>JACCEG010000016.1:770265-812939 GCA_014065205.1 Tuber brumale
AGACGCGGGATATAAATATCGAAGTGCCTCCCGTGCTTTACAGACATCATCAAGCAACGGAGAAGAGATCTTATCAATATTAAATTGTTTACCTCATAAATCTTTACCTTACTTTATCGAGACGCGCCTTCCTCGACAGATTCTCCAAACCAAGATTTTGGCCTATGTCTCCTGGTTATATACTTGAGTTTGACGTCTGCCTAATATGAACACATAATCACTTATAGTATTTGCAGGTAGGCGTGATTGGAACATCAGCAAATCGGGTGCTATAGTTGATATTCTTTGTATCTTGCTATTATACACTTGCGTAATTTCATAGAATTTGCCGTATGTATTGTCTTTCTGTTTCGTGGATTAGAATCTTTCTTGTAGGAATCCAACAAGGTCTTCTCTGGTCCTGTCTTCACCGAAATACTCAGCTGCTTGGAAAGCTGCTTCCTTAGCTCGTCCTTCAGTATAGATGATCCAATAGTTTCCTCCTCTATCCTTACTAGTCCATAGTCCATTTAGGCGTAGATATAACTGTACTGAGTTATATCATCTATCAAACGCTTCTGGTTTGAGATCGTCTCTTTCAGCTATAAACTTACGAGGTGATAGTACTTTGATACTGAGTTTAGCCATAACAACTGGGTTAGGCTTGGGTGTTGGTGATCTTAGGACCTCTGGTACTCAGGCTCCGGACCCTGAGGTTCCTGCTTCAGAAGCCACGCTGTCTGATCCTTTGCTGCTATTAGAGCTACCTAGATCATCGCTCAGTGGCGCTGTAGGTGCCTGTGTACCTTTAGGCTTTCTCGCGGATTCTGGGTACCCTCCTGGGGTAGTGGTTGGCGGTTCTGATGGTTGTTGTGATGATTCTCGCGCTGATTGTTCAGCAGCGTCTCTAGCTAACTGCGGAGCAGCTGCGTCACTTGCGGCTTGCTCCTTAGCTGGGGTCTTCATGAACCGTCTCTCAGAATCCCTGGTATGCTATTGGGAACCTTTCTCAGGGGCCTTGCCCTTTCTTGGTCCCGTAACGCCTTCTATCTTGAAAACTTACTGAAGTTAAAAAAATGTTACTGCCTCTCGGGAGATGCAGTAATCGCAGGGTTAACGGGCTTTGTTCTGTACCAAGGTGGTAACTAGTGAATCAAAGTCCGCAGGCCTTAGCCGCGGTTGTTGAATAGACTTCTCACTATATCACGACTACTGAAGTCTCAGCGACATTTGGTGGATTCGCAAACTAAAGATCCTCAAAGCGAACTGAAGAAAGTAACTATTCAACCCAGTATATTGAAAACCATGTCTGCCGAGGTCTGCCTCTTCTAACGAGAAGAATAGCAGTTCTTAAATACACTTCTTAGGCTACCTGGAGCCTTATTCTCATAACATATAAGACTCCAAAATGGCCGCCTTGAAACCAAACATAAAACATATAGAGTATCAAACTGATACTCAAAACCAAACATAAAATATATAGAGTATCAAACGCTATACTATTAGGCTAGAGACACACCTCGTTTCCTGAAACTAATTCAAAACACAAACAGTATCAACTGATATCTGAAATTCCTAAACCAGTAACCTGTACCAGTTACAACCTCCCACTACTCCAACAGAACTGGAATCCTTCAGGAGAGTAGGGAAATTGACAGGGTCAGAAGAATTCCCACAATGAAGGCCAAAAGGATCAACCCCTCATTACCCTGAAGAAACAAGTCCTCCCAGGCCCCATAGTAAAACCACTGTAAATTCCAATCCTAGAACATGCACAACCAGCTCTGTCGTCTCCTCAAATCTCAAGTACGATGAGGGGCTATCATGATGGAAGGGCGCCAGAGTTCATATCTGCACATCGAACTCTATGAGGAAACAGGTAAGCACCAGGATCGGTATTACGGTCTCATAGTAAACCATAACTGAGACAGGCATTAGCATCTTGAGAAATGAGCTAGTGATCCTCAGTTGCTTCAAACTTGTAACCGCTACTGGTTTCTGATTTAGGATTTTCAAGTATCAGTTGATACTAGTAACCGCCTCTTGGGAGATGAGGTAAATGTAGGGTTAACGGGCTTTGTTCTTTACCGAAAGGGGTAACTAGCGAAGCAAAGTCCGGAAGCTTTAACTGAGGTTGTTGAAAAGACTTCTCACTATATCGCGACTACTGAAGTCTCAGAGATGTTTGGTGGATCTCAAACTAAAGATTCTCGAAACAAACTGAAGAAGGTAACTGTTCAACCAAGTATATTGAAAACTCTGTCTGTCGAAGTTTGCTTCCTCTAACCTCGAGAATAGCAGTTCTTAAATACCCTTCTTAGGCTACTAAGAGCCTTGTTCTCATAACATATAAGAGTCCAAAAGGGTAGCCTTGAAACCAAACATAAAACATATAGAGTATCAAACCGATACTCAAAACCAAACATAAAACATATCAAGTATCAAACTGATACTCAAAACCAAACATAAAACATATAGAGTATCAACCCGATACTCAAAGCCAAACATAAAATATATAGAGTATCAAACCGATACTCGAAACCAAATATAAAACATAGAGAGTATCAGACCCTATACTATCAGGCTAGAGGCACACCTTGTTTCCTGAAACAAATTCAAAACTCAAACAATATCAACTGATACATGAAAATCCTAAACCAGTAACCAGTACCGGTTACAATACTGTTTACATTTTGAATTTGTTTCAGGACATGAGGTGTGCCTCTAGCCTGAGAGTATAGAGTTTGATATTCTATATGCTTTATGTTTAGTTTTGAGTATCAGTTTGATACTCTATATATTTTATGTTTGATTTTGAGTATCAGTTTGATACTCTGTATGTTTTATGTTTAGTTTCGAGTATTGGTTTGATACTCTATATGTTTCATGCTTGGTTTCGAGTATTAGTTTGATACTCTATATGTTTTATGTTTGGTTTCAAGTATTGGTTTGATACTCTATATGTTTTATGTTTGGTTTCAAGGCTACCGTTTTGGAGTCTATTATGTTATGAGAACAAGGCTCTCGGTAGCCTAGGAAGTGTATTTAAGAACTGCTACTCTTTCCGTTAGAAGGAGTAGACTTCGGCAGACAGAGTTTTCAATATACTTGGTTGAACAGTTACTTTCTTCAGTTCGTTTCAAGAATCTTTAGTTTAAGACCTACCAAACATCTCGGAGACTTCAGTAGTTGCGATACAGTAAGAAGTCTATTCAACAACCTTGGCTAAAGCCTCCGGACTTTGATTCGCTAGCTACCGCCTTGGTACAGAACAAAGCCCGTTAACCCTACAATTACCGCATCTCCCAAGAGGCGGTTACAGCTGCTACTTTCAGAGCTTTATATATATTATCATACAAGGCTCAGGATAGCCTAACCAGTGTATTTATGAACTGCCATTCTTCGCACCAGAAGTAGCAGACTTCGACAGACAGAGTTTTCAATATACTTTGTTGAACAGCTATTTTCTTCTGTTCACTTTGAGAATCTTTAGTTTGAGATCCACCAAACATCTCAGAGACTTCAGAAGTTGTGATACAGTGAGCAGTCTATTCAAGAACCTCAGTTAAAGCCTCTGGACTTTGATTTCACCAGTTACCAACTTCGGGAAAGAACAAAGCCTGTTAACCTTATGTTTACTGCATCTCCCAAGAGGCAGTTACACAATCTACTTACAAATTAAAACAACTATGAGTTGCAATCATAACTCATACACTTGCATAACATTATAATCAAATGACCTCATAATTGGTCATGTGCATAAGCCATGTGACTTCTTAATTAGTCGTGTGCATGAAATAAAATATCCACCTGCACAGCCCCACTGGTCATGTGCATACCTCCCAAGACCTCTTAATAGGTCCCATGTGTAAAAGTAAACTATAGCGAGGAGCCCCCTTGGTCTCATGTGCAGTCTCCATAAGCTCTGGATTGGTCATGTATGTGAAAGTATAACTATAACAAGTAAAAGCCCATGATGAATATCCTTATCATGCTACTGGCAACTACTTCCACTATATGTCAGTCTAGACTTGTGACAAATACACTTTCCTCTCACATCATCAACACCATTAATAAAACATATTATAGTACTTATTATTCATATATACAACCTCTCATACCTTTTCTTTCTGCTTCAAAATTGCTATTCATATCTGAATATACCTAGTGAATCACTATACAATATTTGGGATAGATATATGAACCTGCCCAAAAGATACCATGTAGTCAAATTTGATAATATTTTCTTTAATATGCCTACAACCTATTTAATACTACAATGTTATGCACTATTCATATTTTAGACCAAAATCAGTTTACTAAAAACACATAGGACCTATCCAGAGCATCAAGTCATTTATGAAGACATTCTCACCCCCCTTTGCATTTCTCTTACACCTTGTAATAAGTGGTATTGTATTTAAAGTATCAAATCTTGATAAGAGTTCAGCGGTATGGTAGATCATTATTGAGGGTTAGAGGTCGGCGGAGGGGATTCTCCAGACATGGCCATTCCTTTGTTATCACGTGAGTGTACGGAGGAATGGGGGCATGCATGGAGACAAATGGGTAGGTGTGGTGATCCATGGAAAGATCAGGATGCATTGATTCTGTTTTATATATAATATACACCTGTCATTACCGTTAGTTTAGAGATAGTGAAGATGGGAGAGAGAGGGCCACGAAGTCGTTTACCATATCTTCTTTAGCTTCACCGTAAGTATCATACCACATCCCTCTTGTTCTACAGTCTACCGCTATCTATGCGATCGCTCTCCCGCCTTCATCCACAGTTAAAGAAGCCGGACAGACAGAGCGGGGAAACCGTTGGGAGGATAATCTCTACATGCATATAATTTCTTGGATTGTTCTTGGAAAGTTTTCTGCACAAGTATAGGATAGGAGAACCTGGTTAAAAGGCCCTTGAAATGACGATCTCTTGTGTAAATGTTTTCAATCACTGGGACTTTTTTGCCCACCCGCTTTGAGGAATATGGATAACCATAGACCTCTCCGTATGATTACACGTCTTCTTCAGGTTATTTGCATTCGCGCTAATCTAACCGCCCCCCCGTCCAAGCACAGCGTAGATAGGCGGCAGCCTACTCGACGGGAAAACTTGGGCAAGCAGGAATTAGGAATGGAATAGATATAATAGATTGGCTGGTGATTTTCGGGTTCGGGTGCAGACGAGTTAATCGAGTCCTAACTTATGCTGGAAAAAAAAGGACCATCTCGGAATTAACAAGGTTTAGGATTATTCGATTCGGAATACCTACGCTAGGTCCATTGCTACCGGAAAGAATAGTCTACGCGCAGTTTGTGCATCGGTCCACCTATCCATCTATTTCTAGTAGGGGAAAATGAGGAGGCAATAAGTACATAGAGAAAAAAATAGGAGAAAAGGGGGTTTGGTAACAAAGCTTCTACACGGCCAAGGAATAGTAACCAAGACAAACGGTGCAAGTTAATAACTGAAATGATTCAACGGATGCTGTACGCTAAACAGAATGGAGAAACTTGTGAGTCTTCATTCAAGAAGGTTAGCAAATCCCCGGAGGTTGCGGGGGGTATAGGTCTACATACAAGGGGGATCACTGCCAATGACAGCAGGGGAGAATCTCAAGATCGAGTGATAGGACATGAAGAAGATATAAGGGAATATGGTGATGTTCAAAAAAGTGTACCGGTATACTAGGCTCCCGCAGGCCGAGCAAAGCTGGGGGTGCAAATAGGAGGAATCCCACACTATTTGAGCGAAATCAATTGAGCGCCTCGGGGTCAGACTGCATCTTGGCACCTTCACAACTGGTGGGGCCGCTGCGCATCTGTGGCTTCCGCGGACATCCGGGCCTGTAGTATCCTTGCTATCCCAGCATATCCCATTAAAACGGCATGAGCGAGTGGTGTATGGCCGTACTTATCAAGTGTGATAAGGTCGACACTTTCACGTCCTAATAGTAGCTTGACCACTCCTTCGTGTCCCTCGACAGCGGCACACCCGAGTGGTGTTCGATCATTCTCGTCTGGGCGATTGGGGTCAACATCTTTGCGGCCGAGTAGTAGCTTCACAACCCCTTCATGTCCCTTATTAGCGGCCCACGAGAGTGGTGTATTGTCTTTGTCATCTGGCCTCTCGGGGTCAACATCTTCTCGCCCTAGCAGCAGTTTCACCACTCCCTCATGCCCTTCAAGTGCAGCAAATGAAAGTGGCGTGTAACCATATTTATCCGCGCGATTGGGATCGACACTTTCCCGCCCAAGCAGTAGCTTGACTGCTCCTTCATGTCCATTCCTCGCTGCCAGTGAAAGTGGTGTACTGCCTGTGCAATCTTGTTGGTCCATCTCGCGGCCATTCACATTTACCAACGTAGCTACAAGTTCAACAATCCTAAAGAATGCCGCACAATGTAGTCCAGAGAAGAGAGGGGAGGAAACAAGGTCCCCGACATAACCCTGATTATAACGTTGCTTCAGAAACGACACAGCGGATACATGATCTTCGTAATGGCTCAAGAGTTCCAGCGCAAGTGTCCTCACATGGCCTGAGAGTTCCTTATTCGCATGTGTTCCCCAATATCGAGAAGAATATTTGAGGAATGGTACGGTTTGCTGGTCCGGGAGAGGGTGGGGCAACAGTTTCTTGACCTGTTGTGAGTTCAGATACGTCAAGCACGTTTCTGCGATTACCAAGTGCGGTTTATTGAAAAGGTCTGGATGAGAACAAAGATATTCTTGCACAGTAAAGTGGATTAACCGCACGGTCGAAGCTTCTTTATCGACTGTGATGAGACCATGGCAGCAGCCTAACAATGCACCCATCGAAGGAACATTTTCGGGATCGAAATCCGTAGCTCCTACCTCCACTGCGAGTGCATGGCATAGTTCATCCACTTGTAACGGCCGTTCTGAATAACAGATCCACATGAGAGCGGCTATCGCAAGACCCGCTTTTCCCCTGTCCTGAGCCCTGATCCGCTCGAGTGTCGCACCATATGCATCCCCTAACCCTTCCCCATCTTTCACTGATTTTAGTATTCTTCCTCGCCGAGCGATCGTGGGTTCTCGCAGGATTGCATCGATATGGAGAGAAGCCAGCAAGAATCTAGATTAAACCACGTCAGCCAATGAGCTGAGGTAGTTGTGCACCCACCCTAGTTTCTACTCACGTTTCCGAGCTTATTTCGGGAATGCACTTCATAATATCCGCCTCCAATGTGGGGCTCATTACGTCTGGTGTGCTGTCATTCCTGAGTTTCTCACGTAGATATCGTGCGAACCCATCTTCAGTTGGCTGTATCGATATAAGAGCCGTTGCCCCGCCCAATCTCCTCTCAACCTCACTCCGGACATGTGGCCTCCCGGTCATAAATAGGCGTGTATTCGGCGACTCCTTCAGAATCTGTCCGAGAGATTCAAGAACTACCACCCGATGCACACATTCGTCGATAGCGTCAACACATATAAACGTCCGCTTTGTGGCTATGATGGTCTGGAACATCTTCACGATTCCAGAAACCTGTAGACCTCTACACCCAATAACCTTTCTCACCTTTCGGAAACCCTAGATTACCGGTCCCGGAATTCCATCTAGTCCGATAACAAGCTGTCTCAGTAGGGAACCGAGCATATTTATTGGTGATTGCTCGTTCCGGGAAGCAAAGTCGAAGTAAAAGCAGACAACTGCGGTATCATCCTCCGAGGCCTCGTCACATAACTTGTCTATAACTTGCGAACTTGTTATCGCAAACCATCAGCCATACTATTCCTTAATTTCCTGCAAAGATACTCTCTCCCTTACCAGATGAAGCTCTTTCCCACCCCCGGATTGCCTTCACAGAATAAGGTAGCGTGATTAGATTCATCCTCCCTGGAACCATTGCGCCAACGTGTGAATTCCCCAGCTTCAAGCAGCCAGCCCCCCACACTGTCCAACCGTTGGGATCCGATATCTCGATGCCGTACCAATGGCTCTAGTGGCGACAGCCATGCCAGTATTTTAGCCTCATCATCGGGGGTAGTGCAGGTAATGATATTGAAGGAGTTGTTGAAGGAGTTTTTGTTGTTGCTGAAAGCCTGTAACATTTTTCGTTTCTCGAGTCTTTGAATGTTGTCAAGTGAGAGGTGTTGATTAACTTGGAGCCCGCTAACGCGATCTCTTTGAAATTTAGCGAAAGCGGGGTTAATGGTGTAGCCTTGCGCTTACTCTACCGCAGCTGACAATTGGATCGGGAATTCGTTGTACTGTACTGTACAGTACAAACCTCAAGGGCTATTTGTGTGAGCACTATTTATATCACGATATTCGCACCCAGCAACCTTGCCTTTAGCAATACCACTTGCACTCGCACTGCATGCCTTTCCATTGATACCTTCCAAAGCAGCGGAAACTTGAGAAACTAATACCGGATGGACAATTACAAACTCTTTTCAATATCTGCTCGCTAATCCAAAACGTGCCTGTATTCCAAACCATAGTGAGCCCCTCCCCTCTAATAGCGAGCCACCACAACCAGCCAGCAGCCACTATTAGAGTTTTTGACCCGAATTTTATCCTCATATCATTTAGCCCTGCATGCGATTAAGCTCGAGAAGCTCGCCCGGCAAGTGAATTTGAGTTGCGTATAGCAACCGATGTTGAGCCCCGTTCCGAAGGACAACCCCCGAGCCGTATTCAGGGGAACCAAGCTGAGTGAGCGCGGACTGGAGAAGATATGCTGACGCACGCCAGGCATTCCTTTCCAAAGCACTCGTGTAGTACAAGTGATCTGCATGAAGGATTTGCCTAGATATTGAGTTTTTCGGGTCCTCACAGTACAACTCGCTAGTTACGATGGGCTTGACATGTCGTGGGGTACGTAATCATTTCAAAATTATGCACGGCTCTAGCATGCCATATCTTGAGGTTGCCCTTTGAGTGGGCACCAAGCCGAGTCTCCGGGCACGATGATGCAACATAAAACTCAAGCACACTTGTTTTAATACCGACATTTGTGATGCACAGGCCGTAAAGCTATTGGGTAATTAGAATCAATTGCAGAGAACCCTTATGAAAGCGCATGCTTAGGGATAGAGTATGAGTGCGAGGAGTTTGGTTGCAAAGGAATCCGGCTTTAGCGTTTGAGTCCTGGCAGGGTGCGGTGGTGCGGAGTTGCCGAGGTGAAAGGGTGGGGTGGCGTGTTGATATGCTTGCGCGGTCGGTGCACAAGTTTCCACGGGTATTACAGGGACGCCTGTCAATAGGACCGAATGAATACTGATGCGCTACGTGAAAATGGCCTCAAGCAGGGTCCCAAAAATAATTAACATCCAATGTCTAACTAGTTAACAAGGAATTTTAAACAAAAAGGCACTCGGGTGAAGCTGGTTTTGAGAAGAACAAGTGAGTGCTCTTTTCCCTCAATAAGGTTTTGCAAGCAGGAGATAGCGGACAAAAAGTGAAAATTGGGGTGAGAGCGAAACAAGCGACACAATCTACCTACCGCAGTGCCGCGCCGAAAAAGTCTGTGGTGCCTTTCGGGATTGAGATCCGTAGATCCTACCTCGACGGCTAGGGCATGGGAAAGCTCATCAAGTTGTAATAGCCACTTCAAATGCGAGTTCCACATTAGTGCTATGCGTTCCAGAGTCGCACCATAAACACCCCTCAAATCCAATCCATCTGTCATTTCCCTAAGCTTCCTACCATCCGTGGTTAGGGAAATCAGTAGAAGTTTAGGTTTGTTTGTTAGTGGCAAATGTAAAGATAGTCCTCCGTCATATTGCTCACTTACGTTTCGGGGATATTCTCAGCAATTCGCCTGACGATCTCGGCCTCCAGATCACCGCTTATGGTATCTAGATATGTATCCTTGCTCAACCTCAGCTGGACACATCCCATGATATCGTCATGGTTGGGTTTCATGGTTAGTTTAGCCGCTCTCCCACCAAGATGCCTGTCGGCTTCGCCATGGATATGTCGTCTTTCGGTGAGGAATGGTGAGGAATATTCGTGGTGACTTCTCGGGGATTTTTCTTAGCGGATCCAGAACTTTAGGTCAATGTCCCCCCACAAACCCGCCCAAAGCATCGACACATAAATGTTGGCTGTGAGGATATGATAGACTGCAGCATCTTCGCGATTTCTGGCACTTGTAATCCCATTCCACCTATAACCTTTTCTGATCTTTGAAAAGTCTGAGTTACTGTCCGGAATTCTTTCCAATCCACCAACAATTGGTTTCAGTAGTGAACCGAGTATGATTGTTGGAGACTACTCCTCCCACACCGCGAAATCAAGGTAGGGACGCGCAACAGCCATATTTTCACTTTGGCCTTATCGCCTAACCTGCGAACTAGTATTGCTGATCAGCACCATCATCCTAAGACCTCCCTCCGGCGGTTGTCACTTGCCCAAGATATGTATTGCCAATTGCTGGATCACCATAGAAAGATAAGGTCGCATGCTCGGATCCATTCTCTTAAGCCCCATCGTACCACCTCCGAAATTGTGCTGTTTCCAACAGTCATCCCGCACATCGTCGGCCCGTAGGGTTCGAATGTCGTGGTGTCGGATGCGGGGATCAAGAGGAAAGCGCCATACTAGAATCTCCGAGCACTCGTCTGCTGCACCGGTGCCCGCGTCCAACACAATGTCGCTATTGCGAGAACCGTTGGTATGTGAGTAGTGAGTATTGTTGTGGGAGCTGGTAGAATAATTGATGTGAGGGCAACACTTTCTCGCTAGCTTTAATTTCAAGGGGGATGGGTTGTTTAGTTGCTAGGTTCTGTCCACGGAAACCAAACGCGCTGGTGGAAAGTAGGATCATCATGATCCGAGCTCCATGCGGCTGAATAACATGTCGACCAATTCTGCACCACTTTGCGTAACCACCACTTTGTGTAACCAATACCACGTGATTGAGAGAAGAGCCGCACCCCTCCAAGATCCAGGACTGATCGCATTTCTTATGCCGCGTGCTTGTGCTTGTACTCGAGTACGCGTTCTTAGCTCTATACTCAATTCCTCTAATAGCGACAGCTGTTTCTCCCTTATAAATACCGCAGGACCCTACCGGTATTATTCGACAAGGTATATTTGCCTTCGCCGCGGTGCCTCAAATACGGCATCTGTGAGCACATTCGCAGAGTCGCTGGGCAGGCCGTTCACCGCGGCCGCCGGAAGATCTGGAAGGGGGTAGGAGATTGGGGAATAGCTTTGGATGTTTTTCCTTTGCTGACGTGACGTCCTGGGTGTGAATGGAAGCGGTCAAGACAGGATGGGAGGGTCTGGAGATATTACCGCCATTTTACCCCTGTGTAGTTCTGTTATCATAGCTAGTTGACACATGCCGGTACTACGGAGTACTGTACTCGTAGAGTACTGAGACCTACCCAATCAACAGGGCCCGGATGGGACCCATTTCCAATTGCTGAAATTATAAGAGAATTACGCACACTTATACAAAGCCAGAACCCGCGAAAACTACTTTTTCCCTTTTGTGACCTACCATGGAGACCAAACAGCCTTATAAAGGGTGGTGGGGTTTTTTGGCAAAAATTTTAAACGACAACTTTTGAACCGACTGAACTGCGAGAATGGTGACCATTTTTCAAACAGCAAAACGACGAAAAAAACGGCGGCGACGATCAAACAGCAAAACCACTACCGCGATCAGACAGCGAAATGGGATAACACTAAGCGACGAACGGCAGAACTGCGAAACGGCGAAATGCTCAAGCCGTCAAATAGCGACACAGCGGAACAGCAGTACACGGTTTTGGGAAAGAGGGGAAGTTCTCTCTCAACGCTCGTGCGTTCTCGCTTTATCGCACCACTCAACTAGCAAGAACGGTAAAGACAGGAGCATAAATAAGCTGCGACGAAGACATCCTCCTATCCTTCCTGCGATCACTACACATCTCCATTTTCACCCATCCTCTTCCACACTCATCCCATTTCTCTGCATACTCCCATGCTACCTACTCGGCTTAGCTAGCATAATGTAATAAATCAACCATGCTAACAAAAGAAGGCCTGGCTTCACAAAGACTCCTACTGTTCATCGCCTCCAGGCAACTATGATTCCGTCCCTTTATCACTTCCGTTGTGCTTCTGTCGGGAACATGTCCCCTTTCCACAGATGCACTGCTCCAAAGCGCATTGCCAAAACCTTTATCCAAACAAATCAAAAACAACAAAACGAACATTCTGAGCGTACGAGAAGTTTCAGAGCATGCCGAGCATGTCCGGGGTATTTTGAGAAAGTTCTAATCATGTCGAAAGGGTTCTTAACATGTCAAGCAGTATTCAGTGTTTCCAACAAGGGTTTGGTACAAAAATTGGATTTTAGGTCCGAGGAGAACCACGTTGGGCCTACGATATTTGCAACCAAGAAATCCCAATCTCCTATTTTTAAAAGCCATCCGGTGATCCTAATTACTTCTTCTCCACTCAAGCAGCCCATCACACAAGGTCCACCACAAGGTCCACCACAAATTTTTGGAGCACCGCAGTCATATAAAATCACTTGCCATATACTGAGCCACCTGGATCCACCTCATCAAGAAATAATATCGCACATCTCTAACTTTCCAACCCTCCAGGCCGTTAGAGATATCTGCACTAGCTCGCACTATTACGCACTACTGGAACATACTAGCGTTGAAACACCCTTTTCCTCATAATTTCCTCTCCTTCCCATTCTCTTTACCTCACCAAACTCACTCCTCAACCTTCTGCATATTCGCTTTCACTCTTATTATCCCTTTTACTATTTCTTGGTCCAAAACTGCACAAATAATACTTTTTGCAAACAGTTCCTCTCATCTCCTCAATCCTCTTCACTTCGCTGTTTTAAAACATTCGGTCCAATTATTTCCTCCATTTCCAACACAAACCCCCCTCACTTCAGTCTTCCAAAGTATGCAGTCCCACACCACAGTGTAGTAAAATACCCTTCCATCCTCTACTACCACACTCGACATGATCGAACCGAACGATATCGTCAATCTATTCCTAACCGATGAGCTCATGCCATCGTTGATGGCCACTTTTACACCGATAATGCCGTCTTTCACAGCATCAGAACTCAGCTGCCTTTGAGCTTCCCCTACTTGTGCAGTGGCGAATTCACAATTAATTGCTGCTACAGAGTCAGGTACTACTGTTGGTCTCTCCTAGCTTCGTGTTACCAATAGCCGCATCTTCGGTAATAATTGGTATTAGGGGTTGTCAAACCGCTCCATATTTGGTTGCGGTCAAATTTGACTGATTCTGGAGTGTTTTCACCGAGACTTTGTCCAGCGGGCGGTGAGTTGCGCCCGGGGGGAGGGGGGGATTGCGCGGGGTCGGGCATGAGGTACTAGTATAGTATAATATCATACGGTGCGTCACTGAAAATTTATGATAGCGAGTAGTGGCACACCCGAGAGAAATGGCCCTGGGGGGATTGGGGGGGTGATCTTTATTTCCTCTTGTCCCAGTACGCATTGAACAAATATAACTTGGTTGTTGACCAGGAAAGCCCGGCCTTTAACACAATCATGTATGCAAAGATAACTCTCTCCATGAATGTCACAAGCTCCGCCACCAGTAGAGTACTATTTTATGCTTGCCAGATCCCCTCATAACGCACATGTATTTAGATACATCAAATGTGGTATTCATAATTTCAACGATAATAATATTACCATAACCTAGAAGGAGAAGGAGAGAAACAGTAAATACACCAAGGAGATCTACATTCGTGCTTTACCCCCCTACCCGGGCGTAGGCCTAGCATCCCCACATACAGAACTATGATACGAAATCCCTTTCGGCCCTTCCCAAACTAACACCCCCCTCCCAAAAAAAACCCCCTTTTTTCAGCTCCCGGAAATGGTTTCCTAATCCCCACCTCCCCCCCCCAACATTATCCCATAACTTTTATCCTGTGCGATAAGAGATAAAGTGTAGTACAGCGTATTGGGACAAAAAAGAAATGAAAGCACATCAATTGCTGCTTCCCATACATTTCCTTGCTGCCTTCTTTTTTCTTTTCTTTTCTTTCTTTTCTTTTTTCCTTTTTCGATAGCTTTTGTCCGTTTTCCGGATGGTGCTTGGAATGATGTTTGGCCAGAGATCATAACTGGTCACTCGTTAGAGGAGGTCGAGGTGGAGATTTTGGAATTTGGGAATAGATGAGCGGGCGCGCTGGCGGGCGGTCTAAATCTGGTACGATATGGTTATGAAACGTAGTGATATCTACTTACATATGGTATAGCATGGTATGGTGAACCGCACTTTGGGGGCGGTTGGGAATGGTTGAGTAGGTGAATTGAATGAGTTTGTTCGCTGAGTATAAGTGTTTTTGTAACTGGCGTTATTATTTATACCTTGCCACCCACCAGCGGATCCTGTACCTGGCCAGCTAGGTCGACTGGTATCTTTCCTTTCGCCTCTTTGCCCTAGTACCCCCGTTCCAATTCGACCAGTGAGTGAGTGAGTGAGTGAGTGGGAGTGCATAGTTATTTGATCGCGGAAGCGGACTGTCCTGCAAATGGAATGGCGGATACTAGGGCATGTGTCCAGATGCGGAAAAAAGAGGTGGCTATACAAAGTGAAAGGTATAAATAATAAACCCTTATGCCGCCGGTGGATATGTATATTTTGGAATCTAGGAATGAAAACGAAACAAATATGAGTTGAAGAAAATGCTCTTCGGTAGGCGGGGGGAGCAAAGGGCTTCAAGGGAAAGAAATACAGGGTGAGAAAAGAGGAAGCACGGCCAGACGCAACTAGCGGGACTTGGAGAGTATAATAGAACCGCCAAAGTGCACGACTGATACAGAAGTTCCTTTAACCAAGAACGCGACCAATTTGTATGTAACTGTTCTGCCTAGATAGATTGATGTATGTATGGACAGATGGGGAGGGTTGAAGAGAATAAGAGCGATATGGAGCAACCTAAATTCAAGCAGTGATTATGACAATCTTGAATAAGTATCATACTACCATATCCTCATGTCCGGTTCACCCCATTGTAGGAATGAGCCTAGCACATCTTAAGACTTCCAGTCAAGAAACCGTAAGCTCCGTCTAGTTAGTCTTGATAAGTATTGTGGAGTTGGTATTGGGCTGCCACTTCTTCAAACAATTACGGACAGGGTGAAGGTATACTCAAAGCAAGACATAGCACTGTATTTTGTATTTTGTATCCCTGGTAGGAGAAGGAGGGGGGAGGTGGTTTGAGAACAATGAAAAATGGAGAAAAAGTCACAATCCATAACTAAGCAAGAAACAATGACCAATCTAAACTTATATCCAGTATTGTCATATGGAAGAAGAAAAACATGAATTAAAAATTCCCTCTGCAGCTGCGGGCATGGCGCGTGCACAGGTATGCGCCAAATAGTACTGAGTGGAGTGAGGTTTCCGGAAGTAAAGGGAAGGGGAAAAAAGGAGAGAGCAAGGTCCACAAGATTGTCGCGTCTTCCAGGAGGAGATAAAATCGGTTTAGAGTAGGGTAAAGCGGTCGGTAGGTACCAGGTAGTGTTCACGAGGAGGCCTCAGGGGCGGCGCATAGCGGTTTTTGGGGATGATGGCAGGATTTGAAAGACAGCTGACTTTCCCGGAGCAGAACTCACGAATCCTCCGTCACTGGTTATCACTCGTGGTAAACGACACGCCAATACTAGGCAAACACAAAAAGCGGGGATGATAAATCTTCATCTTGCGGACTCCTTCCTCTCAACAACTCGCATGACTCTCTCTATTTTACCACTTGCTCGTACTCTTCACAACTAACTAACTAACATAGGCGGAAAAGACAGGAGTATCAATAAACGACAAAAAATCTGGCTATCCGCCACCGCTTTCCACGCACATCCACTCCCATCCACGCAGGTCCCCCATCCCATCTCTCTTGCTGCCTTCTTCACACTTCCCTTGCTAACACAAGAGATACAGGAAAATACACAAATACTCCGGCTCTCGTTTCCCGCTCGTTGCTGCAAGTCTCCTCCTACCTCCGCACGTTTCCTTGTTAACAAAGAAAAAACCAAAGAGACTCCTATAGCCGTACCGCTCCCGTGGCCGTATAGCTCTCTCTCCTCCGGCCGGATACCTCTCCCCCCTACTTCAGCAAACGAGCGAACAAACAACGGGCCCGGCGATCGAGCGGACAGTTGGATAAATGGGCGGTGAACAGTAGGTGGACGATCGAACGGTTGGACTGGTGCACGAAGGACAAAGAATGAAGGATATTGCAGAGGTATCGCGCACATGCCGAGCATGCTCAGAACATGTCCGGCGGGTTCTAGGCATTGCTGGGTGGTTGTGAGCACGCCGAGCTGTCCCTTGGCTTCCCGCCATTTTCAACAAGATTGTGTTTATTGGCTTAAGGTGGGCTGGGGTTAGTGGATTCAGGGACTTGTAACAGCTTCAGGGCGACTTCATTCCGTTTCTCAGCAGCCCACAAGAGTGGCGTTAAACAGTATTTATCCAATATGTTGGGGTTAAGATCTTCTCGCACTAATAGTAGCTCCACAACTCAGGTCCATACCCGACAGTGAACAGAAGTGACGTCCAACCAGGTTTGCTGGCAGGTGCCTTTCCCTCGCGATAGTAGGTTCACCACTCCTCATGCCTCCACAAAGAAGCGAGCAGGAGTGATGTCCGCCCGAAATTGTCGAGCCTTTCAGGGCTGACATCTTCCCGTCCCAACAGTAGATTCACCATTCCATCACGCTCATTCTCGGCAGTTCACGAGAGAGGTATTCGGCCATCATTGTCAGGTTCATCGGGGCTGACATCTTCCTTCCCCAACAGCAGCTTCACTACTCCCTCACTCCCATTCCCGGAAACCGATGGCAGCGGTGTTTGGCTACCAATATCTAGAAGATCGAGGTTAACGTCTTCCTGTGGCAACAATAGCTTCACTACTCCATCATGCCCCTTGTAGGCAGCCCACGAGAGTGGTGTTCGGCCATCGTCGTCGGCTATATCGTGGTTGACGTATTCCCCATAGTAGCTTTACTAGTCCACCACGTCCATTCTCGGCAGCCCGCGAGAGCGGTGTTCGGCCATCATTATCTTGTAAGTCGGGGTTGACATCTTCTCTCCCAGAAATAGCTTCACCACTCCACCCGCCCATCTCCGCAGCCCACGAAAGCCGTGTTCGCCCATCCCTGTCGGCCATCTTGGGGTTGAGGTCTTCCTGCCCCAATAGTAGCTTCACCACTCCATCACGCTCATTCCCAGCAAACCCACGAGAGCCATGTTCGACCATCGTTGCCGGGTATGTCGGGGTTGAGGTCTTTCCCTCCCAGCAGTAGCTTCACTACTATATCATGCCCATTCTCAGCAACCCCAGGAGCAGTGTGAGGCCATTGTTGTCTAGCATGTCCGGGTTGACGTCTTGGGGTGTGTTGGGCCGAGGAGCGGCCACACCACTCCCTCATGCCCATTTCCTGCAGCACTGGGTAATGCTGTTCGATGAGGGAAATTATCGAGTCTGTCGAGGATGACGGTATGCTGTTGTAATAGTAGTTTCGCTAACACATATAGTAGCCCATATGGGTGGTTTAATACCCAGAAAATCCGTTTCGTTGAGATCGGAGTTTGGCTGGCCCATAAGAGTAGTTGCGATCTCCACAATGCCGAAAATTGATGCACAATGTAGTCCCGTGAACACGACCAGATGACCGTTCATAGGGATGATTAAATCGACTAGTTCTCCATGATATCCACCGAGAGTAATTTAGTCGATGTATGGCTCTGAATTTGAGTAAACAGCTCGAGCTCGAGTGATACCACCTCCCTTGAAGATTCTCTCCTGGCGTGGGCCCCCTAATACAATAATGAAGGAGGACGATTGACTGAGGGGGGGTTAAAGAGCGTAGGCGGGATCTCCTTTAAAGTCCGAAAGTTGAGGTATGTCAGGCAGGTTTCGGCCAATATCAGGTGAGCTGAACCAAAGATGTCGGGGGAGGTGTAAAGGCACTCCTGCAGTGTGAAGTGGATCAAGTGAACAGAAGAAGCCTTCCTATCGATGATGACAAGCCGTAAACAACAGTTCGGCAATATCTCCACCAAAGGAATCCTTTTGGGACTGAGACCCGTAGATCCTTCCTCAACGACCGGGGCATGGGAAAGCTCATCGAGTTGTAGTAGCCATTCCGAATGCGAAATCCACATCGGCGCTATGTGTTCTAGAGTCGCGCAACCTTCGAAATTCCATGGTTTCCAGTGGCCATTGCCCCACATTGTCGGCCCGAAGGGTTTGAAGGTCTTGGCGCCAGATGCGGGTCTCAAGCGGAAGACCGCCATGCCGGAATCACCGGGAGCCCGTCCGTCGCATCAATTTTGTTCACGTCAAATACGATGTCGCTATTGCAAGAACCGGTGGTATGTGAGTGGCGAGTGCTGTCATTATCGAAACTTGTTCAACACGCCCGGGTTATTGTTTCGCTTTTTCGCATCTTGGAAACCTCGATGCGCTTTTGGATCGGCGCATCCGTGGAAGGAAAACACGGACCCGCCGGAAGTAAATCATGTTCCGACAGAGATTGTAGGGAAGTGCCAACGGGACGGGGCGGTGACTGTCCGGAGGCGACGAACAGTGGAAGTCATCGCGAAGCTGCTTTTCTCCCGCCAGCATGGGAGTATGCGAAGAAATGGAAGACGAGCGTGGACGAGTGTGGATGAGAGTGGGTTTTTCTGGTGATCATTAGAAGGATAGGAGTATGTATTTGTCGCGATTGACTTGTATGCTCCTGTCTTCACCGATCTCGTTAGTTAGTTAGGGGGTGTTTGGTTGTCCATAGACCCAAGCGGGTGCAGGGTGGATCAACAGCAGCGATAACTTAAGTCAACGTTGCCAAAACACAATCTCAAATCGCGGTTTTAAAACAAAATCGCGCAGCCAATGCCCCCTTAGTTAGTCTAGCTGAGCTGTGCGATAGAGTGAGAGAGCGAGAGCATTATATGAGATCAAACTTTCCCACACTCCCAAATTGTGCGCTGGCGATCATAGTCTTTCTGCTGCGTTACCAATCGTCGCTTCGTTTCATTTCATTCGCGTCGCCGTTTTGCCGTTTCTCCATCCCACCGGCTGATCGTCGTTTCCGCTTTTTCGTCGTTCCGCCGTTTCAAAAGTCGTGACCGTTTAAAAGTTGTGGGCGTTAGTATCATAGAATAATCGATGTGAGGGTGACATTTTCTCATGGAAAGTGGGGGGGTCATGCTCTCAGCACCGTGTGGCTTCCATCCTACTTTGTGTAACAAACCCACCCTATTTTGTCTAACCAACCCAACCCCTGGCAACCTGAGAAGAGCCGCATTTCCAAGATCCAAGACCGATCGCATTTCAATTCTTTTCTATCATAATAGCGACAGTCATTTCTCCCCCACAAACACCACGGGGCCCTACCGGTCGGTACTTTAGTCTAACCTACGGAAAGTTACCATTGCATCACCACGTTGCCTCAATACCGGTAGCGGTATTTGTGGGCGCGATCGCGAGACCAGTGGACAGGCTGTGAGACTACCAGTTTTATAGCCAAACGCCCCTCCTTCAGTCACCTCTGTGCTCCTCCACGCCGTTCCCCAAGCTCCCGCTACATTCTGCAGGCTATGCTGAACCCACCACTTTTCAGCCAACTTCCTTCACTTGTACAGTACGAATCGCAAGATAGGCACGCAATCCATGCTTTACCATTTCCCTTTATCAGAAGCCCATCCGAACATCGTCTTACACCGCCCTAATACCGCGTACCATTTCCCTTCACCAGAGGCTCATCTAGACATTGCCCTACGCCACGAAGCCCCCAACTTATCCCAATTTTGCATCCCTCATGGCGTGGCCGCAATTTCATCTTTCCAATCCCAGTGTACCGCTTATCTGTATAGCAGAAGTTGGGTATTTCGTGGACGCTAATAGCTTCTGACGACCGGCTTACCCACAGCCGTACGGAGATCTCTGTTGTTGTTGGGCTCATACTGGGGGCTAATTCAGGCTACTACACGTACCTCTGGAGGGATTGCCCCACGTAAGTCTCCCGCCACTAAACCTAAAAAGGGCGTGCTCAGAGATCACATACACCGTGTTTATGTTAAGCTGAGCGAAGCCATAGTGAATCCCTGATATGTCTCCGAGGTATGATACATAGCATATAGGCCCCTATTGAGCGCCATGCCGGAGGAGAAAAGAAAAGAAAAAAAGAGTTAAACAAGAGGCATTGTTGACAGAGGAAAAGGTTGTCACAGGTAGCGCGGTAATTTGTAGAATAATTTGAGCAACTAGGGTAATGTCCTGGAGGTAGAAGAAAAAGGAAATTATCAAGCTCTTCCCAGCGGAAGTCACGAAAAGGGTGAAGTGCAGATCAATTAACTTGGACGTTGGCACTACCGCTAGAGGGTGTAAAAAAAATCACAATTAATTTCGTGAGCCGAGGATTTTCACCTATCATAGGAAGAAACACATGAATGCCGGGCCTTGCCCCCCCACCACCCAAATCCCACAACCCCAATGACCGTGAGGATAGCATCCCGTACCCGCTGCCAACAGGATCCTCATGCCTAATATCACCATCCCGATGCTGGAAATAATTGGCGGCTATCCAAGGGCATCATCCACCGGGTTATGAATCGCAAAGGTCCCATACCACCTGAGTCAGTAGCGTCAGGGCTGGATCTTTGGCTTGAGTGCTCAGAGAAATTGCCCTTGGCTACCGGGGTATCTAGCTCCGTTTCGTTTAGCGTAGTTGATGTGAGAAGAGAGGGGATAGCGCGGTTGACTAGTAGCGGGCGAGGGTTAGTAAGGATCTAAGGTACCAAGTTAGTGAGAAGGGAGATTAGAAGTGCGGGTAGAGCTTTTGGGGGAAGGGGGCGCGTTCGGCTAAGCAAGAGAATGAGGGCGAATCGTCGTAGCGCAGGCGGAACGGTCACCCGGCGGTGATGGGAACTTGAGTGGGCTTAGCGGAAAGCGGAGGATGATAGGAAAGAAGAGGGTGTGTTCATTGTTCGATGTGAGTACAGTACTCGTACAGAGAAGAACAGAGCGAGAATATGTACGGGTTGTGGTGGCCAATGGCCCACCAACACACATCACTAGTAACGAGATTACTCCATCAGAGAATTGGCGATAGTGGAGGTCTGGAAGTGGTATTGGAAGCGCGGCAGAAGTCTTCGATGGCGGTGGGAGTGGGGGGGGAGGCTTTCGAGTAAGTCAAGCCTTGTGTGCTCGAGTGTATGGGCCATACTTGTACACACTGCGAGTGCTATGGTGAGGGAACTCTGTACTCGGAGCACTAAGCGAGGTCGTCGGGGGTAGAAAGTCAAAACCTAAAGGTGCACCAACAACAACATCTTTGAGAAAAATAACTCTATTAGGTGATAGAATGGCCTATTGGCTTCAAACTAATAGAGAGAAAATCAAAATATCTTTTGATCTGGTGGAGTTAATAGAGGATAAAGAGGACCAAATTTTGGGTGGGACAAGGCCAATGTCCAGGGCATTTTTTGGGCAAAACTGAGAAGCGAGTGAGATCTGATGACTGACACATCTGGCTAGTGATGTATATGAGACATAACAAAATGTTTGGCCCAGCAACAAGGGCTTAAGCGTTAGGAGAGATGTAGTCTGGTGACTCCCTTATAGCTCAATCTACCTTCTTGAGAATATTCAGATACAATACCCAAATTCTACTCGATTGGAGTAATCGAAATTCAGAAAATGCCACGGATCCGAAAACAAGCACAACATCTGCAGGCGGCAAGGGAACAGCAGAATAAATGGAAGAAGGTGGAACTTGGAAAATGTTCGAGTAGAGTACCGGAGAGGAGGAGGAAGAGGAGGAGTATACAGATTGGGAAGAGGAGGTAGATACAGACTTTAATGCCAGCAGAGGGGCTGAGAACTCTACGACCGATGAGGATAGGCGACTGCTGAATAGGTAGAAAGGGGTCAAGGCAAGTATGTTTGATACAGCGAGAATAAGATATAGTCGTGGAGTATATTTGGGTGAACGACAAATACACCGGAAATGTCACAAAGACCAAGAACTCTGCCATGCAGCAAGTGGATGCCTACCACTTACCTCATTTTTTGTACGCCAAAATCCATCAGAAACTACTTCCTCTACCCCACAGTCTCATGACCCTGAGTCCCATGTGCATACTTCCTATCCAGCCAATCGAAACACCCCTTCAGCAATCTTGGAAAGCCATTGTTTGCCCCAGAAGCCGGTTGAATGGGTTTCTCTGGAAGAGATAAGATACAAGGAACAAGAGTCTGCAATTGCAGACTTGAAAAAAAAAATCAACTCCGCAAAGTCACATCTACAGGGTCAAAACCTAACTCGACACCAAGCTGTGCTAGCATTTCTGTGCATACAGCAAAGCCGATGTCATGGAGAAACAAGAAGGGACTTAGCCTTTTGTGTAGCTCGATGCTTTAATCGAGGTTGGTATTTTGCCCGCAAAATTATTTCATGGGAGCTTACCTGGATTCGGGAGCGGAGGATAAAAGAGGAAAAGAGGGGATGCTTTGCAAAGGTCTGGTCATAGTTGAATGATGAGGGAGTTCAACTTGCTGTTCGGGAATGGATATCAGGAGCTGGTGAATGTAAGTGTTCTCTTTCTCTAATGAGTTTTCTGCTTTTATAAGATCAATTTCATACCGCTATAAGAGTGTCTCATTCATACTCAAGCAACTGCAGAGACCTTCCTAATCTCTAGCTATCTGATTCCCCATGTCCATACCCGAGTACTAGGTTTATTTTTGTAATACTAACTCTAATTTGATAGATATTACTGCCCATGGGCTGGCAAAAGCGGTTGGTGACTACGTACAGTCTCAGAGAGCTGCGAAGATGATTGGTGAAGTTTTGGAGATGGAGGAGAATTCAATAGTTAATAGGAATAAGGATGGTATAAGGGAAGATGATAGGGAGGCAGGATGGCAGGGTGGAGAAGGACGGAGGGCAAGAATTCATGCTCAAATAGCACGAAAGTGGTTAAAAAAAATGGGCTTCACATATGGCGAGGTGCGGAAGTGTGTTTATGTTGATGGGCATGAGTGAGTAGATGTGGTAGCATATAGGAAGGAGACTTTCTTACCTTTATGGGATAGCTTGGCTCCACGCATGGTGGAATTTAAAGAAGATGGAAGCTGGAGGATTCCAGATACTTTACTATTAGGTGAGAAGCTACTGGTCTTCATTACCCACAACGAATCAACTTTTAATGCTGACGATGGCAAGCGGAAAACTTGGAAGGAGGAAGGCAAACAGCTATTGCAAGCTAAGTCTCGGGGGAAGGGGATAATGGTGTCTGGATTCTTGATACCTAGAGGGCGTTTGAAGGTACCAGACACAGTATCCAATGAAGAATTACTTCTTGATCCCATGTGGCCCTGTAACCGGTACTGGTTACTGGTTTAGGATTTTCATGTACCAGTTGATACTGTTTGAGTTTTGAATATGTTTCAGGAAACGAGGTGTGCCTCTAGCCTGATAGTATAGGGTTTGATACTCTATATGTTTTATGTTTGGTTTCGAGTATCGGTTTGATACTCTATATGTTTTATGTTTGGTTTCAAGGCTACCGTTTTGGAGTCTATTATGTTATGAGAACAAGGCTCTCGGTAGCCTAGGAAGTGTATTTAAGAACTGCTATTCTTCTCGTTAGAAGGAGCAGACTTCGGCAGACAGAGTTTTCAATATACTTGGTTGAACAGTTACTCTCTTCAGTTCGCTTCAAGAATCTTTAGTTTAAGACCTACCAAACATCTCGGAGACTTCAGTAGTTACGATACAGTAAGAAGTCTGTTCAACAACCTTGGCTAAAGCCTCCGGACTTTGATTCGCTAGTTACCGCCTTGGTACAGAACAAAGCCCGCTAACCCTACGATTACCGCATCTCCCGAGCGAGGCGGTTACAGGCCGAATCAAAATGGAGTTCCTATTCGTGATACTATAGAGTATCTAGAATATGGGAAAAATAACTACTGGATGGGAGATAAAATGGTTCACCATACGATGCAAATTGCTCTACCTATTTTCCGGATTGCATTTCCTGGCTGCTAGGCCCTTTTTGCCTTTGATAATGCTTCCAACCATAGTTGTCATGCTTCCGATGCATTAATAGCCTCCAAGATGAATCGAGGCCCAGGTGGTAGTCAATCATTGATGCGTGATGGATTCATTCATTCCAAGCAGTGCCCTCAGTCAATGGTATACCCAGAGAATCATTCAAACTACAGGCTCTGAGGTAAAGCAAAAGGATTAGAGCAGATCCTGAAAGAGCGGGGACTATGGAAAAAGCGTCGCCTGGATGGCTTTCCCTTCTTACTGGAGTGCCCAACCACCAACAACCGTTCTGGCTGTGATCCTACTATTCCTGAAAGCTGTTGTGGAAGGGCTGTTTTAGGTCAAGAACGAGACTTTCAGGAGCAGAAAGGCTGTCTACAAGAAGAACTCGAAGCTTCAGGACAGCAAGTTATTTTCTATCCGAAGTTCCATTGTGAATTGAACTTTATTGAGCGCTTCTGGTGCTCAGCAAAATACTATGCTTGGGAAAATTGTCAGTACTCCCTCGAAGGCCTCTGTAACTGCCTCTTGGGAGATGCGGTAATCGTAGGGTTGACGGGCTTTGTTCTGTACTGAGGTGGTAACTAGTGAATCAAAGTCTGGAGGCTTTAGCCAAGGTTGTTGAATAGAGTTCTTACTGTATCGCAACTACTGAAGTCTCTGAGATGTTTGGTAGGTCTCAAACTAAAGATTCTTGAAGCGAACTGAAGAGAGTAACTGTTCAACCAAGTATATTGAAAACTCTGTCTGCTGAAGTCTGCTTCCTCTAACGTCGAGAATAGCAGTTCTTAAATACACTTCTTAGGCTACTTAAGAGCCTTATTCTCATAACATATAAGACTTCCAAAACGGTAGCCTTGAAACCAAACATAAAACATATGGAGTATCAACCGATACTCGAAACCAAATATAAAACATATAGAGTATCAAACCGATACTCGAAACCAAACATAAAACATATAGAGTATCAAACCGATACTCGAAACCAAACATAAAACATATAGAGTATCAAACCGATACTCGAAACCAAACATAAAACATATAGAGTATCAAACCCTATACTATCAGGCTAGAGGCACACCTTGTTTCCTGAAACAAATTCAAAACTCAAACAATATCAACTGATATATGAAAATCCTAAACCAGTAACCAGTACCGGTTACAGCCTCCGAGAAACTATTCCCCAGGCCCTTGACTCTGTCTCTACAGCTACTATCCACCGCTACTTTCTTGCCTGCATGCGGATCCTTGATGCCTATAGGGCCGGGCTCCATTATGGTACAGCAGAGTTTCGCGACCGGGTTTACAAAAGCCACCGCCGTGTTGAAGATAAGACAAAGTGGTAGTGTTACATAACTGGGTTTAGAGTGTCCTATTATTTAGTCATCCCTTTTTGCCAATGTCCGCATGCTCCGACTATAGAGTTCCCTCACCATAACTGCGTTAACCATGCCCTCCCTTCCATTTCAGCCGAGCCGTCTTCGCGGATAAACCGTGTAGTATCTCGATTCTGTGAGACGGGCGACATGTAGCCATGGATCTCAAAGGCGCGTAGGAAGTTTGGGATTCAGGAAGACGGGTTGCGTGGTGGGTGAAGCTCCCAGCAGGGCTAAGACGAAAGAACTGTGGGTGATGAACAGTATAATACTAGTAATTAGTGACAGATGTGTGTGCTTTTAGACAAGAGCCGCAACACGCCACAGCAGCCACAACACGCCACAAGAGCCTCAACCAGTTCAAGCTATCACGGTAACTAATGACACAGCCCACTGGGAGTAAAAGCACCGGAATAGCCTTGCCAGCTACGCAGCGCCAAGAGTTAGTTGCCCAAAATCCCACTGATATCATGACAGATTCTCATTAAAGAATTACCAGCCCACGGCCCGATTACAGTCCAGATTCATCGCTTTCCCATAAATCGTTCGGTTTCCCCATCATAATTATGACAGTCCCCATCCCCTACACTAGGGGTGGAAACCTAACAACGGAGGAAGGGATTCGGAGCCAGACCCCCGCTACGGTGCATCAGCCCAACCCCCCTCCCTCTATTAATTCAGAGTGCAAGTGATTTGAGGGTCTTCGTCCTCACCATTCTGTTGACTGATGCTGGCAGGGTCATTCGAGCAAACCCGAAATTGCACCAAGGGGGTTTCGGCTGAATGCCGGAGTGGGAGAGAAATGTTTATAAGAATATAGTCTCTAGAGGTCGGATCCCTACTATCCGGTATAAGATGTTTCCCGGGAGCCTTATTTCTGAGGTGACCCCCATCAGTTCAAAGGAGAGTTTCCCAGAAAAAAAGTTGGCAGCCTTAGACTAATTTTGCACAAGCTACCCACACTCGACTACTCGAGTACGATATCGGCACTTGTACGAGTACGGTATCCATATTTTACAATGTGACAGGAACGCCTAACCTCAGCTAGGCCCAGCCTAGGCTACCATGGTGGGGACAGGGGTTGGGGTATCCTCTCGGTCAGGCTGATAAGGCTAAAAATCTGGAAGCATGCTCCCAGTTTACGAGACATATGGAGGACCCGGAACGAAGACTTCCTGTATCGGTAGAGAAACTCACGTCGTGACTGCTTCGGGTGCGGGGGGTGCTACCATACTTTTTACAGTACACAATATGCATGTCCTTTTACGATGTTTCTCCGAAGGGCCTTATCTCGAGAGATATCATGCTGCTGATGCTATCAAAGTACCGCAAAAACCCTTAGAATCCACTATCTTCGTGAGATCTTAAACCCCCGGATTCTGGGTCGGAACGCCCTGGGAGGGATTAGCGTTTTCCTGACATGATATAAGATCAGCTCCCTGGATGTGTTGGATCTCGTTAACTAGAATTCGCAATTCTCTTAACCTGCCAAACTAGACCGAGAGTGGCTTAATGCGGGGATCTAACAGAGATTAGAGGGCTGGCGGAGATGGTGGATTCTTAGCGTCCTTACGGTATGCGTTTTGTTGACTATCGAGCAAAGCTAGGCACGCACTAAAAGTGACTCACTCGTCCAAAGAGGATGGGATTTTTTTACGCAGCGTGTGAGGGTATGTGTAGCGTTCCAGCAGAAATATTTACTGTATGGCACCAAACTTGCAAAACCGCTAATATGGTACTTGAGCCCCTACCCCCCTCGGGGAGGCTCAAAGTGAACTACTTTTTCAACAGACAATAGGATGGACCTCTCCCATGATCCTAAGCTACCGGTAGACCCGGCCGCGCACCCATTCGTCGAAGATGTCGGAGGTATGGTCGGATTATTTGAGGAGTTATCGGAATGTGTGTTCGGAGTCGGGGTGATGTGGATTCTATTACTGTTATACCGTCCCCCATGTCTCTTTCTTGTACTCGTATATATCCTGTTCTTGTATTATTATTTTTTGCGTTAGTATAAGCTGCATAAGGATTAGAATGGGTCTTGTGAGAAATAATTATTTACTCTTTTAGTTCTTCTTTCTCTTTTAGTTTATCTTCTGTTTTTTATTTTTTTTATTTTTATCTTTGAGGAGGGTGCTGGGGAGAGAGATTTTCCCCAGTTATATGCCGGATGAGCGCGATCGGGGTATGATAGATGAAATCATGGAAAACACAGCAAAGAAAGCTCTTCTTCGTAAAACCCACTCGATCATGCAAGTCAATATCAGCAGGCCTGGCGGAAGAGCACCAACAATAAATCGACCAGGAAAAATGGGACCCGTGAAAAGCGACGGCGCGGGAAAACAACAATCCAGATTCTTACGGTAGGAAAGTGTTCCAATTTATCCATACATTATTTATTTATCACGGAATACCCACACCGGCCTAGACAGAGCATGAGGTATAATAGAACCTCATTCCCTCGCTTAGAGCCCCGGACATACTCATCCAGAATGCCTGCCTGCCTGCCTGCCTGACCCCAGGTTGTGTGTTTGTCAAAGAGATGTAGTATGATATTTCTGAGAGAGTTTTTTATTTTATTTTATGTGCTCAAGTGTAGTGTACTGTACAGTACCTGTTTATCCCACCTGGAAAAAAAAAGAAAAAGATGGTCAAACCGGTCATAACTGACCGGTCCCGGCTATGCTTGGCCATAATCGGCTATACTCAATTACTCAGGCGCGGTCTGCCAATTTGATTCCATCGCTACGGAGGTACAGTACAGCTCCTAAGTTTTGTATGTTACACTCGTGGCTCACACAACACCCACTACTAGTGTAACATACAAAACTTAGGCGCTGTACCTCCGTATATAACCAGACCGGCGCCAAAACACAACAAAATTTTGGGGCTTCGAGCCATTATATCCCTATATCCTATATATATCTCGACACTCAGCTTTGAGAAAAAATAATCTTAAGATCTGTTATTGTCGGAAAAATATACTATATATTATCAATTTCATGCTTTTGTTCGAATTTCGTACAGAGTCGTGGACAAGGAACTTGGTAAGGTCTATTGCGATGTATTATCTTTCTGCTTCAAAAACACTGGCCTTGGCAACTCGCTTGAGGGAAAGGTACCACACCCTCTGCTCTACGAGAATGAAAAGAAAGGATCCCACCCTTTTCTACACGGGTGCTATTGCACTTGTAGGGAATTGCTTTTGAATCTTTTTCTATCTTGCTGCCACCCATGGCTGTTACGTACTGGCGGCTCAAAAACCGTCGCTTTTGGTGTGATTTGGCATCTGTCTGGTTAGGAAACGACTTGTAGCGCCATCTAGAACCGACCCACCCTTAGCAACTACTCACATTACGTACTAATACTATTCTTAGTTTGTCATGTTGTCCTATTTGTGAACGGGTCCTACTATTCTGTCTATCTTACGGGTGAGAACTAGGTCGCTTTTATGGCAGCTGAGAGTCAGATTGTTGCAGAACGATAAAATTCGCTATGAGAATACAGCCATCACAGAAACTCCGCCAATGTCTCACCGCCAAATCCCACAAACTCCCACGTCCTGGCACAGACATATATCCTCCCAGAAAGAAATAGTGGCGACAAAGAACCGTGCAACATATGGAAAAATAAAGTGAGTGTCCTCGAGCCCGTAGGGATATCAAATTCAAGATGGACTTCCATCCGGTAACCCATCCTGCAGGGTCAATCTGTTGCGCAGTTGGTAAGACATTTAAAAATTAGTTAAGAAGACACGACATAACACTCACCGGTGACCAGATAGGATCTCTGGGAGAGGTTCGTTGCGATTCTCGACCGGCTGAGCTGATCGGGTGCCCAGGCAAAACTGCCGCGGGGTCAATTATAATGTGCACTGGCGGCAAGGATATTTAACCGGATCGACTCACAGGCTACAAGAAAAGTTAACAAATATCTAGTGCTGACCGCGGTTGGTAGGAGTCATAAAATATCACTTACCTTCTATGATGCCGAAATGATTATGAGTCGCGCTATGTTAGTGTGAGAATCAGGGGGGAGGGGGGGGTCTCTGACGAGCTGTGACACAATACCAAATAAATATTTAATACTACTTGCAGGAGAGGATATGGAGGACTGCCTACAAACTGGAACGTGAAAACAGTAAGTTAGCCTTTCATAGAGATACGATACGGATATTTGTGATTATTACCTTCTGTTGAACACAGGCATGTCGTTAGTCGGAATTCAGCAGCATTAACGAGGAGCTTAACAGTTGTCGATTACTTACAATCTTAAACACGGCGTGCGAGGTATCAGCAAAATTGGAACGACAAACCACTTAGAAAAAGGTGAATCCACTTACTATCTAAAGCAGCAAAGGGGTGGGGTATCAGTGATGGCCTCGTCCCAGAACTGTAGTAAATGTTGCTCGCTTACATACTAACGCACAAGAAGGCATGTATCAGCAATACCGTCCTAATCCTAGAATACTACATGATCCTGCTGACTTACATTCTACAACGCAGAGAATCTGTGATAAGTAACAGTCTTGCCCTAATGTTTTAGTTGATCCTATTTACTTACTTCCTTGACCACACGCAGAGCCAACCGTCAGTAGTTGTCTTGTCCCAGAACCACGGCTGATCCTATTAACGTACTCGCTACAACACACAGTGAGCCAGAGGTTAGCAGTTGCCCTGTCCCTAAACTGCGATTGATTGTTTTTACTTCCTATCACGAAAAGCGCGCCGGAAGTCAGTATTTCTAACGCCCCGACACTATGGCTAGCTCCGTTCACTTACACGCTAGGGCAAACCGTGAGGCATAGGTCAGCATTTGACTCGCCCCAGAACTACGGTGGGCCATTTTCACTCACCATCTACAACACACAGCAGGCCAGTGGTAAGCAATCGCTTCACCCCATGACCGTGCCCATTCGATTGACTTACTTCCTGCAACGCATGACGAGCCAGAGGTCAGATATAGTCTCGCTCTCAAGCGCTTCCTGGTTATCGTCACTTACCTTCTAAAACACAAAGCAAGCGCAAGGTCAGAAAGTGGCGTGTGCCAGAATACTACTTAATCCTCTCCACCTACAATCTACAACACACGGAAAGCCAAGAGTCAGCAGCTGTCCAGCCTCAAAGCCAAAGTTGAACAATTTCACTTACTATCTACAAGACACACCGGGTAAAGGTCAATGATGGCCTTGTTTGAGAGTTGTGGTTGGCCGTGTTCACTTACCCGCTATAGTGAAAAGCAAACCAAGGGTCAGCAATTGACATGGGGCAGGATCCTGCTTTATCCGATTCCTTTACCCACTGTAACGCACAGCAGGTCAGTGGTTAGCATACACATAGTCCCGGAGCAGTGGTCGATCCGGCTCACTTACTCGCTGAGATAGAGAGCGGGGTTGGGGTCAGCAATTGCTTGTCCAAGAACCATACTTGCTCCCATCCACGTACATTCTACAGCACACCATGAGATAGAGGTGAGCAATAGCCTCCTCTAGAAACTATGGACGATCTTGTTCACTCACGTGCTACAACATGACAGGTCAGCAATTGTCTCGTCCCAGAACTAGGGTTGATCTTGTTCGCTTACAAGCTAGAGCACGCAGCGAGCCAGAGGTCAGCAACTGCCTCGTCCCAGAACTTTGGTTAATTCTATTCCCTTGCCTCCTAAAACACCCAGTGAGCGAAGGCTCAGTAATTATCTAGCCATAGGGCTGTGGTTAGTCCTGTCCACTTACTTGCTAGAACACATGGCCAGTCAAAGGTTAGCAGTTGCCTCGTCTCAGAGTCCTACTTGATCCCGTTTACGTACTTCCTACAAGACACAGCAAGCCCGAGGTCAACAATTGCCTCACACTACCTCTACTGGACCCTGTTCACTCACAATCTCCAGGCCACGGCAGGGAAGCGTCAGCAATGGCACCATCCTAGAATCATTGTTGAACCGGTCCACCTACCGCCTACAACACACATGGAGACAAAGGTTAGCCATTGTATAGTCCCGAGGCCTTGCCGAATACTCTCCACATACGTCCTACAAGAGACAGAGCGGCAAAGGTCAGCAATTGTGTCGTCCCTGAGTGGTGGTTGCTCCCATTCATTACACTCTGCATGATTCCGAGAGCCAGAGGTCAGCATTTGCCACGCCCCAAAGCCCACCTTGATCCTATCCCACCCACCATCTATCACATGGACAGAGACAGGGGTCAGCGATATTGTCTCGCCTATGAAGCGCGATGGATCCTGACTGCTTACACGCTATAATGCACAGAGTTAGAGGTCTGAAATTGCTCCATCGCGGAACTATGGCCTTGTTCACTTACAAACTAGAACACCCGGCGAACCCGTTAACAACTTCCCCGTCTTATAGCTGTGGCGAGCCTTGTTCGCTTACGTCCTGCAATACATGGCGGGCCAGAAGTCAGCAATTGTCTTATCCCTGACCCTGGATTGATACTGTTTACTTACTATCTATGACATAGAGTTAACGGTCAGACAACGCCTAGCATAGGGGGGGTGGTTGATTCTGTTTACTCACAAACTACAACACACCGAGTCAGAATTAAGCTATTCTCTCCCCCGAGAACAGAGGTTCACCAAGTTCACTTACCCCCTACAAGAGACAGGGAGCCAGATTTTAGCCATTGTCTTGTCCTAGAACATCAGTTGATCGTGTTCACCTACCCGCTACAACCCACGGCGAGCCAGAGGTTAGCAATTGTCTTGCCGTATAACCGTGGTTGATCCTGCTCACTTACAAGCTAGAACGCAACCGAGCCCGAAGTCAGCGGCTGTCCCCCCCCTGGACTGTGGTTGATCCTGTTCACTTACAATCTACCAGCCAAAGCAAGCCCGAGGTGAGCGATTGCCCTGTTCTTGAACCGTGGTTGATCCCGTTCACTTACTTCCTACAACACAGGACCGGTCAGATCAGCAGTTGTCTGGTCCCAGAACCCAGCCCGATCCTATTTACGTACTTCCTATAATTGATAGTAAGCCAAAGGTTAGTAATTAACCCGTACCAACACACCGCGCTATCCTGTTTACTCACTTCCTACAGCAAGCCGAGTCGAAGGTCAGAAACTGACTCGCCCTAGACCTGCGGCCGATCAGGTTCACTTACCGACTACAGCACACAGCGAGTTAAAGGTCAGCAGCTATGTCGTCTTAGGACTGGGATGAATCCTGGTTACTTACTTGCTTCAATAGATAATTAGTTAGAAGTCAGCAATTTCCACATTCCCGAAACCTGGTTGATCTTGTTCACATACTCGCTTCAACACATAGTGAGTCACAAATCAGCCGTTATCTTGTTCCTGAAATAGTTGTTGCTCCTGTTCACTTACTTCCTTCACCACACAGCGAGCTAGAGGTTAGAAATTTCCTTATACTAGACCCTACTCGATCCTGCCCACGTACTTCCTACAACACAGTGAGCCGGAGGTCAGCAATCGCCACATGCCACAACCCTGACAGTTCTGCGGACACACATTCTACCAGGTCAAGTGAGCCGGGGATCAGCAATATTGTCTCGTGTCAGAACCCTGGTTGATCCGGCTAACTCACAACCTGCATCGTACAGCGGGCACAACGTCAGCGATTACCTAGCCCCCAAATCATGGTTTGATCCCATACACTTACCCGCTACAACACACCACGAGCCAGATGTCAGCACTTGTCTCGTCCCGGAATCCTGGCGGATCTCCTTGACTCACTTGCTACACCACACCGAGAGTCAGAGGTCAGTGATAGTCTCATCCCAGAACAGTCTTTATCCTGTTCACTTACAGCCTATAATATACAGCGAGCTATTGTCAGCTATTCCCTTGGTACAAAAATTGATTAATCTTATTACGTACAAGCTATAGCCCATAGTCCGGTGGTAGTTAGCTTCAGCTCGTATCACCAGAGCTATTATCCAAGTCACCTGCCTCCTGAGCATCTCGGGTACTTAGCGCACCTTACCCCATTATCCGTTGGTACCACTATAGATCACTTACATCCTAAACCCGAGATCACGCAGGAACATGTCATCACGGTTGTCCAATATCCCTAGTGCAGTTTACTTACACTCTATAGTTCCAGACCCTCTCACGTCAGCAACATCACACTTTGAAAGATACACACTCAAGGGCTTCTACTTACCGTCTAGAACAAAAAGCAAGCTCCGAATCAGCTCTAGATCCTTCAGGTGGCAGGAATATCATATACAATCTGCAATTCAAGGCAGGTGTACCGTTAGTCATTCACTAGCCGCTTCAGCCAAGGGGCCTTCCTACTCCCGAGATATTATACCCCCTCCCACCGATATATACCTCCGCGCCCCGTTGTACCAGCAATGTGGTCGCAATCACTTCACTCTGTAACGCTGCTATGTTCAATGCGGTGCCGTATTCTCTGGAACGAGCATCGATCTCTCCTCCTTCTTCCAATAGCCGCTCAACTACCGTCCCTTGCCCTAGCCACGATGCTATCATCAAATGCGTAAAATCATTAGGGAATGGGAGATACTGGCCACTATTTTCCCAGTACACCTTTAGCCATGCTAGAAATCTTCTAGAACCACGTTCGCAAATCTTCTTTGTGCGGTCAAATAACTCCATCTGGCGAGCCCCCGAATATCTAAAGTGGTTTACCCAATGGCTGGCCGCATAATCAAGAAGGGGATATTCCATAGAACCTGAGTCGTATCTATCATCCATTGCCATTGGATTGCTTTCAAAGTCCTCGAGTGCAAGGTAATTGATACATATATCTGCCATTATGAAGTCGGAATCGATGAAACGTAGGGTATGCTGCCAGTTTCCTTGGTCAGGCGAAGAAAGACCGATCAGGAACTCCCTTGCGGTTTGGTGAACGAGGTATATCTTCGAATCAATAATCCGCACAAAAAGCCCGCACAAATTTTTCACAGTCTTTTCGAACCCATAGGAAATATCTCCGAGGTCTTCAATAGTCGTGCGATCCCGCCTAATTCCGAATGCGACATTCATTTCTCGGAGTGTAAGAGGCCTTACAGCTGCTACCACTATATTCAGGATTCGTCTGGCTTTGTCGGGGTCTGGGCTTTTATCAAGAATCTTGATGTAGAATTGTGCCAGGTTGTGCGGAGTAGTGGAGACAATCTTAGTAAACTCCTCCCGCGAACCATCCCCGCTTGCGTTTAAAACCTCTAGGACAAGAGAAACCCAAAGGAATGTCCGGTCAGCGGACGACATGAGGAGATTGCGCAAATAATCCAGTCGTCCGGTTTGCCCCCAATGTGACTCGAGTTTCTTGATGCCCCCATCTATGAGACGATTAACGTCAGCAGTAATAGCATTGATCTCCTCTTCCCCCTTCAGCCGGATCGTCGTATCGGGTGAACCAAGTTCTATCTCGATTGAATGGTACGGGCGGCTCGTAACAAGAAATTTCAAAGGCGTGCCAGAAGTCCGTGATCCACGAAGACGGGTTATGTGACGGATAAGAGGAGTGAGGGTCTTTTCTTCGCACTCGTCCAAGGCATCTATCACACAAATCACTTCACCGCACTGCCCCTCAGCCACCGCCTTAACCAAAATATCCCACAAAGTATCCACCTCTTCCATGAACCTCTTGCCTTTCCTCTCAAACTCTTCCTCGGCATATCTGCACAGGGTAATTCTCTGCCCAATAAGCTGGTGTAGTATGGCTCGAAGGGCAAATGTTGCACTCCTCTGTTCCTCGCTATCGTCTTTGAAAAAGAAATAACAAATGATGGCGTCCGTTTGAGCCTCGAGATGCCCTACGAGGAATGAGGCTATGACCGACTTTCCGCAACCAGGGTCCGCCGATAGCCAGAGGAGACCAGATGTTTTATTTTCCAACCACTGCTTATACTTTGGATGTTCGGGAACCCAAGTGCAGGTACCAAGGACTGGTTCGGGCACCCGACTTCGGTGCGACCTATATCCAGATCCGGGCGGGTATAGGTGTTGCAAAATTTCGGAGTGGTTCTCCCGTGCACTTCTGCCCCCATAGTTGTAATATTGATTATACGTGTTAAAGGAGCCAACGGTATTATAAGAATTGGTGTTGCCGCTATTGTCACCTTGGATATATCTGTCCGTGGCAAAGCCAGAATGGTAGCAGCTAGTATTAGTGGGCAGACATGCAAATAAACAAAAAACGGCAGTCCAGGAGCCTACCGCTGAAGTGATAACAGGTTGCCCATCTTATCGATTGATTGGTGAATTGCAGGGAGTTGGGTTTTGCCGACGCAGGAATCGAATGTGTTCTTTAATGCCCATAAGATAATTCCTAACGGGGCGAAGAATAGAATAAGGAAGAGGGTTGGGGAACGTGGAGACTACTTCCGGAGAAAGCGCGAAGTTGTCTGCGGAAAACAGGGCGGCTCTGCCGACCCCGCACAACTCAACCACCCATACCAAATCAGCGCTTACCAAATGGCAGGGATTTCACCCGATCAGTACCGTAAAATATCCTGAAGTCTACCATCACCGGCAACCCTGTAACCTTCGAATCCTGAGCCGGAAGCAATTAAGAAGAATTAGTGCTTTCCTGACAGGATAGCCGGGCTGTTGGCAGCGCTGGATCCCATTAACTGGTTTTCGCAATTTGGTTAACTTGCCAAACTAAACCTACTTAAGTATCTTGAGCTGATGTCGCAATTTAAGGGGTGTTCGTGACAGACCTGGGATCATGGATTTCGAGAGATTTTACGATACTCTACTGCCTACACCAGCTGGGACACTCATCTGTTAGCATTCTGCGTTCCGTCTGGTAAAACAGTAATATTTCCTCAGCGTCAGAAGGGCCTGTCCCAACATGACCAACCCGTCAGCATCTACACATTATGGACGATTTAGTCAAGTCCTCACGTCTTTTAATGCATTTCATTATTGTGATACTCCATTATCAGGGAACACCAGTTTACAGTCTCTTATGGGGTCGTGACGAATATCAGGGGGTGACGAACAGGGATTTTTTGTTACCCTACTTCGACGAATTCGATTTTTTACTGGCCAAATACCCCTGTTCATCACCCGCTGATATTCGTCACAACCCCATGAGAGACTGTAAGGTTTATATAGAAAACTAGGAAAATTGAAGATTCAGGCCCTCCACGGCGCACCACAATATAATAAAATGCCATATTTTTGGAAGCAGCATAGCGCCCAATCATAAACAGCTGGCTTTCCGGAGCTGAATTCACGACAATGGCAATGCCGTCACAGGCGGTCACTCGGCGGAAACGAAACGCCAAGCAGAGATAAATGCGGGGTAAGAAAATTTTTTCACTCTGCTCTCAGTCTCCAAAAGCACACACTCTCTCTCGCCAGCTTCTTTTTCTTGCTCAAAAAACTTACTCTCTAACGAACAGGAAATAACAGGAGTATGAATAATTGATCAAAAGAAATCCTCCACTCCTTCCCACGTCCTCTACATTCGTCCATCGCCTTCCCCATTCCTCCACGCAAGTCCCCATTCCTTATGCCTACTCCCCAGCTAACAAAAGAAATACAAGCCCCACAAAAACTCCCGCTGCCGAGCAGCATCCCTTCGACACTCATGTCACTATCACCCCCATTACCGCTAACGTCCCCGTTATTACTACCCCAATCACTCCCTCCCTCGGGAGACCACAGAATTAACCAGTTGGAACGAACAGCGAACGGCTAGGGAAGCAGGTGAACAGTAAGTAGTGTACCCATGAATGGCGAACGGCTGACGGTAATAGGAGAACAATCGAACGGCAAATGGTATCCCGGCGAACAGCCAACGGTGTTTCCGCGAACGGCTAACAGTGAACTGATAGGAAAACAATAAAACGACGAACGGCTAGGAAACGAACGGATAAGGGAACAAATGAGCAACAATAATGCTGCAAGGATGCGAGCATGCCGAGCATGTCCGGAACATGTCTGACATGTTCTACATATGCCAGATAGGTTCTAAGCATGTTGGGTTACTTTTTGAGCATGCCGAACAGCATCGGCAGTTTTCCCGGGTTTCCAGCGACCAACACCCAAAGCAGGCAAGCTTTCAAGAAAAAACCCTTTACATATCAATATAACAAATGCTCTTCCGTTTATTCCATATGAAGGAGACAAAGGAGAAAGCCATCGGAGGCCTGCAGGTCAAAGAGTAGGGAAAATGGTAATGTTGGGAAATATTGCCGGACATAGAGTATATGTTTTCCTCCCCTATCTCGCGCACATACCTACGCAGGAGATTTTTTGAATTTTAGCAAATTAAATCTACTCAAATAACACTACCGTAGTTGCAAGCTGAAGGGGTCAAGAAGTTCTACATTTTCTATGTTGATGTAAATTCCGAAGGGAGAAAAAAAACTGCTTATGGAAAATATGGCAGCAGGATCATTAATCAAGATAAATAAATTAGTTTGAGTAGATCACGGTGCATATCTTCTTCAAGCCTGCCCATAGGGTGTCGAACAGCATTCCCGAGCAATTACTGGTAGTGTACCGTACTAGTTAGTACTGTACGGTACTTGTGTCCATATGGAGGTACAGCGCCTAAGTTTTATACATATGTTACACAAGTAGTAGGTGTTGTGTGATCCACTAGTGTAACATACGAAACTTAGGAGCTGTACTAGTACTAGGTGCCTTCGTGTGGACACAAGTACCGTACCGTATTATCTGCTATTATCCGGTTTTTCGCCAAGACCGGGCGTTACTTAAGGTTGGATGGTGCCTGGAGTCTGAGATGGGTCCTTTCAGTGCTGCTGGTTTTAGATAGTAACTGAGGGGCGGATTTCAGGTGTCCACAACAATGCGGCTGAGTATATTGCTACAAGTGCCACCGAAAAAGTGAGTGCACGCGTGGGATTTTACACCAAAAACGGTCAATTTCACACACTTATTCCAGCACCAGCACCACAATTAAAAATAAGATAACTTCATAGCATGTTCAGAAAAGCTGTAGACTGCTTGGCTTCTATTGAATCCTCAACTAAATTTAAATTATCTGAAGAGTAGTAGTGGAGGGAAATAAAATTTTCCTCAAAACTGTGCCAAGACCAACTTTTTTGGTGAAAAAACTGTGTCTTGGCAGAATTTGAAAGTTCAACTGCATACTGCTCCTCAGGGAATTTAAATTCAATTAAGGTTTCAAAAGAGGTTGAGTAGTCTGCAGCTTTCTGATCATTCTATGAAGTTATCTTATTTTTAATTGTGGTGCAGGTGCTGGAATGAGTGTGTGAAATTGGCTGTTTTTGGTGTAAAATCCCACGCATGCACTTACTTTTTCGGTGGCACTTGTATCACCCATTTGGAAGGGTTGGGATGGGTTGGGATGGTGATCAAACAAGCCCTACTCTCTAGTGCGGGAGTACTAGACACCTAAAATCCACCCCTTATTTACTATGATACCTAGGAGCATTGGAAGGCACCATTTCAGACTCCCGACACCATCCAGATAAGCAACGCCCATGTCACGATTCTAGACTGACTTAGCAAGATTGATATTTGGTTTCGCACTATGACCCACGGTTATGAGTCATAGGATTTCATTGGTTATATGATTGTTATATTGCGATTGATTTACTTTCATGCACATGACCTATTTAGAGGTCATGGGGGCAGCGCACGAGACCAAGAAGGCTGTGCAGAAGGATATGTATCTCACGCGCATGACCTGTTCAGAGGTCATGTGGTTTTCGCACATGACCTTACTTGAAGGTCATAGGTTTCGCTCATATGACCACTAGGTCATATGACTACTTCGAGTGGCGAGAGGTATGAGTCACGAAGAGCGGTGAAGAGGACTATATAAGGAGGACGATGGGACATTGTAGTTAGCTCTTCATGCAATCACTTAAGTAACTCAGCTACGCTTAAGAGGATGGGCCTTCGGGCCCAAGACCATTCTACTCTATTACACGAAGAAAGACGTCGCGATACGATCAAACCGATAAGGCGACTATTACAACGAAGAGGATCCTGTTCACTATACGAAATACGACAACATACGGATAATGACCTGTCATTCCCCATTCAGAGGATCCAACGGCTGAACATTACACTTGATTGTGTCAACCACAAATGGCCAATAACAGAAAGAACGACAATAATCTGGAACCCTGGAATGGGTACGGTCAGAACACCGAAAAAGAAACAGAAGAAAAAACCTGGGAAAACGAGAATTTTTCTTTTCCTTTCTGAAAAACGAAAGAGGACCGAGAGGGTTCGCCAGAGGGACCTGGCTGGAGAAGAGAGGAGCTAGAAGGAAGAGCGATGGAGCGCAGTTAACAAGCGAAATCGACTCTCCCTTCATAGGTTTATCAACGGATGAACGAGCGGAGCGAAGTGAACCCGTTAATATACCTATCAAATACCCCAAAATTTTTTTCTCCTATGACTCTCCTTGAGGGACCAAGGAGAAGGGAATGGGGGGCGAAAATTGAAGATACCGACCAATGGGTCGAAGGGAACGGCTGGACACGACATGACCAGACTCCAAGAAGAATCGAAGATACTGACCAATGGGTCGAAGAGAACGGCTGGACACGACACGACCAGACTCCAAGCAGAATCGAAGATACCGACCAATGGGTCGAAGGGAACGGCTGGACATGACACGACCAGACTCCAAGAAGAAACGAAGATACCGACCAATGGGTCGAAGGGAACGGCTGGACACGACACGACCAGGCTCCAAGAAGAATCGAAGATACCGACCAATGGGTTGAAAGGAATGGCTGGACACAACACGACCAGACTCCAAGAAGAATCGAAGATACCGACCAAAAGAACAAAGGAAACACCGGAAAAACTACGCCTAATGAACCCAAGGAACGACGCGTCGATATCGGCTTTATATCAGCAAGAAACTTGGGAAAACTACATCGGAAGGGAGAACAAACCGCTGTTTTCAAATGAGAGCAACTATCAACCTCCAGAGGCGGGAGAAAGAGAGGAGCTACTGAGACGTTGTGGCCGGTCTTTCAGATATTTATCGACAAGACGCGCGGGTGGTACTTCCCATATGTACTGCGGCAATGAGAGCGACTACAAACCTCGAGAGGGGGGAGAAAGAGAGGAGCTACTAAGACGTTGCGGCCGGTCTTTCAGATATTCATCGACAAGACGCGCGGGTGGTACTTCCCATATGTACTGCGGCAACGAGCTATGCACGATAACGAAAGATTTGCACGGTTGGCAAATGCATCACGAGACGAAGAGAGTTCATCCATATGAACTATGCACGATAACGAACGATTTGCACGGTCGGCAAATGCATCACGAGACGAAGAGAGTTCATCCATATGAACTATGCACGATAAAGAAAGATTTGCACGGTCGGCAAATGCATCAGGAGACGAAGAGAGTTCATCCATATGAACTATGCACGATAACGAATGATTTGCATGGTCGGCAAATGCATCACGAGACGAAGAGAGTTCATCCATATGAACTGTGCACGATGACGAAAGATTTGCACAGTCGGCAAATGCATCACGAGACGAAGAGTGTTCATCCATATGAACTATGCAGGATAACGAAAGATTTGCAGGGTCGGCAAATACATCACGAGACGAAGAGCGTTCATCAATATGAACTATGCACGATGACGAAAGATTTGCACGGTCAGCAAATACATCACGAGGCGAAGAGCGTTCATCCATATGAACTATGCACGATAACGAAAGATTTGCAGGGTCGGCAAATGCATCACGAGACGAAGAGCGTTCATCAATATGAACTATGCAAGATGACAAAAGATTTGCAGGGTCGGCAAATGCATCACGAGACGAAGAGCGTTCATCCATATGAACTATGCACGATAACGAAAGATTTGCACGGTCGGCAAATGCATCACTAGATGTAGAGCGTTCATCAATATGAACTATGCATGATAACGAAAGATTTGCACGGTCGGCAAAGGCATCACAAGACGAAGAGCGTTCATCCAAATGAACTATGCACGATAAGGAACAATATGCATGATCTGCAATGAACACAGGAAGACAAGGAAAATCATGCGACCAACTACGCAAGAAACATACGACAACCTGCGAAGAAGGAGAAGGCAAGACTAGTGGAAAGAAGAAAGACAAGGGAAAAGTAGGACACGAAAGAGATTATAAAGAGGATGAAACGGACGGATTCAAAATGACTTCATCACTACATAATCTCTATACTCCAAACCTACTACACTACCTACTCTTTCCAGAAAAATGAAGTACCCGCGATCCACCATCACCACCACAAAGACGATAAAGAACAAGAGAATGGTCCACTTCGAAGACCAAGACCACCTACAGAACGAAGACTGGGAAACGGACATGAAATTCGCAGACGAATGGAAAAACGACCGCTGGGGCATTAGCACCAGCGACGCATACGATGCCCTTCAGAGGGCCAAAGACCACACCCGCCATGAGGAACTCCCATGGACCATATGCTACGACGACGGGTGCAACATCTATCGAGGAGACAAGGACGGGGCTGGCTGGTACCCCAGCCAGCCAAAAAAGACAAAGGAAGAAGGCATGCACGACCACTACTTGTACCTCCGAGACTACCAGGGACTGGTAGTCAGCCATAATGAGGGAACAAATTGGCGAACCTACTTCGAGGACGATTATCCGCTCCATCGAGCGGACAAAGAAGAAAGGAAACGACTACCCTAACGGAATGGGGTATGGAAACGAATCCGGATGACAACCGGAAAGAAAGAGAAGGATTCCGAGTATACTCGGAAGGTACGAAAGATCCGGGAAGGGATCGAAGAAGTGGAACGGCAACTCAAGGAGTTGCGCGCACAGATGAAAGAGCTAGAAGATAAGGCCTGAAGGGACTCAGGCCTGGGGAAAGAGAGGAGCTAATGTCATGATTCTAGACTGACTTAGCAAGATTGATATTTGGTTTCACACTATGACTCACGGTTATGAGTTATAGGGTTTCATTGGTTATATGATTGTTATATTGCGATTGATTTACTTTCACGCACATGACCTATTTAGAGGTCATGGGGGCAGCACACAAGACCAAGAAGGCTGTGCAGAAGGATATGTATCTCACGCGCATGACCTGTTCAGAGGTCATGTGGTTTTCGCATATGACCTTACTTGAAGGTCATAGGTTTCGCTCATATGACCACTAGGTCATATGACTACTTCGAGTGGCGAGAGGTATAAGTCACGAAGGGCGGTGAAGAGGACTATATAAGGAGGACGATGGGACATTGTAGTTAGCTCATCCTCCGTCTCCTCTACACACCCGGCGATTGAAATCAACCCTCCGGGCTTGATCTTCACGAACCA
>JACCEG010000016.1:813902-831312 GCA_014065205.1 Tuber brumale
AAAAAAAAAAAAAAAAAAAAAAAGAAAAAAAGAAAAAAAAAGACATTGTAGTTAGCTCTTCACGCAATCACTTAAGTAACTCAGCTACACTTAAGGGGATGGGCCTTCGGGCCCAAGACCATCCTGCTCTATTACACGAAGAAAGACGTCGCGATACGATCAAACCGATAAGGCGACTATTACAACGAAGGGGATCCTGTTCACTATACGAAACACAACGACATACGGATAACGACCTGTCATTCCCCATTCAGAGGATCTAATGGCTGAACATTACAGCCCATTTCTTGGCGAAAACTGGATAATAGCAGATAATACGGTATTTTCTTGGTAAATCCATCATCACGGATCGGGGCTGGGCTCACAAGTCAGGGGTGTTGGTGCAATACCGGTATGTCGAGATGCTGAGTTACTGGCGATGATGCCGAAATTACATATTTTGAACATCTGAAAGTCCAGTAGTGATCTCAAAGTCAGAAAACTATCATCTACTGAAGTTGTCTAATTAGATACAGTCCTGTCCATTAAGGCTTTGTACCTATCCGCCAGGTTAGTTACAACTCCAGTGATTGAAATTTCACCTCTTGTGACTTATTATATTTTCAGGTTTGACCAATCTGGGTCCTTGATTCCTTCCTCACGATAGCTTCAAGTCTTTATTTCTGAGCAGGTTTTACTCAGACTTAAAACATCTTTACGGGATAGTTTCATCTGTTTTATCCCTAATTTATCCATTTTTGTAACTGGTACTGGTTACTGGTTTATGATTTTCAGGTATCTGTTAATACTGTTTGTGTTTTGAATTAGTTTCAGGAAACGAGGTGTGCCTCTAGCCTGATAGTATAGGGTTCGATACTCTATATGTTTTATATCTCGTTTTGAGTATCAGTTTGATACTCGATATGTTTTATGTTTAGTTTCGAGTATCGGTTTGATACTCTATATGTTTTATGTTTGGTTTCGAGTATCAGTTTGATACTCTATATGTTTTATGTTTGGTTGTGAGTATCGATTTGATACTCTATATGTTTTATGTTTGGTTTCGAGTATCAGTTTGATACTCTATATGTTTTATGTTTGGTTTCAAGGCTACTGATTTGGAGCCTTATACGTTATGAGAACAAGGCTCCTGGTAGCCTAGAAAGTGTAATTAAGAACTGTTACTTTTCATATTAAGAAGAGCAGACTTTGGCAGACAGAGTTTTTCAATATACTTGGTTGAATAGTTACTCTCTTCAGTTCGCTTCAAGAATCTTTAGTTTGAGACCTACCAAACATCTTGCAGACTTCAGTAGTTGCGATAAAGTAAGAACTTTATTCAACAACCTCGGCTAAAGCCTCTGGACTTTGATTTGGTAGTTGTGACCTTGGGACAGAACAAAGCCCATTAACCCTACGTTTACTGCATCTCCCGAGAGGCAGTTACATTTTTTTAACTTCAGCAAGTTATCAAGATAGAAGGCGTTACAGGACCAAGAAATGGCAAGGCCCCTGAGAAAGGTTCCCAGCAGCGCACCAGTTATTCAAAAGAATGGTTCACGAAGACTCCAGTAAAAGAGTAAACGGCAAGTGACGCAGCTGCTCAGCAGTTAGCTGGAGATGCCGCTGAACAATCAGCAAGAGAATCATCACAACAACCAATAGAACCACCAACCACTACCCCAGGAGGGTACCCAGAATCCCTGAGAAAGACTACAGGTACATAAGTACCCCCAGCACCACCAAGCAATGATCCAGATAGCTCCGATAGCGATAAAGGATCAGACAGCATGGCTTCCGAAGCAGGACCCTCAGGGTCCGGAGCCCCAGTACCAGAGGTCTCAAGACCACCGACTTCTAGACCTAACCCAGTTGTTACGGCTAACCTCAGTATTAAGGTTCCATTACCTAGTAAGTTTACAGGTGAAGTAGACGACCTCAAACCAGAAGCCTTTCATAGATGGTATAACTCAGTACAGTTATATCTACGTCTAAATGGACTACGAACAAGCGAGGAAGGAGGAGGAAACTATTGGATTCCCTATACTGTAGGATGAGCTCAAGAAGTAGCTTTCCAAGCAGCTGAGCATTTTGGTGAAGACATGACCAGAGAAGACCTTGTTGGATACCTACAAGAAAGATTCCAATCTTCGAAACAGAAAAGTGATACCTACCGCAAATTCCACAAAATCATGCAAGTGCATAATAGCAAGATACACAGGATATCAACTATAGCGACTGATTTGCTGATGTTCCGATCACGCCTACCTGCAAACACAATAAGCAATTATGCTATCATTCAACAGTTCTTTAAGAGCATGCACCCTAGGCTATGACAAGAGGTGAAACTACAGCATGCTGAAACAGATACTGTTATAGAAGTTATACAAAATGCAGAAAGTATAGATGCTACTCTGAAAAGGACTGGCGCCTACAGGAAGGAAAGGTTCGCGAAACTGGCAAAAGAATTATATGCCAAGCAAGAAGGGCGGAAGGACAATTGGAAACCGAACAACAAACCCCACACCAAACCTAGAGAACGAAAAGAAAAAGGCCCTTGCTATACCTGTGGAGGTAAAGGACATCTAGCAAGAGATTGTTCCAGTAAAGATGATAAGGGTAAAGGCAAGGGCAAGGCTAAAGTGAAGAAGGAAGTCACCTCCAATAAAGTGGAACAGGAGCAACTAGCAGAAGAAGTGTTCATAAATGGGATGGAAGTAGAGGAGGAAGAAGAAGAAGACATTTTCACAATGGCTACTAGACTGACAAATGTCAAACCTCAGGACGCTCTTGAAGGAATGATGCACATCAATGGCAAAGAAGCCAGAGTCATGTTTGATACTGAATCAATATGAGCAAACCTGATTAGTGCCACCTTTATGACCATGCACGGAATTCCATGTCAGGGATTGAAGACACCGATCAGAATACACCTAGCCATGAAAGGATCGCGATCTGAAGGTCATAAAGAATGATCAGTCAACATATCAGCAGGAAAGCTGAGCGTACCAAGAACTAAGATACTGGTTGGCAACCTGGCAAAATATGATGCACTAATAGGAATGCCTTTTCTGGAACAATACGAAGCTCAAATCGAGTGTGGCAAGTTAGTAATCTTGTTTCCAAAGTAGAATGTTCGAATTGTTTGCACACCTACTAGTGGCATGATCTGAGCAGTAGTGATTACCACTGAAGATGTCATGGACCAACACCTGGAAGTATTTCCGGAAGAGATACCAGAAAACCTACCACCTCTAAGGAAGATCAATCATAAGATAAACCTGCAATAAGGAAAAGAGTAGTGCTCATTACCCACTTACTCGATACCGGAATGATGGGCAACAGATATGAGCATATGGCTAAGAGACAAGGAGAAAACCAGAATTATCAAGCGACAAGCAGTTTCATCGGCAGCACCCATATTTGCCCAGGAAAAGAAGGATAAGAAACATATGAGACCATTGGTGGACCTCACAGCAAGGAATGAGATAACGATTAAGGATGTTGAAACCATTCCTAACCAAATGATGATCCTGAATGCTCTACGAAGCGAAAGATACTGAAGCAAAATCGATCTTAGTGATGCCTACTTCCAAACGAGAGTGGAACCAGAGGATGTGAGCAAGAACGCTTTCAAAACAGCATTTGGATATTTCGTTAGCAAAGTAATGCTACAAGGAGATATGAATGCTTCGGGAATATTCATACGCATAATGTCCGATCTATTCGCCGACTATTTAGGACGCTTCACGCGGGTGTATATTGACAATATACTTATATTCTCCGATACAGAGTCTGAACATTTGAAACACATATCCCTAATTTGTGACAAGCTAAAAGAAGCTCGACTCTATGCAAGCAGGAAGAAATCATAATTTTTCGCCACCAGTATAGAAGTGTTAGGCGATGTTATCAATAATGAAGGGCTCTCAACAGCACCAGAATAGATAGTGAAGATCGAAGAATGGACTATACCACAGACTAAGAAACAGTTACAGGAATTTCTAGAGACGGTTAACTACATCAGTCAGTTTTTGCCACACATTGCAACCATTACATCACCCCTAATGGAACTCACCAGAGTCACAGAATTTGTGTGGACCGCTATCCAAGACCAAGCCTTGGACAATGTTAAGCGAGTTGTTTCAAAATATGAGGTTATGAAACTACTACAATATGATTCGTCACTTCCAATATGGCTGATAACCGATGCATCCAACACAGGTATAGGAGCATGGGTAGGACAATAAGAAATATCAGAAAATGCCAGGCCTGCTTTGCTTCATAGCAGGAAATTCTCTAATGCCCAAATGAATTATGGTACAACCGACAAGGAAGCACTAGTGATAGTTGATGCACTGACAGCATTCCACCATATACTTGCAGGAAGCAAGTTTACTATCATTACAGATCATCTACCTCAGACGTACCTGAAGACAAGCAGAATACCCACCAAGAAACAACTACAATGGCGAGAGTTCATTGGGAAATACGATACTGAAAGAGTGTACAGACTAGGAAAATAGAACTATTTAGCAGATGCATTATCCCGTCTTCATGATGAGAACAATGATTACCCACACACTTCAAACGATCCCGGATCAGAAGACGATTCATCTAATACCTCACCTATTTTATCCTTTTTTTCTTGCCAAGAACCTACTATTGAACACGAAATGTCCCGATTCAAAACCCTCACAGTTGGGCACATCAGTGGTCATTCAGAATGCGGAAGAGACTGCAGTCTAGAGCAAGCACAACTAGATGCAAACGATTACATAAATAGTGAACCACTAAATGACGGGTGAGACCATTGAAGTTATACCAGTGGTAGGAGTGAGGAGGAACTTGAACATGCATCAATGCATTGGGCATTCTGCAATATACCCTTCTGCCCTGACCACGAGGAATTGAAACCTAAGCAGACTAAGATATATGCCTGGCTCCCCCTGCAGCAGCCCGCCAGTTATCGAAACTCTACCTAACACCAACGATGATTACAGTGATAGAGATACCCATTCACCGCGCTCCCACATCGACATCCGAGCTATCAAAGAGCGTGTCAAGAAGGCATTAGGATGTGGCTCTCCCGCTACCAAAAGTTACGATCATGAGTATTCCCAAAACAAGCTCCTCTATAGAGGATCTCTCGCATACCTAAACGAAGTTCTAGTAGTGGAACCACCCTCGCTACCTCACGAGAAACGTGAGTTCTACAAAGTTTATGAGACACCTGATGAGGAGGAAGAGGTAACAGTATTAGAAAGAGTGGTGGATGAAAGGGATATTATTCAAGGAGTAAATAATATGAAAAACATTTGGAGGGAACAGATGATCAAAGGATATAGGAGCGACCCTATCTACCAGCTAGCGAAGGATTCCAACCACACTTCACGAAGTGGAATAATGCAATATTACAACATACGTAATAGCCTACTCTACGCCACTACAAGAGGAGGAGAAGACTGCCTTTACATTCCGAAGTGTCATGGAGTGAATGGAGAAACACTGAGAGAACTGATGATAGGGGAAATACATAATAAAGGACACCATAGCACTGATTGAAACCTCCGGTACACAACGGAATACATCTACTGGCTGGAGATGATGAAGGACTTCAAAGGCTATGTCCAGCAATGTGACATATGTCAACTAAATAGGGAAAGAACTACATTACCTACTGGGAACACCCTTTTGCTCCCTCTTTCCCTCCCAAATATTTTCACGCTATTCTATCGATTTCGTGGGTCCTTTCACTAAGCTGAGAGGACATGATTCAGTATTAGTGGTAGTAGATAGAGCGGTTGGTTTCAGCTGGCTGATACCAACATTAGTGAATGCTACTGCGATTATGACAATGGAATTACTCAGGCACCACATCTTCACCCCTCAAGGAATACCTACGTCAATTGTTAGTGATGCTGACCCTCGGTTTGTGTTAGGCAGATGCCAGCCTCAAGTATATAACTGAGGGACGTAGGCCCGAAATCTTCTGATTGGAGAATCTGTCGAGGAAGGCTCGTCTCGATAAAGTAAGGTAAGGTATACATTTAAAGTGGGAAACAATATTATATTGATAAGATCTCTTCTCCGTTGCATGGTGATGTCTGTAAAGCTCGGGAGGCACTTCAATATTTATATCCCGCGTCTGAGTGTTCGCGGACTACTTCTAACTTCTATTCTTCCGAAGTACCACACGGGCTTTAATGCGCAATCGTCCAGAATCTGCTAAGTGCGAGCACCATTTGACCCTGAAACTTATCACACCCTTTTGCAGACACGGGATAGTATTCCTCCGTTGAGATGACTGCGCTATTTGTAATTCCAAACAGCGGTCTCTAACTTAGATGTCCGCATAGACTATTGTATTACTTTAGTCCTGTTGACTATCATTCCAGTAGTCTCTTTGGTCATGAAGTGATCAAGTTCATGCTGGTTCACCTAATGCTAATCGCAAGTCCGAGCCCACCGTGTCAACGTCTTTAAGGGTCTCCGACTTATCTAGATCTTCCTTTCTGAGCGTGCTTCCCCTTGGTCCACTGGCCTCCGTAGAGGGGTCCTATCACTAGGACCAACCAACCTACAGCTGATCTCAGAAGGGTATGGGTGGATTTGGTATGTCTTTAGTAGCTTCCACTACTAAAATATCCTCCTAGAGTATTTCGCCGAAAACGTCCCGTCACCTTCGGCCCGTAGTGAGGAAGCCTAACCTTGAAGCCTACTATCGCAATAGGCCTTGGACGGAGTTCCTCCGTTCCACTTCCCAGATGTCGCCAAAGGTCCTCTCTCATATATCCTGCAAACAGCACGCGGTCGGACAGACGGCGGCGACGTATATGGGGTTATGATGTGGGCTTCATTGATGTGACTTTTTAGTTATAGGACACAACTCTCAAAATCTCACTAATGACGTGCGGGCCCCATAAGGGGGCTGGAGGGGGGTGTTGGCTCCAGTAAATTGAGGGTCTGTGCACAGTTACCCTACCGTGGGTCTGTGCACATGTCTTGGATTTCCATATGCCTAACAGTTTGCCTCCCGGTTTTGAAAACAAACATTAAAGATGATAGGAGTTGAACACTTTATGGCTACACCTGGCCACCACCAAACCAATGGACAAGCGCAAAGGAAGATTCGAGAACTGAAACCAGCATTAAGGAATGTTGTTAATACACACCAGTCCAATTGGCTTACCTCCCTCTCTGAAGTGACAGCTTATGTAACCGCCTCGCGGGAGATGCGGTAATCGTAGGGTTAACGGGCTTTATTCTGTACCAAGGCGGTAGCTAGCGAATCAAAGTCTGGAGGCTTTAGCCAAGGTTGTTGAATAGACTTCTTACTGTATCGTGACTACTGAAGTCTCCGAGGTGTTTGGTAGGTCTCAAACTAAAAATTCTTGAAGCGAACTGAAGAGAGTAACTGTTCAACCAAGTATATTGAAAACTCTGTCTACCGAAGTCTGCTCCTTCTAACAAGAAGAATAGCAGTTCTTAAATACACTTCCTAGGCTACCGGAAGCCTTGTTCTCATAACAAAATGGACTCCAAAACGGTAGCCCTGAAACCAAACATAAAACATATAGAGTATCAAACCGAGACTCAAAACCAAACATAAAACATATAAAGTATCAAACCGATACTCGAAACTAAACATAAAACATATAGAGTATCAAACCGATACTCGAAACCAAACATAAGACATATAGAGTATCAAACCCTATACTATCAGGCTAGAGGCACACCTCGTTTCCTGAAACATATTCAAAACTCAAACAGTATCAACTGATACATGAAAATCCTAACCAGTAACCAGTACCAGTTACAGCTTACTCAAATGTAGATCACTCTCATACTATTGGAATGTCCCGATACAAGGCTGTGTATGGACGAGAATACCAACTGCTCCATAGCTATAAAGTCAACGCTACAACAGTACCTGCATCCGATGATTACTACAATCGACACTAGGAGATCAGAAATACGGTATGCCAAGCATTACAGTTTGCTAGAGCAAGATCAAACAGGTTGGCAACTAAGAGGAGGAACTCACACAAACCTGTCGAGATTGGGGAAAGCATTATGGTTTTTGGGTACCAGTTTGCGACAGAATTTGGCAGATCTCAGAAATTACAGCCACACTGGTGTGGCCCTTTTACAGTACCCAAAGTTGACAAATGGACCCAGAAATATACGGTAAGCGTGGATGCAAGAATGTACCGGAGAAGGAAAGGAGTATTCCACTGTTCGGTAGTCAAACCTTACCAACCCAATGACAATTTCCGATTTCTAAGATGCGTATTCGTGAAACCGGCACCCATTCTCATCAACGAAGAACAGGAATGGGAAGTTCAATCAATTATCAATTACAGGGAACGATATGGAAAGGGACAGTTCTTGGTTAGTTTGAAAGGATATCCAGCAAGTGAGAATAGTTGGGAACAAGTAGAAGGATTAGAACATGCGATGGATTTTGTTCAGGCATGGTGGACAGATAATATACCAGGAGATGAGTTTCCTGCAGTTTTTTCTAGGTTTATTTCTATGTGTTATTCTCCTACTAAGGATGACTTTGAGAGCTATTCTGATGTACCCCCAGTGGATAAAGGATTTTGGGATCCTTATTGGAATTCTGATTAGGATAGCGAGGATTGTGGATTTTCTTGTTATATTTTGAAATAAGGGTTTTATTTTGTTTTCGAGGTGTAACCGGTACTGGTTACTGGTTTATGATTTTCAGGTATCTGTTAACACTGTTTGTCTTTTGAATTAGTTTCAGGAAATGAGGTGTGCCTCTAACCTGATAGTATAGGGTTTGATACTCTATATATTTTATGTTTGGTTTCGAGTCTCAGTTTGATACTCTATATGTTTTATGTTTGGTTTCGAGTATCAGTTTGATACTCTATATGTTTTATGTTTGGTTTCAAGACTACTGATTCGGAGCCTTATACGTTATGAAAGAAAGGCTCGCGCTAGCCTAGGAAGTGTATTTAAGAACTGTTACTTTTCATATCGGGAAGAGTAGACTTTGGCAGACAGAGCTTTTCAATATACTTAGTTGAACAGTTACTCTCTTCAGTTCGCTTCAAGAATCTTTAGTTTGAGACCTACAAAACATCTTGGAGACTTCAGTAGTTGCGATACAGTAAGAACTTTATTCAACAACCTCAGCTAAAGCGTCTGGACTTTGACTTGTTAGTTGCCATCTTGGTACAGAACAAAGCCCATTAACCATACGATTTCTACATCTCCTGAGAGGGGGTTACAAGTTCCATGATCCCTTGGACCTACTCTTTAGTTTGCCACAATGGGTTATCGGAAAACTTGTTCTTCCGTCAAGAGTTCGCTTGCAACCACGATGGTCCCTCAAAAAGCATGGAAGAAATCTCTTGCTCTCGAGTCGGAGAATTCAAAGTTGCGACATCATGTTTCAGTCCTTTCTCGGAGGCTTCATGAAGTGATAGCAAAGCTCAAAGTCCAGAGCAAGATTACAGCGGGTTTCTGCCCATTTTGTAGTGACAACCACAATCAGGAGGATTGCGAGAGTTGGTGGGAGAGGGTGGTGGAGGGGGACAAATGATTAGAGAAGGTGGAGTTTGCTGGCGGTATAGATGTGGTGTTGCTAGAGACGGAGGAGGAGGTAGTGGTGGAGGCGGAGAAGAAGATTGGGGTGTGGGTACTGGTGGCTGTGATCGAGTCAGTAGCTAGCACTGAGGTAGCGGCGGATGTGGCGATGGTAGAGGTGGTGGATAAGGGAAAGGAGGTGGCGGTGGTGGCTGAGGAGGCTGAGGAGGGTGTCGGTTCTCAGGAAGAGGACTGGACCCTTATGAAGAGGAGGGTGAGGGAGAGCAGGGAGGATAGAAGGAGGAGAATGTTAGAGGAAGAGAGAGATATGGGGAGAAAGACGATGAATGTTTGGCATCGGGCCATTGTAACCGCCTCTTGGGACATGCAGTAAAGGTAGGGTTAACGGGCTTTATTCTTTACCGAAATTGGTAACTAGCAAAGCAAAGTCCTGAGGCTTTAACTGAGGTTGTTGAGAAGACTTCTCACTATATCGCAACTACTGAAGTCCCAGAGATGTTTGGTGGATCTTGAACTAAATATTCTCAAAGCGAACTGAACAAGGTAACTGTTCAACCAAGTATATTGAAATCTCTTTCTGTCAAAGTCTGCCTCTTCTAAGGTAGAAAATAGCAGTTCTTAAATATACTTCTTAGGCTACCGAAAGCCTTGTTCTCATAACATATAAGACTTCCAAAACAGTGGCCTTGAAACCAAACATAAAACATATAGAGTATCAAACCGATACTCGAAACCAAACATAAAACATATAGAGTATCAAACCGATACTCGAAACCAAACATAAAACATATAAAGTATCAAACCGATACTTGCAACCAAATATAAAACATATAGAATATCAAACTGATACTCGAAACCAAATATAAAACATATAGAGTATCAAACTCTATATTCAAGGCTAGATGCACACCTGATTTCCTGAAACAATTTCAAAACGCAATCAGTGTCAACTGATACCTGAAAATCTTAAACCAGTAACCTGTACCGGTTACACCCTGAAAACAAAACAAAACCATTATTTCAAAATACAACAAGAAAATCCTCAATCCTCACTATCAGAATCAGAATTCAAATAAGGATCCCAAAAGTTTATATGAACCGGGGGTATATCTGAATAGCTCTCAAAGCCATCCTTAGTGGGAGAATAACACATAGGAATAAACCCAGAAAATACCATAGGAAACTTGTCTCCTGGCATGTTATCTGTCCACCATGCCTGAATCAAATCTATTGCATGTTCTAACCCTTCCCCCGGTTCCCAACGGTTCTCACTTGCTGGATACCTTTTCCAACTAACCAGGAACTGTCCTTTGCCATATTGTTCCCTATAATTGAGGACTGATTGAACTTCCCATTCCTGTTCTTCATTGATAAGGATAGGTGCCAGTTTCACAAATGCTCATCCTGGGAACCGAAAATCGTTGTTAGGGTGGTATGGTTTGACTACCGAACAGTGGAATACTTCTTTCTTTCTCTGGTACATCCTCACATCCATGCTAACGGTGTGGTTCTGTATGTGTCCATCGAATTCGAGTACTGTAAAAGGACCTCGCCAATGTGGTTGTAATTTATGAGATCTGCTGGATTTAGTCACAAACCGGTCTCCAAAAATCATAATCCTTTCCCCAACCTCGACAGGTTTGTGTGGGTTCCTCCTCCTAGATGCCATTTTATTTGATCTTGCTATGGCTAAATGTAATGCTTGGTATGCTGCATTTCTGATCTCCTGATGTCGATTGTAGTAGTCATCGGATGCAGGCACTGTTGTAGAGTTGACTTTATAGGTATTGAGTGGCTGGTATTCTCGTCCATACAAGGCTTTGTATGGGGACATTCCTATAGTATCCGAGTGACCTACATTGGAGTTAGCTGTCACTTCACGGAGTGAAATAAGCCAGTTAGTCTGGCATACATTAACAACATTCCTTAATGCTGGTTTCAGTTCTCTGATGTTTCTTTCCGCTTGTCCATTGGTTTGGTAGTGAGCAGGCGTAACCATAATGTGTTCAACTTCCATGGTCTTCAAGGTTTGTTTCCAAAGATGGGAGGTGAATCAGGAGTCAGCATCACTGACAATCGATGTAGGTACTCCATAAGGCATAAAGATATGGTGCCGGAATAACTCCATTGTTGATATCGCAGTAGCATTTACTGATATTGGTATCAGCCAGCTGAAACCAACCGCTCTATCCACTACTACCAATACTGAATCATGTCCTCTCAGCTTAGTGAACGGGCCTATGAAATCCATAGCGTAGCACGAAAATATCTCCGAGGGAAAGGGGAGTGAAAGTGTGTTGCCCGTGGGTAATATAGTCTTCTCCCAGTTCAGTTGACATATGTGACACTGCTGGACATAGTCTTTGAAATCCTTCCTCATCTCCAGCCAGTAGATGTATTCCGTTGCATACCGCAGGTTTCAATCGGCGCTATGGTGTCCTCTATTGTGTATCTCCCCTATCATCAGCTCTCTTAGCATTTCTCCCTTTACTCCAGGACCTCTCGGAATGTATAGGCAATCTTCTCCTCCTCTAGTGGTGGCATAAAGGAGACCGTTACGTATACTGTAATGTTGCATCATTCTGTTTTCGTGAAGTGTGATTGGAGTCCTTTGCTAGCTAGTAGATAGGGTCGCTTCTATATCCTTTGATCATCTGTTCCCTCCACATGTTTTTCATATCATCCAATCCTTGGATGATATCCCTTTCATCCACCACTCTTTCTAATACTGTTACTTCCCCCTCCTCATCAGGTGTTTCATAAACTTTGTAGAGCTCACGTTTCTCATGAGGTGGGAAGGGCAGTTCCACTACCAGAACCTCGTTCAGGTATGCGAGAGATCCTCCGTAGAGGGGTTCATTGTGGGGATGCTCTCGTGATTCGGAAGTGTGATGTTTGGCAGTGGGAGAGACACGTCCTAATGCCTTTTTAACGCGCTCCTTGATGGCACAGATGTGGAGGCGGGGGCATGATCAATGGGTAGCTCTATCGCTGTCATCATCGTTGGTGTTAGGGAGAGTTTCGATAACTGGTGGACTGCTGCAGGGAGGCGCTAGCGTAGGTCTTTGTCTTAGGTTTCAATTCCTCGTGGTTAGGGCAGAAGGGTATGTTGCAAAATGCCCAATACATTGATGCATGTTCAAGTTCCTCCTCACTCCTACCACTGGTATAACTTTGATGATCTCCCCAATCATTTAGGGGTTCGCCATTTCTGTAATCGATTGCATCTAGCTGTGCTTGCTCCCGGTTGCAGTTGCTTCCACATTCTGAATGAGTACCGATGTGCTCAACTGTCTAGGCTTCAAATCGAGACGTTTTGTTTTCGATAGTAGGTTCTTCACAAGAAAGAAAGGATAAAATAGATGAGGTAGTAGGCTAATCGCCTTCTTATGTGGGATCATTTGCAGTATGTGGGTAATCATCATTTTCATCATAAAGACGGGATAATGCGTCTGCTAAATAGTTCCATTTTCCTGGCCTATACACTATTTCGGTATCGTATTTCCCCATGAATCCTCTCCATCGCAGTTGTTTCTTGATGGGTGTTCCGCTCGTTTTGAGGTACGTCAGAGGTATATGATCTGTGACGATAGTAAACATGCTTCCTGCCAGTATGTGATGAAATGCCATCAGTGCATCGACGATCGCTAGGGCTGCCTTGTCGGTTGTGCCATAATTCATTTGTACATCAGAGAACTTTCTGCTATGCAGTGAAGCTGGTCTAGCATTCACAGGGGTTTCTCCTTGTCCGACCCATGCTCCTACCCCTCTGTTGGATGCATCGGTTATTAGCCATATTGGAAGTGACAAATCATGTGGTAATGGTTTCATAACCTCGTATTTTGAAACACTTCACTTAACATTCTCCATGGCTTGGTCTTGGGTCGCAGTCCACAGAAATTCCGCTGTTCTGGCTCTTTCCGTTAGGGGTGATATAATGGTTGCAATGTGTGGGAAAAACTGACTGATGTAGTGGACCATTCCTAAAAACTCCTGTAATTGTTTCTTGGTTTGTGGCGTAGTCCATTCTTTGATCTTCGCTATTTTTTCCAGTGCTGGTAAGAGTCCTTCGTCATTAATAACATGGCCTAACACTTCTATACTGGTGGTACAGAATTCTGATTTCTTCCTGCTTGCATAGAATTAAGATTCCTTTAGTTTATCGCAAATCATGGATATGTGTTTCAAATGTTCGGACTCTGTATCAGAAAATATGAGTATATCGTCAATATATACCCACGTGAACTGTCCTAAATAGTCGGGGAATAGATCGGACATGATTCGCTTGAAAGTTCCCGTAGCATTCATATCTCCTTGTAGCATTACTTTGCTAATGAAACATCCAAATGGTCTCTTAAAAGCATTCTTGCTCACATCTTCTTGTTCCACTCTTGTTTGGAAGTAGGCATCACTAAGATCTATTTTGCTTCGGTATCTTGCCCTTCCCAGAGCATTCAAGATCATTGTTTGGTTAGCAATGGTTTCAACATTCTTAATGGTTATCTTATTCCTGGCTGTGAGGTCCACCAGTGGTCTCATGCGTTTCTTATCTTTCTTTTCCTGAGCAAACATTGGAGCTGCCGAAGAAACTTCTTGCCGTGCAATGATTCCTGCTTTCTCTTTCTCTCTCAACCATATACTCATGTCTGTTGCCCATCATTCCGGTATTTATTAGGTAGGTAATGAGCGCTGCTCTTTTCATGGTTGTAGATCTATCTTGAGATTGATCTTCCTTAGGGGTGGTAAATCTTCTAGTATTTCATCGAGAAATACTTCTGGGTATTGGCTCATGACATGTTCGGTGCTGACCACTGCTACTCAGATCATACCACTAGTTGGTGTGCAACCAATTCGAACATTCTACTTTGGAAACAGAATAGCTAATTTGCCACATTCGATTTGAGCTTAGTGTTGTTCCAGGAAAGGCATTCCTATTAATGCATCGTATTTTACTAGGTTGCCAACCAACATCCTGGTTCCTGGTGCGCTCAACTTTCCTGGGGATATGTTGACTGAACATTCTTTATGACCTTCAGATCATGATCCTTTCATAGCTAGGTGTATTCTGATTGGGGTCTTCAATTCCTGACAAGGAATTCCATGGGTGGTCACAAAGGTAGCGCTAATTAGGTTTGCTTTTATTGATCCGGTATCAAACAGGACTCTGGCTTCTTTACTATTGATATGCATCATTCCTTCGAGAACATCCTGGGGTTTGACATTTGTTGGTCTAGCAGGCCTTGTAATAATGTCTTCCTTTTCTTCCTCTATTTCCATACCATTGATAAACACCTCTTCCGCTAGTTGTTCCTATTCCATTCTGTTGGAGGTGACTTCTTTCTTCTCCTTAGCCTTGCTCTTGCCTTTGCCCTTATCATCTTTGCTAGGATAGTCTCTTGCTAGATGTCCTTTACCTCCGCAGGTGTAGCAAAGACCCTTTTCTTTTCGTTCCTTCAGTTTGGAGTAGGACTTGTTTCTAGTTTTTTTCTTGTTGTCCTTCGGTCCTTCTTGATTGGAAGTGAATTCTTTTGCTAGTTTCTTGAACCTTTCCTTCCTATAAGCACCAGTGCCTTTTAAGGTAGCATCTATGCTCTCCGCATTTCGTATAATTTCCATAACGGTATCTGTTTCTGCCTACTGTAATTCTGCTTCTTATCTTAGCCTCGGCTGCATGCTCTTGAAGAACTGTTGAATGAAGGCGTAATCGCTTATGGTATTTGCAGAGAGGTGTAACTGCCTCTCGGGAGATGCGGTAATCGTAGGGTTAAAGGGCTTTGTTCTGTACCAAGGTGGTAGCTAGCGAATCAAAGTCCGGAGGCTTTAGCCAAGGTTGTTGAATAGACTTCTTACCTAATGGCAACTACTGAAGTCTCCGAGATGTTTGGTAGGTCTCAAACTAAAGATTGTTGAAGCGAACTGAAGAGAGTAACTGTTCAACCAAGCATATTGAAAACTCTGTCTGCCGAAGTCTGCTCCTTCTAACAAGAAGAATAACAGTTCTTAAATACACTTCCTAGGCTACTGGGAGCCTTGTTCTCATAACATAATGGACTCCAAAATGGGAGCCCTGAAACCAAACATAAAACATATAGAGTATCAAACCGATACTCGAAACCAAAGATAAAACATATAGAGTATCAAACCGATACTCGAAACCAAACATAAAATATATAGAGTATCAAACCGATACTATCAGGCTAGAGGCACACCTCGTTTCCTGAAACATATTCAAAACTCAAAAAAATATCAACTGATACATGAAAATCCTAACCAGTAATCAGTACCGGTTACAGTAGGCATGATCAGAACATCAGCAAGTCGGTTGCTATAGTTGATATTCTTTGCACCTGCCATTATACACTTGCATCATTTCATGGAATTTGCAGTAGGTATCATCTTTCTGTTTCGACGATAGGAATCTTTCTTGTAGATATCCTACAAGGTCTTCTCTGGTCATGTCTTCAACGAAATGCCCAGCTTCTTGGAAAGCTGCTTCTTGAGCTCGTCCATCAGTAGAGAGGATCCAATAGTTTCCTCCACCATCCTCCCTTATTAGCAATCCGTTTAGGCGTAGATATAATTTTACTGAGTTATACCATCTATCGAACGCTTCCAGTTTGAGGTCATCTCCTTCACCAGTCAACGTACTAGGTGAAGGGACTTTGATGCTGAGTTTAGCCATAACGGCTGGGTTAGGCCAGGGCATCGGTAGTCTTGGAACCCCTTGTCTTGGCGCTTCTGGTCCTACCGGACCTGCTTCGGAAGCCATAATGTCTGATCCTTTATCGCTATCAGAGCTATCTGGATCGTTGCTAGGTGGTGCTGGAGGTACCTATATACCTGTATGCTTTCTTGGGGATTCAGAATACCCTCCGGGGGTAGTGGTCGGCAGTTCTATTGGTCGTTGCGATGATTCTCCTGCTGATTGTTCAGCAGTTTCTCTGGCTAACTACTGAGCAGCCATATCGCTTATCACTTGCTTTTTTGCTGGAGTCTTTGTGAACCGTCCTTTGGAATCCCTGGTGCACTGTTGAGAACCTTTCTCAGGGGCCTTGCCCTTACTTGGTCCTAGAACACCTTCTGTCTTGATAACTTGCTGAAGTTAAAAAAATAGAACTACTTCTCAGGAGATGCGGTAAACGTAGGGTCAACGGGCTTTGTTCTTTACCGCAAGTGGTCACTAGCGCAGCAAAGTCCGGAGGCTTTAACAAAGGTTGTTGAAAAGACTTCTCACTATATCGTGACTACTGAAGTCCCAGAGATGTTTGGTGGATCTCAAACTAAAGATTCTCAAAGCGAACAGAAGAAGGTAACTGTTCAACCAAGTATATTGAAAACTCTGTCTGTCAAAGTCTGCCTCTTCTAAGGTAGAAAATAACAGTTCTTAAATACACGTCTTAGGCTACCGAAACACTTGTTCTCATAACATATATGTAACCGGTACTGGTTACTGGTTAGGATTTTCATGTATCAGTTGATACTGTTTGAGCTTTGAATATGTTTCAGGAAACGAGGTGTGCCTCTAGCCTGATAGTATAGGATTTGATACTCTATATGTTTTATGTTTAGTTTCGAGTATCGGTTTGATACTCTATATGTTTTATGTTTGGTTTCGAGTATCGGTTTGATACTCCATATGTTTTATGTTTGGGTTCAGGGCTACCATTTTGGAGTCTATTATGTTATGAGAACAAGGCTTCCCGTAGCCTAGGAAGTGTATTTAAGAACTGCTATTCTTCTTGTTAGAAGGAGCAGACTTCGGCAGACAGAGTTTTCAATATACTTGGTTGAACAGTTACTCTCTTCAGTTTACTTCAAGAATCTTTAGTTTGAGACCTACCAAACATCT
>JACCEG010000160.1:0-111800 GCA_014065205.1 Tuber brumale
GGTGTTGGCACTCCGGTAAATTGAGGGTCTGTGCGCAGTTACCCTACCGTGGGTCTGTGCACATGTCTCGGATTTCCATATGCCTAACACTAACCAATTCATAGGAAATTGAATGCCCTATGAATCTCTCTACAACAAAAAGCCCTTGATAAACTATCTTTACCCCTATGAGACCAAATGCTTTGTCCATATACCAAAGGAAATATGCAAACTTGGAACAAAGTTACAGCCCCAAGAGATAGAAGGATACCTTGTCAGATATACCTCATCCAACAAGATATACTGAATATACATCTCCTTACAGTATCAGATTTCTGAAATGCAATAAATTCAATGGACAAATAAAACAATACAACTCTCAACTCTATCAGAATTATTACCAGAACCAGAAACCTATGCAAGTCTCTTTCTACCACCATTTTCCACTCCACATGAGCCACCAGAATCGATTGCAGAAAAGACATCTCCAAAACCAACCATCGAAGTACATACTCCTCCACTACCAGAAAACCCAGATGACTATGATGAACCTGCAACACTAGAGGCAACCCCAGAACCATCTGAACAGGAAAAACAACCCACAGAACTACCTGCGACATGCACCAGATCTGGAAGACTTATTCACCCACCTCAGTACTATATCAGAAATGTGAAAGTACAAGCAAACAAAGATCCTATGACCTATTACCAAGCGATCAGTAGCTCACTTAATGAACACTGAACCTCAGCTAAGGACGATGAGATAAAGGCACTGAGGAAGAATGGGACTTTCGATAAAGTAGATAAGCTGATAGCAGGGACAATAATCCATAGTAAGTGGGTATGCAAAATAAAACGAAATGCTGATAGTACACTGGAAAGATATCGTGCAAGAGCTCTAGCCAAAGGTTTCTCACAAGTACCTGGATTCAACTTTGAAGACACCTTCACACCAGTTATCCATTACAAATCACTCCATTTCCTGCTTGCAGCATGTGCCAAAAACAAATGATAACCGCAAAAATTTGATGTTAAATCCACTTTCCTTCATAGTAAATTGAAAGAAAAAGTCTACCTGCGACCGTTACCTGGATACAGTAATGGAGACAAAGTATGGCGCCTTAACCCATGTTTATATGGACTTAATCAATCTGTGAATGAATAGTATGCTCTCCTCACTAGATATATAACCTCTAGAGGCTTTACGATATCCTCCTGAGCTCTATGCATGTTCGTTTACAATTAACATGACATCTACACATCGGTTTATACTTACGACATTGCTATATACTCGGCCAAAACCCCAGAAGCTACCTCTGTGATAGAAGACTTGAAAACGCCATTCTAGATTACCGATTTAAGGGAAGCTACATTCCTGCTCGGCCTTCACATTGTGTATACATCAAATGGTATACATCTTACCTAAGAACAATACATCATGTCAATCCTCGAAAGGTACTCCATGAAAAACTCACATTCTGTCTCTATACCCTTACTGAAAGGCATTCAACTATAGAGAGGAACTAAAGAAGAACAGATACCCGACTCTTCCATATACCAATCAATAGTAGGATCACTTATATATTTAACCACTGGCACAAGATCCAACCAAGCGTATACCATTACATTTCTCTTTGAGCTTTCTTCATGTCCCACAGAACAAAACCTCAAGGCCACCAAACATGTTTTAAGATACATCAACAGTACAAAGATCATTGGACTCCACTACTCGTACACCACTACAAACGCTATCGATACCTATGTCAATGCCGACTTTGCTGCTTCTTTGAATACACACCGTTCCTTTACAGGATACATCGTACTTTTCAATAGTGCTTGTATCTCCTATCGATCTAAGAAACAAGCCTTAGTCACAACATCTACAACCAAAGCAGAATATGTAGCTATGTCACTGGCTGCACAACAAATCCAATAGTACATTAAAGGTCTTAACAACAGTTACCAAACTGTACCAATCGCCTTACATGCCGATAATACCAACGCAAATTTCCTAGTGACTAACCATCAGTTAAATGAGCAAAGAAAACATATCGATATACATTTCCATAAAATATGCGAAGAAATTGATAACAGCTCATTCACACTACTTGAGATTGCATTGTCAGAAAACCTAGTCAATATATATACCAAGACTTTTGCGAAACCGGTACATGACCGTCTAATGGGACTGCTGGGCTTTACATAATAAGGGGAAGTATTCAAATTTCCTACTATTTGTTTCATAAGTATATTTCTTTTAAATAACTTGTATTTCTCTCCTTAGTTATTGTAACCGGTACTGGTTATGGGTTTAGGATTTTCATATATCAGTTGATATTGTTTGAGTTTTGAACTTGTTTCAGGAAACGAGGTGTGCCTCTAGCCTGATAGTATAGGGTTTGATACTCTATATATTTTATGTTTGGTTTCGAGTATCGGTTTGATACTCCATATGTTTTATATTTGGTTTCGAGTATCGGTTTGATACTTTATATGTTTTATGTTTGGTTTCGAGTATCGGTTTGATACTCTATATAATTTATATTTGGTTTCAAGGCTACCGTTTTGGAGTCTTATATGTTATGAGAACAAGGCTCTTAAGTAGCCTAGGAAGTGTATTTAAGAACTGCTATTCTCGACGTTAGAGGAAGCAGACTTCGGCAAACAGAGTTTTCAATATACTTGGTTGAACAGTTACTCTCTTCAGTTCGCTTCAAGAATCTTTAGTTTGAGACCTACCAAACATCTTGGAGACTTCAGTAGTTGCGATGTAGTAAGAAGTCTATTCAACAACTTTCGTTAAAGCCTCCGGACTTTGCTTCGCTAGTTACCATCTTCGGTAAAGAACAAAGCCCATTAATCCTACGTTTACTGCATCTCCCGAGATGCAATTACAGTTATACTATTTTGATTTACCTATAGATCACAAACATTACTACAGCTAGAGTATATACAATGGGTATTTCAGTTATATTTCTTGATAACAATGGGATAATTGGATATATATTTTCTTATTGCATGTGCGGGATGTTTCAGTTATTTTCATTTACGTACTGCAACTCTTTCAGAAGGTGCATTGCATGTTAATTTTCCGCTTAAAATCTCTCACACCATTACGGTTTATATATATTTTATTGGGGATTTTCTTCGCAGTTTTTCAAAGTCAAACTTATTCGCACTTATGTTTCTTTCAAGATTTTCCTGCTTATTTCTTTTCTTTGCTTAAGTATGCGCACCTGTATATATAGCTGGTTACTGCTCATAGTGTTAAAAAGAATTAAGGACAAGAATTACTACCAATCTACCTTCCAGCTACCATACTCCTCGCTCAAGTGTGCCCACAGTATATCTTTAATACTGTGCCGTATTCTCGTACTCCAGCTATTAGGATTGTGCTACTACATACAAATTCAATGAGGAGTAGCAGTTTAATACTAGTTATAGGTAGATTGTAGCCAGCACAAGACAAGCAGAAGGAGTTAGTAGGCAGTAAGTTAACAGCTCAGCAGTAGTAAAATACCAGTTGAGAGTGGTACAACTAGTACAACACTAGCAAAAAGTATAGTAGTTAGTAAGATATCAGCCATGAGAATAGCAGTAAGGTGCTAGCCAATTACAACTATGAAGCGTTGAAATAAAAGGCAAAGACTCAGAAGGTAAAAAGATTATTAGTATTGTGTTTATGTCCTATTAGATAGCATCTGGCAAATCCAAACAAAGCCAGGTGTTTTACCAAGTCTCTCATGTAGTCTCTTGTTTTCTGAGAGATTATATCATTTAGTAAATAAGATACTACTACCTGTAGCAATGAGGAGGAAGGAAAGTGGTAAAATCAAACATGGCCTGTTGAAGAAATCTGACACAAATGCTCTAGTTTCTTTAGGAGGAAAGATACAGGAATCTATCATTTTTGGATACTACAAATTGTATTCTTAGCTGTCTGCTATGATGAAATAAGGGGATTGCCAACTGTACTAATACTAAATGAGGCTAAGTAAAAGCTGAGTAAAGAGGTGTCTGAACATCATAAAATACTAGGAGAAGAGAATGGAACATCTTAAAATGTTAGACCTCAGGAGAAAAGGCAGGAGAGAAGACTCTGAGGACTAAAGTAATAGATAGATATAGCCTACACCCCCTTAATGGAGGGTGCAGATGTGAAAAAGTGGTGATTGTTTGGTGTGATATTGAGTCTATCCTAAATAGGAAATATATTTCAATCACTGGAGATGTAGTGGAGATAGAGGATGGTTATTACTGTACATTAAGTAGCCTTATTTGCTCTTCTCTCCTCTATCTATCTCCTAAGTCTAGCACTCTTTCTCTACTCTTGGACAACATACCAACATACTGCAATAATCAACGAGTGACTGAATGTGACTTCTAACAAAACCTAGCGGGAAGCCCCCTGTATTATCTCCGAGCAGCAGCTCGAGCGCACTATCTCCACCAGCTGACAAGGGAAACACTGAATACCGAATGCCAAACAGCTACGACCTCAAGCTCTTTCACATATCCGTCAATCGTGTCAATCCTGAGTCCTCAATATGTACTGTACCACACTTCCAGCCCTCAACAGCATTGCCCCCAAACCCCTGTTCATGCCCTAGGACTGTCACTTAGGTCCACGTTTCCAGACCTGCCCGGAGGCAGATTCCTTACAGGCTTTAGCACACGTACACATTCGCGGCATGTTGAACATTAGCTCGCGAAGCATACTGTGCTTGGTGGGGTAGATCGTGACCATCTTGCCTAGAGAACACTGTAATCTCAAAACATTAATCATGGTCGATCACTCGTTCCGGAGCTGATCCGAAAGTGCGCGCAGACCGGGATCCCAGAACACAAGAAATATCAAACATCATGTTCATTATCAAGACATGCTCTTCATCGGCTTCTATTGTGCGATGCACCAGTACTTTACTATGCGACGTCCGCCGCACATGCGACCGGGACGCGAAGTGCTATAATAATAAGCGGTCAGACGACACTTCAGGAGACAGTGGAATAAAATGAGGGGGAAAGACAGAAGAGAAAGATCCAGAGATTTGCTGGATGTGTTGTGATAAATTTGGTAGAAGCCTGCAAGGGCTACCGGAAGCAAATAGCTTCTTGGAATCTTTCGGAGAAAAGTCCTATTTTAAGGATGGAGGGGGTGGAGGTGGGACGAGAATCAGGATTTTCGGAGAAAGGAATAGTGTCCATTGAGGCTTGAGGTAAGTGAGAGGGATCTTTGGTGAGCTGTGATAGGAAAAGCTTCTACGATTCTAAGGGGGATGGGATCGACGGTGGGGATAGTTTGGAATCACAGATCACTTGGCAGAACCCTCACCCGGAAATCCTGCGCAAAGCATTCCATGAACAGAGGTTGCTTGAGTGTGAGTGCTAAGGGGCTTTTGGTATGTGCATGACCTGAAAATTTGAGGGCTGAAAGTCCATTGTTCGGTTATCTCCTGGGTGGATGCCAGACTGATTAAGCACCTGAGTTACCCAGCATCAGCTTTCGGACCACCCATCAATCGCCCCAAGCCGAGCCATATAGGTGGATTAGGACTCTGCTCAACAAGGCTCTCATGGTCTCAGGGTGCTCGGCGGGGAAGTTTTTGGCACAGAACATATTATACTTTGCACTGCCAGGCACACTACAACAATAGACATTAACAACGTTTGCCTTAGTACCCCGGAATTGGATTCCCAATTTCACTCAAGTAGGTATAAATTACCTCCGCAAACGAGTGCACACATATCCACGTACTAAAGAGTATCGAGGAGATGAAGGCTGATTGGAAGGAATCTGGTATGACTTAGTTTTGGTGGAGTGCAGGGTGAGGCGAAAGTGCAGTTCTTTGGCTCATAGCTTATGTCCTCGGACTAGGAATAATTCCCGTATCGGGAGCTAAGTCTAGTGCCTGCTCTTGTGACCGGACTCCCTAGAGAGCAAGTTGAGCTTGGTAGAAATTCGAACGAGCCCGAGAGGGATTGCTCTCTATTCCAGCTGTAGGGTGGTCATGCCATTTTCCATATCACTATGATTTAGATGCTATTCAATACCATATCAGCCTGCCAGCTGTTCCTCCCGGATCTCTTGGGCAAGGTATAATAGGTATGATTGGATATGTACTGTACCCTGCTGATGATCGCAACCCCTTTGAAGTCCAGAATTCCCATCCAATAAGTTACCTGCTTGTCGTCTAATCCGAGATACAATATCCCACAATAATAGTTACCTACAATATAGCACAGCCAGTTAAGTCCACACATAAATACTTGAGTCAATCAATCAGGACAGCCAATCCCCGTGACCACCACGTGCAATGCTCACAAGACACTCACCACGCGCGCACAAAGGGGCAATCCAGTCGGCAACCAGCCCAGCTCGCCTCATCCAACGACCCGTCTCCTCAAGGAAACGTTGCCTTGTATCATGCCACAGTCTAACTTTGTCCAATCCCCTCCATCCAATACTGAGGGGAGCAACCAGCTGTAAGGAGGGGTAGGTAACATACAAGTACCCATCACAGCCACTCCCTCCAAGTCCACCACCATTATTACTGGTCTAGGACAAAGAACGTTACTATACCATCGCGGTCCATAAAACTTGTCACCCCAGCTCCGCCAGGACACCGCCAACCACATCCCCGGGCGTTCAGCCACCAATCGATTACAAGAGATAAAAGTCCAAATAGAACTTACTTCTTGGAAAGCATCGCTCTGCTCACGCACCATGCATGGCAAAAAAGCTTGGTATGCTTTTACGGTACTCGAGTAGTCTAGTACTGTACCGCACCTCCACGACTATGCGAAGCCATGATCGACCAATCAACCCATCAATACCATAACGGTAGTATGATGGCTCCCCCGCCAAAGCAAAAGCACCGCGGGAACAAACGGACCAAACCGGATATCCTAGTCCCCGCCCCAGAGCCCTACCACAGTTGGCATTCCGATTCCGCCGACCAGCCAAACAAATCTCGGCATTGCAGGAATACAGCACCATTCCCACGAAAGTCTCAATCAATAACAAATACTTGGCGTGGCAGCCTATTTATATCACCCACCCGGGAGCAATGGCACATGCCCCCCTCCCCCCGAAAGCTTAGTACGAGTACTGTACCGTAAAGTTTCTGTTTCCGGACAAGCTGAGTGCTGTGTTATTGGTTATTTGGCGATAAGTGTATATTTGTATGACTAACAACGGGGCGAGTGAGCAGGTACCCTTAAGCTTGTGTTACGAGGCGAAGTCCAGTACTACGTAGTGCTACGAGTGGGATTAGGATGATACTTATGGGATTGGACATGGGAGGAGAGCGGATTCGAATGTCGGGAAGGGGCGGTTAGTACGATTTTAAAACGTTGTCGCGTGTTAAAGTAGTAAATTTACTATCGTTAGGTACAGTGCCAGAGTGCCCGACTCAAAGTGTATGGCATCCATGTGGCTCAAAATCGGGGGTAGCACCAGGTATAGTATGATAGGTCAGTCAGCCGAACTTGCTCGGACGCCTTGTCTGAGAGAATGGCGTCTACTCCAGCCACCATGCCATACGAGCGATGTAAATAGTGAGACACGGCCGGTTACACACCAAGATGGGCAGTTTTCGCACATTGATCTCAACCCCGAGTTCATTCGAGTGAAAATGATTTGATACTATACACGCCGGTCCTATTGCTCCTCCACTTTATCTCTGCTCCTTGCTTTAGGAACATACCGGTAGATATGATAATATTATCCTTTGAAATACCAGTTATTTCAAGTAGGCCTGCGACTCAAAAAATTTCTCATTCCCACCACAACCCTATTGACCACACCGTTGGAAGGTACTCTCGAATCTAACCCTTCTATAATTGATGTAGGTAATTCCTAGCGATGATCGAAGCTACTTATCCACACAATTGCTTGGATTTTAAATATTTTTAGGCGGTCGATGATCATTCCAAATAAGTACCCCGTCTATATGGTGGTGAAATGCCCTTGTCCCATTGTTCTCTTCGCTCACGAGGACCCTTGCTAGAGTACTGTACTCGTACAACAGCCAGCACACGGCGCACTTTCTACACAAAAAGAGAGAGGTATTTTTTGGTACTTGTTGCAACCCGGAAGGTACCGATATGCTTTAGTTGGCAACTTGAAAAATCGATTTCGCGATTGGGGGATATAGCCGCTTGTTGTGGGTGTATGATACTCTACTCGTATCCAGAACTTCGAACTTCGAACTTTCCCCAGTAACGCAAACCAGAGGTGCAGTACAAATTTGAGCGTTGCAAAAAAAAAAAAAAGAGAGAGAGAGAGAGAGAAGCCCAAAAAGCGAGCGCTCCATCTACCAACTCGAGTATTTACCCTGCCGACACAGCGTCATGCGGCAAGAACCGTCCCACGGTTAGAGCGTTCAAATAAGAAAGCGGCAGAAGTGAAAACCCATCAAAATCAGGGATCCTCGATAGAGGATTAGTCTCGACCATTAGGATATGGCGATTTCGAGACAAAAAAATGAGAGTGGGAAGGAAAAAAAATATTATTTGAACACACCGGCACCCCTACGGTTCTTGCCAGATAATGGCTGCATGGGCCTATGCTGTCTATGAAATTCCCTGCTGGGGCATTATGGCGCCAGATGATGATCTTCCATGCCACTGAGGTGGATTTGCTCTTTGGGGTTATAATCACTTCTACAAGCTGGGTTGGAGGTACTTGTACTAGGGTACGAGGGTAAGTCCGGCGACGTAGTTCTAGGGACAAGGGTAGGTGGGGCGCGGAACCCACAAATCTCAGAGTCTACCAGCCTATTCAGGGTGTCTCCCAGTCTATTCTGGGTGTCGCCAGACTTTTTTCTCCCATACAAAAAACGCCACAAAACACGTTTGCCTGTATGTAAAAAGCCATGCTCCCATATATGGGTGTCGCCCGACCAAACGCACCCCCCGAGTACTAGGGGTTGGAAAAAAGTCTGTCGAACTCTTGGCGCGAAATCACATAGTAAACGCTGCCAAGAGTTCGACAGACTTACCCACAACCCCCGGTACAGTACATGCGTTGAAATGCTCGGATGTGCACAGTACGGTACAGTGCCTCTGGTCTGCGTTGTGCTGCTCCCCGGGATAGTCTACACAATCGCCTGAATATTAGTATTGGAAACATGGATATCTAACTCATCGAACTACCTGGAACCTAGAAATTAATGATTGCAAGAGCCCCGCTCGTCATGGGAGCTAGTGATTACTCCCGATACTAAAACATACCTGTAGGAACGCCAATTAATTTATGATATCTGCTATCGGACCAGCCGCAGCGCTCTAATTGCCAAGTATCATAAGTTACAAACACCAGCCATGTAGAGGCCCATCCATACTACTTTCTTTTTCTTCCATTCCCCTCCCATCACCAGTAAAAACTCAAGCCTTCAGTACACGTACAGTACTGCACGTCCACCCGATAGAGATCCCGATTTTATTCCGCAGCAGGTACCCCAAACTCCACCACTCACCGTACGGTGCAGTACATTACATCTCCCCGTTCTTCACTCCCACCTTCCTCCACATATGCAAACATACTTTCAGCCCTTCTCCCGTCCTTCCACCATCGCTACAGCATAATAATATTATCATATCGGCCTCTCGTCTATTGAAAGTGCAATTCTCCCAAAATTCCCCCCCCCCCCCTCGCACACAATACAGATACTCGAGTACAAGATGATAGCGCAACCCAACTCACTCGCTCACGAACATGTCTCTCCTCCCCCCAATACACCTACCTCCCGTGGCACGATGAAAACAATGATCGAGTGACTGCCCGTGATAGCGCGTGGAGACAGATTCCAACCGACAGAGGTACGGTTCGGTACAGTACTGCACGTACGGGTAGCCTACTGTGAAAGCGCATCATCATACCATAACCAGTCGTACAAGATTCGCCAAAAAGCTACAGGGGTAAAGAGGAGGAAAAAAGAAAGAAAAAAAACTTTCCCTCGCTTGTTAGTTTCTTGCAGTTACCAGCGCAGCTGTGCATGCGACGGTACTCGTACTCCGGTCGAGTTACCGTACTGTGCTAGTACAGTAATCATATCTTCTGCAGTGTGAAGAAGGTGATAATGTGCGTTACTTGTTACTCGAGTACCTGAGTGGATTCATGTGTGTGAAGGTAGCGACCGCTGATCCTTGATGGTCACCGGGAGATGGAAGGTGTGTTTGGGTACCGGTACTCGAGTACAAGTACACTGTACGAGCAGCTGTGGGTCCTGCGGGTAACTTACTCGGGTATCGCATGCGGAGAAGCCACGGCGCTGTTGTGGAGTACTGCACTGCACCAGCAAGGGTGAGGAGAAGTCCTGGGAGCGGGGGGTTCCGTAGGCGCGCGGGGGGGGGAAGTCTCTTGAGAAGTTGGATAGTATGTTGTAGTTCACGCGTTGCATTGTATCTGTAAAGTGGTGCAATGGAAAGTACAATTTGTTAAAATCATTCAATTCTCCGATTCTCACCATTTCGCAATTGCTCTGATCGGTGATTGCGCTAGGTTAGATCATTATTTCCCCGTAGCCCTTAGCAATTCTATGAGAATACCCCCCCCCCCCCGTACCAGGAAACCTCAACAGAAAGGTCAGGCATGCCATCTGACCAAGATGTCTCTGTACTCATACACTTGTCCAAATAACTACTTTCTCAGTCGTGTTGGGTTTTAGTATCATGCCTACTTTCATGCTGTGCACGGCACGGGGTTGTCTCTCCATCGATACTTGTAAAAGATATTGTACTCGTTGACTATCCGCCAGGCGAAACCTTTCCCCCCCTGCCCAAGCCCCCCCCCCGGCTTCTTCTACCCTACCTTACCGCACCCATCCCCACCTGCAACTACGAGTACTCGAGTATCCCGGGTAGAGAGTGTAACAACGACAAAAAGCACGAAATGTTGGCAATGAGGCATTATTCACTATCATACTTATATTTTACCCTATGACAACTATAACCTTAGAGTGCCCTGTACGAAGTACTGTACCCCAAAATTTTTACTCTAAATTTGGTTTGTCGGCACTCGGGATATAGTGAACCCTGGCAGGGAATCTGCCATAGAGAAAATTTTGGACCCCTGCGTTCGGGTAGCTAATGCCTACCGCAGTACAGTACCTGTGCAGCACTGTGCAGTAAAGTACCAACTCCCCAGCCACTACATTCTTCACACCTAACCCAGACGGAACCTCCCACATCGCCTTCTTTCCATCAAAAATTAATTACGGTACAGCATTTACTCAAAGGTTCAAAGGACAGATGGACAATGAAGATGGGATGCCCTATTCATGGACAAGTAATCGAAATCACTTGGTCTGAGCTTTCATTCTCTCGTTCTCTCTTTCGGACCTTTTGTATGGTTTGTGCGTACCGGTACAGTACTGTAACCGTCCACATCTACAGTAAGCCGAGTTAATTTAGCGGTACCATTACTCTCTCCCAACACAAAGAAACCCCCCACCGTCCACGTTTTTTCGTTGAGTGGGTGAGCGTCAGGCACCCGGGGGGGGGTTCGGATCGAGTTAACGTCTCTTTGGTGGGGACTACTGTACACAGCCCAGTTCACGATAGTACCGGTAATAGGATAAGAGGAAGGGAGGGAGAGGGAGGTAAAAAATAAAATAAAATAAAGTTATTTCAGGAAACCTTGGACCAGCTATTGGTAGGTAAAGTATAATATAGCTTGAGAGGGGGGGAATTGGTTGCTCAGCCGCAGACAGATAGTACTGGGCCGTTCTGTGCGGCTGTCCTTACTGTCTTTCCTTGCGTGTGTGAAGTGTTCCTGCGCGTGTGTAACCTTGCTTCGCTTCGTGTACCGGTATCCTTAGTTTTGGTTTACGGCTGAGTTCAACTGTCACTGTATCATACTGGTACCTTACTGTTGCTGGCTAAAGTTCCTTGGCCCCGACAACCACCACCACCACCACCACCACCAATATGGTACCACCACCACCCGTCTGTTGTCTTGGGCTTTATTTATTTTCTAACCAAAGCCGCGCTGAGCAACGACATGCATCCCCGTACTGTGATACCTCTCTTGAGCTTGAGCTGTAACAATTGCACGAGTACGGTATAGTGCAAGTACAGCACAGTCACTCAATCAATCCACAAGCTTCAAAAGGTAGTAAGTAAGGAAAAAGAAAGGAAAAAGGCAAAGTCCTCGTACACCATACTCCAATCCGGAGTTAGATCGATTCTTGGTCTCCCGTCACCTCTTACTATACTTGCTTTCTCCGTCCTGCCAATGTCCTGCCAATGTCCTGCCAAAGTATATAAATGGAGATCCTTTCCCCCAGAAGTGTGATACCAGTCGTCGTTCGCTAGCCACTCACTCGATCCCACCCGGTGTACTTCACACATAATCACTCTTTATTCCGTCCAACCCCATCTCTCTCGATATTTTCATTTTTCCTACCATTAAAAAAGGAAAGAAGGAAAGGGCCAACATGAAGAGCATTTCTTTCATCAGTCTGTTCGTGTCGACCCTAGTCGTCACCACGAGTGCGATCCCGCACGTTAATAGCATCTTCGGAAGAGCCACCACCACCACCACCACTAAGGATATCTGCTATACGGAGAAGTATGGGAAGGGGTACTGTCAAAAACCAAAGTATTGTAAGTAAATTATCTTCCTCGCTGTTTCTGTTCTACGGGTGTCTGTCCGGAAGAATATGCTAACATAGTTGATCCCAGGCAAGGGTACATTCCTCAGGGGAGCGTATTGCGGAGGCGAAAATGGCAACTACGAGAATCAATGCTGTGTAGAGCTCGTGTGTAAAGTGCCTGCGGGTACGGGATACTGCCGTGCGAAAGACAGGGGGTGTCCCGGTGGAAAATTCCAACCCAGTGGTACTGGACCTTCCGTACATCCCCCTCCCCCACACTCGCCGCACCAAAAACTGACATAGAAAATAAAGGAATGGCCCTGCACGGGCGACAACACCCAATGCTGCGTCCCAGACAACACATCCCACCCCACCTCGCCCGACCCGGACACCTCCACCACCTCCACCTCCACCAACAGCACATCCGAGCACCCCGGAGGCAACGGCCGGATCCACCAAGAGGCAGTCGAAATAATCAAAAAACTCGAGGGCTTCCGCGGTGATAAATACAAAGACCAAGTCGGCGTAGAAACAATCGGCTACGGACACAACTGCGAGGCAGCGCCGGGCACCTGCGAAGCCCTGCACCCACCCATCACTGAGAAGGAGGCCGAAGACTTGATGATGAAGGATATAGAGCAGTTTGAGAAATGCATCTGCGCTATGCCAAATTCGGAGGGGCTTAATAGTAACCATTTTTCTGCATTGGTTAGGTATGTTTGCTTTTTTTTTTTTTTGCACTTGAATCCAACTCCCAACACTACTTAGGGTCCTTAGACTAATGTGAGGTGCAGTTTCGCGTTCAACGTCGGTTGCGAAGGCACACGCGCCCACTTCGCAGAATCGATGAACAGAAAGGATTATCAGGGAATCTGCAATGCCCTTCCGACAACCAATACAATCGGCGGTATCCTTGAGAGCCGCCGGGCGGAGGAAGCCAAGCTGTGTAATAAACCAACTGAGCAATTCTGTGGATGTAAGCACTATTAAGTGGTGACGATCCCGACATGGCTTTGGTTGGTAGGTGGGGGCGCTTAGGTGCTGTGCATATTCTTGTTTGCTTCGCGTGCAGAGTTGATGTCCATAGATTTTGGTTCACGTTAGTTGCCGCCGAGACGAGTGAATGTAATGAATGAGATACGTTTATGTTCTTGACCCTGCGCTCATATGCTCACTTGAATAATTGTGTCCAAGCTAAAACCAGAATCAAGGAAAGGAGAAACTCTCCTGAGCTACCGTGCGGTGGAGGAGAGGCCAATGGTAAAGTGTTAGAGGTTTTAGGTTCGCAACATTCACCGTATTTGTGAAGGCACGAACAATTTATGTCTTCTATGCCAACGGGAAAAAATTTCCACTTGTCCAAGAGGTGGATTTATCCCCTTGGTCAAGTTATACGTCACCTTCCCGTTAGCATTCCCCTCCGGAAAAGCAAAATTCAGCAAGTCCCAGTGGGCAAGTGAGCAACGAGTGATATTTGATGTCGGCCGAGACGCACCACTGGAGACCTGCACAATTGAAGGAAAACAGACAGACAAATAGATATACAGCCGCATTCGCAAATTTCCCATACCCTCCCATGTACCTCAAAAGTTGTACCAATTGACAGCAAGAGAATAAGAAGAGCCTGCTAGATGGCTGTTTTCAGATATGCCCCTAGGGGCACTGTAAACTATTATCGCATTTTTTTTTTGTCAAATTTTAGGAGGGGAGGGGTTAGCAAGGCGCTTCCAAGGGCCGGAGGTATTCTGAAGGGTACGAAAATTTTACGAACGCGGCTGTACTCTATCAAGAGTAATAAAGCCTTTTTCGTTTTACCTTTGGATTCTTATAGCGTGGCGTACAATATTTACTATCCCGGTAATGGTCTGTTTCTGGCACAGCCACTCGACAGAAGTGTTCGTGATCCGAAATATGTTTAATCGCGATTGCCTAATGGGTCAATATGAAATAGTGTACCGGTAGTTCGTCGCGCCATTGGCTTCCTCCATTCACCACTAGAACTGCAGTCACTTTATTATGGAGTATTGATTTCCACAACTTTTTTTTAAAAAAAAATCTCCACAAGTATTGTCACTCAAACCCTAGGAAGCGTAGTACCTTTGTGCTATATCATAGCCTCTTCTCCATAGCCTCTCTCCCCTCTGGAGTACTCCAATCCTTGGGTACTGCCGATACTATTACTTCTCAAGCTAGGCTCGTGCGTGTTAGGTAGAATGGTGTCTGAGAAGCAAATGAGCAGTTATGGTGGGAGAAGCCTAACACTGTTTCGGCGGTGTTTCTAAGGAGCACTGAACGATACAGAATTTCAGGGGGTAATTCCCTATAACGCACTCAATTGGTTTTTTACATTGTCATCGCCGACGAGCGATCAGCAGAACCGGTTAATCCTGGGCAATATATTGTGCCCTTATGTTTGGCAGGACTGCTTCCTGCTCTCCAGCTCCTCGTTCACGGGAGGAGTGTCTCACAAGTGCTATTTTCCCTCATTCGGCACTGTAAGCCTTAAGTCACCGAAGGCTACTTGTCTACTCCCCCCCCTGACAGCTGAGTCTTTGGAATAGGCGAGCTCCCAAACCGAATGGGCTACTAAGTGCTCTGTGATCCCGTCCACGCGCATTGTGGACCAGAGAATTTTAATGGGAGCGGTTGCAGTCCCAAATGCTCAGCAGCGGCCCGGCCCGGTACAGTACTCGACAACTTCCCATCTGTAAGCAATTGTTAACCACGCTTTTACCAGCGGACTTATCACACTTTCCCATATGAGAGTTCGTGCCCCGAATGCGGCAACAGCGGACAGTCAATTATCATCCCACTTCGGGTGGATATCTAAAGTGCTTGGGCTCGCATGCGCTACTGTTGTAAAGCCTGATTGGCAGCAAGTCTTCCCCGAAATTGTCAGGGCATTAGACAGAACGTTACCCAAACCAACACCCTCATTGCAATCCTGGCAGCACTTGGAGGCACTGCACCAGCATACCGGATTCAAACCTACTGTATCAGGATGAAAAAGGTGCACCAAGAGCGAAAAGTGTTATCCAATATTGTGGGGAATATTACGGCATCTTCAATCCAATTACGAGTGTATACCGGAGAGTATTATAAAAAAACCCTCCTATTGGTTGCGAGTGCCCGTCTGCGATAATACTCGTTGTGGAAAGACCGGCTCACCGGACGGTTCTTGGACTGGATTCGGTTGCAATACTTGTGTGCAAAGAGAGCATCCGGTACTGCGAGCACTGACTTACAAGCTTCCCCGAACCACGCTTTGAAATCACACAGCCCACCAAAGGACGGCCAACAATAGTGACCACTCGTCATGGAGGGAAACACTGTGCCAGTATTCGTATATCGCTGACTCAAGCTAACTGAAACCAAGAACTATCGAAAGAACTGTCCTGGAAGCATCGCCTCCTCCAACCACCAAGAATTCTCAGACATCCCGCACCGCCAACCCTCCTGTCAACCACAGGGAGTGTGGGGCGGTAGGGTACGGTGGAACCTCCACTACTACAAGTAATCTATTTTCTCAAAAAGCGAACCAAGTCTTGGGCAGGATACTCTTGGGCAGGATACTGGAACATGATAGGCGCGGGGGTCCTCCCGCGCGGTTTTCGCTAACATCACAATTGCTATTATCAGTATCGTGGGAAGACGAGGCCTCGCCGTTGTCTCACAGGGCTACGACACCCACCAAGCTGAGATATTAAACTTCTTCCAAAAACAGCAACCCTCCTCTCTAACCTTCAGGTGGCAACTGACTAATCGGTCCGGTAGGGTCTGCAGAAAATGTCGATAAAAAAATGAGCCCGATGCGGGGGTCGAACCCGCGACATTGAGGTTTCTGAACAATGCAGATATCCAAAGATAAAAGCCACACGCTCTACCACTGAGCTAACCGGGCATACATCGCTCTTCAATGTTTTGCAATCACAAACACACACCCATTGTGCCAAAGAAGAAAGTTTCCAACCATCACTGCAACCTCATTAATTAACTACTACAAGGCTCACAAGAGCCTACATGAAACCAATCCCTGATAACAAAGAAAAAAGACAAATAATATCCGAAAAAAACAGTCATACATCAACGCTTTCCGACTAATCGATTCACCCACCAATCCATCAGTCCCCCGACTACTTCGCAGAAACGACCGCTAGCCATTTTTGCTCGTCCTTTTTATCAAATTTCAAAAGCATGCCAAGAACCGGCACCAACTGCAGCTGTGTCCTTTTGTCCTTCTGTTCTAGGAATTGAAGGAGGACATTCTTTAGATAGTCCATGTTCACCATCTGGTTTCCTGGGGTATTAGTATGTGGGGAGGATGGTGATGCGCGGCCGGAACGGGTAGAGTCTATAGATGATCTGGTGTTGTTATCGATGCCCTTTGGACGGATAGTCTGCAGCTGGCGGTATTCCTCTTGAAGAGCCTAGGGGCGGTTAATCAGAATCGCGGTAGTATGAGGATGGGAAATGTCTACCTTGTATGATTTTTGCAGCTTTTCGGAGCGGGCTTGTTCCTCCTGTAGAGTCTTGCGCAGCTCTGCCCTTTGACGTTCTATTTCCTCCATCTGGCTATCGGTTTGGTCGAGGGCATCTTGCATACTTGTCATAGCCTTCTTGGTGTCTTCATATTCTCCCTTGATCCTTTCAAGCGCCTCCTCAGCACGGGATTTACCGTCTTTCAACCCATTCAGCTCCCGTTCTGCTGCTGCTTGGGATTCTTTGGCATGCTTTAGATTACGCTCCGACTCCCGGATTCGATCGCGGAGTTCCTCAATTTCCCTTGCTCGCCTTCGGCCAACGGTCGCAGCTTCCTCTTCGGCCTTGTCACGCTCATCAAAGGCAGCCTCCATGCGCTCCTTCATGTCTCTGGTTCGGGCGCCGTTTCTATCTTCAACCTCACTGAGTAGTCTTCTCATTGTCTCCGCTTCTCTAGAACGCTCGCTGAGTAGTTTATGGGCTTCCGTAAGTTCTTCCTCCATTGATTCATATTTCTCGACGGCTTCCTTCATTTGCATTGCTAGTTCGCTGGTTTGGTCCCTCATGGAGCCCATCAGGCTTTGGGAGCTGGTATACTGTGCGACCTTCAATTCCAGTTCTTCAGTCAGGGTAGTATTTTTGTCCTTAAGGACTCTAATTTCCCCTTCCAAAGCCGCAATCTTTGGCTTCAGAGCATTGACCTCCTCCTGGACTCTGGCGTGGTCTCGCGCGCTCTTGTCTGCTGCTTCCAGTACTTCCTTTCGCTCGTCATCCATCTTCCTGAGGTCCTTCTGAGCTCGCCTGGTGGCCTCCTCTGCCTGGACTCTCCTAGCTGCCTCCTCACGAACTTTGGCACGCATTTTCTCAAGCTCAGTTTCCTTGTCTGATATCTTCTTGTTGAGGTTGGCGATGTCGTTCTTAAGATCTCTCTCAGACCTCTCAAGGCGCTTCAACTCAACAAGTTTTTGGTTCGCCTCATTTTTCCCTGCCGTCAAAGTAGCCACCTCTGCTCTCAGCGACGTTAGTTCCGTCTGCGCTTTCTCGATAACTGCTCGGAGCTCCATAATGTCCTTGTATCTAGTGGCTGCCAATTTTTGTGCGGCAGAGAGATCAGTTTGAAGCGTAGAAGACCTCTGTTTCAGGCCTTCATGCTCTGCGATCAGGGTGGCGTGAGCTCTCTCGTTTTCCGCAGATGCCGACAAATTCTGCGACCTCAAGGCCAATATCTCAGACTCCAATTCTTGAACCTTTTGCTCAAGCTCTTCCTTCCTTGTTCTTACTTCGTGGAACCCTTTCGCTTGATCCTTAATCTTATCTCGGGCTTCCATATGATCTTGACCGAGATTTACAAGATCGTCTCGCAGAGATTCTATCTCCTCGTGGACCGCTTCGACATCCACCAACTTGGCCCTTAGCCTAACGATCTCCTCCTCCTTCTCCTCCAGTCTCCATTGTAAGCCAGAGTTAAACTTGGCAATTTCAGAATCTTTCTCATCCAACTGTGAGCGCAACGTAACAAGCTGATTCTGAAGATCCTCAATAATCGACTCAGACCAAAGGCTGGTTTCCGGAGCTAACACCTGTTCTAGCTCCTCATCGACAATCTCACTGTCTTTGACCGGACCTTCGTCCGGAGTGGAAGTTGAACCTTGAGCACCCCCTCTGCCTCTGCCTCTCCGCTTCCGATTTTTCTTCGCGTTCTTGCCCACTCCGGATGTAACACCAGCCGCGGTTGGTTCGGGATCCTTAGAGGCTGGGAGGGCTTCTCCGCTAAGCTTTGATGAGTTCTCAGCCAGTCTTCTCTCCGATTCCCGAAGCTTCCCTTCGAGATTGACGACAGCCCGTTGTAGCACGATCTTCCCATCCCTTAACTGATTGACCTCCTCCGTGAGCTTGCTAAGGTGTTTCAACATGTCGTTATTCGTATTATTGGTTGCCTCCAAGTCAGAGATTTTCTGTTTTGAGATCTCTAGGGCCCTCTTAGCTTGTGTCAGCCCAGTCTCCTTCTCTTTAAGGTCCTTCTTTTTCCCCTCAAGCTCTTTGGCTTTCTTATCCAGCGCCATCGTAGTCTCCCCCAATTCCTCAGCTCCAGCCCTCGCTTTTTCCTCCGCTGCCTTGGATCTAGCTTCCGCAAGCTTCAAGTTCTCTTCCGTCAAAGCCCTATCCTTTTCCATCTCCTGCAAATCTTTTCTAATCTTCTCTGAAATCTCTATAACTTCATTCTCTCTCGCAGAGGAAAGCTCTCGCGTAGTTTCCAGATCCTTTTGAGCATCCTCTACACTCTGTTGCATTCCCTCTACAGCCTCCTCGGCGGCTTTCTGAGCAGCTTTGGCTGAATCAAGGTCTGACTTGAGTGTCTCGATCTCTTTCTGCTGTTGCTCGACCAAAGTATGCAATTTCTCATGCTCATCATCGAACGAGAAGATGTCATCAGACGATTTCTCTTGCTGTTTATTAGGAGCAGAGCTTTCCGCGATTCCATTTGAAACATCCATTTCCTTCTTCAATTTCTCAATCTCCTCGTTCTTAGCCTTCTGTTCGTCTTTGAGTTTCTGCATCTGCGATTTATGCTCGTCCCGCTCTTTAGAAACCCGGATAAGTTCCTCTTTTGCTAAGTCGGCTCGTAGAGCAAAACTGTTGATGTAATCGATGAGGGGTTTGGGATCGGCTATTGACTCGAAGGGTGTATTTTCACGAAGAGCTTTCTCAAACGGTTCGATGAGAGCATTGCGGGCATGAACAATCTTGTAAGAACGTAGTAGGTCTACGGAATATGGATTAGTTCAACAAATACACAAAACACTGCAAACAGCTAGTCATTCGACAAACCGTTGTGTTTTCCCTCGATTTTCTCCAACTTTCTCAGCTTAACCCTAACATCTGTCGGTAGATCCACATTCGATGACGAAGGCGACGACGACGACGACGACGAAGATAAAGGTCCAGGGGCGGGGCTCGCACCTCTAGAGGGAACATCATTTTTTCTCCCACCTCCGCTCCCACCTCCGCCCGCGCCGCTTGCTCCACCAGAACTCTTCTCGTTTTCCTTACCACTCGGCTCTGATTTACCACCCACAGCTCCCAGTGGATCCCCCGACACCACCTCCCCATGTATAGGTGTACCCACCCGTGAAGGGATCAAGGTAGTAACTGAACTCCCATCGCTCTCATTCTCGAATTCAGACGGGTCCTTCTCCTTCCCCGCTGTGGTTGTCCTTGCGCGAGAGTCTGCGCGCTGTGCGGGGGAACCTGAGCGGCGGGATGGTAAATTTCGGGTTCGTGCTTGCTCTTGTTGAATCTGCGAATCGATGTGTGATTCCAGTACGCCTTTTAATCGTGAAAACATTTCCGTTATGCGTTTGTATCTATCTCCAGCTAAAGTCGGGGGGCTATAGGGAGGTTGAGAAGTTTGGTCTATTGAACGACAGAAGTAGCAAACAAAACGGAACGGGAAGACGGACAGAGCCGGCTGGGGAACAGTCTGGCTAAAAGAGCCGCGCCAAGACCGCACCAGTTGTCACTCGAATTTCAGTTTTTCTCTTTTTTTTTTTTCCTCCCCACAGCGGTAGAAGATCACCAAAATTGTTTGATCGATTGATCGATCCCTCAGGTCGCATACGTGTTTCGAATAAGGATTTAATCCTATAATAGTCTACATAGGGTATGACAGAACTTGTGTTCTTTTATGCATTGTTTTTTTTCCTAGCTTTGCACCGCTCCATTAGGTCAGGCAAGGTGTTGAATACATAATTTACAGTCCAAGCAAGACCTCACCCACTCGAGTACGAGTACAGTGCCTTGTGAATGGAGTGAACCTTGTTAGCGAGCTGCGGCATCGCTAACTTTACCTCTGGGACTGGGTTCCTACCGTATTACCACCCGACAAAAATAGGGTGGGTCCGTCATCAGACAAACCCCACAAGATGGATCGAATCTCCTACCAGATCGAGATAGGGAGTCACATGATAGAAATGCATGAGTTTACTTTGAGGTCCACAGACAGATATTTCGCTCCAATTTCCGGGTTTCCCGAGTGATGCTCTGTGAGCTAGTGTGGGATGATATGTAGAGGGTCATGAGGCTTTTGATCATGCTCGAGGAGTCTCCCGGAAGCCATATTTCACAGCTGCCAGCTACTCGGCTCGAATAGTGCAATCTTACCCGATAACGCAATAGACCAGGGAGAAGATGACCCAAGCCCCACTCCCAGCTACTCCAGTGCTCGAGTACCAGTAACTCGCAGTGGGGGTGCGGGAAGGTGGAGGACCAGATTGGTGGAGTGCTCGCAGTTTGTGCTATCATAACTTGGATAGAAGCCCCTTGTTTTTGCCGCCTTGCTCCCCAACCCTCAGCGACAAAAACCATGAAAGCCCCACCAACCCCTCCATCTATCGGTGCAACACGGTATCACAACTCAAGAGAGCTCTCACTAAATAAATTTCCACAACGAATGCTCTCGTCATGACATTCGTATCAGAGTATTGTCACTTTCCGCTACTTGGAAATGGGTATTCAGCCGCTGACATCATCAGTCAACTCCTTCATCTAGATGCCCAAATCGACCGTCTGGCACTTGACCGTCTGCCCTTGACTTTCGACTCCCACCCCGCAACACCTCATTCACTCCTGAGTCAGCCTTCACGCCTTCCTCCGCCGACACCCCGCGCGATAAAACTTCAGAATATAATAAAATCTCTTTCAACGACCACTCCCCGTACTCTTCTTTCACCTAAACGATTGGTTTCCCTCCTCAAGGATGCCACAATCCCGACCCATACCTACGGCTCATACGAAGCAGAGCTGTACGAAACAGAACTTGAATGGCTACTCCTGAGTAAGGCTACAATACAAACCTACGGAATCGTTCTAAATTCTCTCCTCGAGCAAACACTCCCGTTGTCTCAGGATCTGTTCTATTGGGATGAGGTTGTGGGCAGTTATAGCTACACAGCACTGTACTCTCTACAAACTGCACCGGAGAAGATGTGGGACTTCGGGAGGGAGGTTGTAAACGATGCAATGAAGAGATTCAAGGAGAGGGAAGGGATGGGCTTCATAGGGGTTGGGGGGCATTCTCGGGAGAGTTTGCTAGATGATGATAACCAAAGTGAGAGGGAAGATGCTAGGGAGAAAGAGACTTTGTCAGCTACCGCAAGAAGATTTTATGCACTTGTCCGGAATTCACTAAAGGACCGGAGCCTCGCTGAGTTCCAGAGGGTTGGGGCCTTATCGCCGTTTTCACTGGCTAGACATGAGATACGGATGAAGCAGGCTGGCATTAAAAAGCTGCGGGAAATGCAGGCATCCGCTTTAGGTGTATTGATTGGGGAAGGGCTATCTTTTGGGTTCGAGGAGGAGGAACATGAGGAGTGGAAGATTATTGTTGAAAGAGCAGTATTGTTGATGGAGAAGGTGGTTAGAAATGTCTCTTCGGTGGAAAGCACACTGGACGAGTTTGAAGAGACCGTGTTTTCCCTCGACGGACTTGGAGGAAAGACCGACGACGATGAGGAAGATGAACGAGGATCAAGGTTGTCCTTGCGGCATTACACCGGTGGCTCCGGAGGAAGAGTCGCAACATCAGCATTAGAGAAACAACTCCAAGAAATTCTCCTCAAGCACCTCCCTGCCCAATCAATAGCTTCTAGAGCGCTAATATCAACCCATGGCCGCCCTAGTGTAATAACTAGATACTGGTTACCGGCCACAGCCCTTTTACTCTCATCTTCCACTGTTCTTAGGATCCTCGTGAACCGTCAGGCAGAACTGAAACAATGGCTTCAGGAACTTGGTGCAACAGCGGTTGACTTTTGGACGAACTGGGTTGTGGAGCCCGTCCGAAAAATCATTGGGACTATCCGTCACGAGGAGGACTCGGAAGTTGCACTCATGAGCCGGAGCTCTTTGAAGGCGGATATGGAGTCCCTGGAACGGATGGTGGTTGATTTTGCCGTGGATAATCCTGCGACATCTTTACCTGAGGGCTCGATGCCGTCCCCATTGACGGATCTTCAAATCCAGGCTGTTAGACAGGCAGTCCACGAAGGAGACTTAACACCGGTTCTCAAGTCCTACGAGCAAGAGCTCAGGGCCCCTTTCAGAGGAGCGGTCAAGGGAGAGCTACTCAGAGCCCTTTTAATTCAAATACAAAAGACGAAAGTGGACGTCGAGGTAGCCATCAGCGGGATTGATCATCTTCTCAAGTCACAGGAGTTGGTTTTTGGCATGGTGGGTCTCACTCCTAGCGCGCTGGCCTGCGTAGGAATATTCCAGTGGGCAAGGCATTCCATGGGCAAAGGCAGAGGCCGTCGTAGCGGCCAACGTAGTGGCGAGATGGTTAGAACCTTAAGAAACATCGACAGAATCCTTACTGGAAGCGCCGCTTACAGAACTGGTGAGCGTGACGATGATAGAGGCGGAGTCCTCACTTACAAAGAGCACGGCCTGCTGCTTTGCGAGGTCCATGTCCTAAGGGAGTTTGCCAAGAAGGCTCTTCCAATAGGCGTTTGGGCTGAGTTCGTGGAGGATGTGGAGGAACTGGTCGATGTGAGACGGGGTGTGAAAAACCAATTCAGGGTCTTGGAGAGAATTAGATGGTAAGTGTTTGGCCATAACTTGTGAATAGAATATACTAATCTAGGAATAGGGCATATGCAAAGTGGATCAGATAGTAAAGACATCCCGGCAGGGTGTAGCGGTTAGAAAAGGGAACCGGGGAGGTTGATGACATTCAAAGTCGGTGGCGAGCGTCTTGGGTTATATACTCGAAGAATACGTTCCCTCGAATTTACACCCGGTAGCAAATCTCTAGGTTATATAGCCCACTATCAGAGAATATGTATGTATTTAAATTAGCGTCGAAACGTAGCCATTTCCAAGGTTATTCTCAAGTTAACATAGAGCCATTCACCCCTGAATTTTCTTTGCGGAGAACTCATATTGTATGTACCCGACTCGACCATTGAACACTAGGGGAGGATTAGAGCATTTTCCTTAGGTCCTGTAACCCAAATTACCATATTCGCTGGAGCCTGTGCTATCATATGATACCTGCCGGGAAAACGTTGAGGTAAACTACCGTAGGGCCGGTATTTGCCAAGCCTAACCCATCTGCAGCTCGGCTCTTGCAGGCAAGCGACTGGCTGAAGGGAGGGACAGAAAGAAGAGACCACCAACGCCTCTTCTCGACACCGAAGCACCGGTGACTTTTCCATACTAACGAGATACTATAGATTCCCTTAACATCAACCGTTGAAGAAGAATAACTCTATTCTCCTCTGGTGCATAACAATACCCTCAACGGTGGTCAAACATCCACCAACCCTCTTACATAAAAGGCCCCCAACACATCACACGAATCAAGGAACTCCTTTCTTTGGTTTTTCCTCTCGACAGAGGTCTTTCTGTCACAGTCCACCTCATAACCTGGCTCCTGGCCCTCACGTTCTACTCTTCCTGCGCTCCATCCTCCAACTAGCTCCTTACCCCCCTCCCCTTCTTTGATCCCAGTGGAACATTTCCTTCTTTCTCACGGGAGGCCTTAACATCCGCCCCATCTACTATTGCATACCCCCCGACCACGTCTCTTCCGGCCCTCAATCCAAACTGCGTCCCCTTCACAAAAGCACCACTAACAGAAAAGATGGCCGGTTCAAGAAACTATGACTTCCTGGTACCTGATTACCCCCTCCTCCTCTTTTGCCCACGTTATCAACAGAGTGGGATGGTTTTGGCTCACTGGTATTCTGTTCTCCCTGGCATAGATAAAGCTTCTCCTGATCGGTGATTCAGGTGTCGGGAAATCATGCTGTCTTCTCCGGTTCAGCGAGGACTCCTTTACCCCGTCTTTCATAACCACTATCGGTATTGATTTCAAGATCCGAACAATCGAGCTGGACGGCAAGAGGGTTAAGTTGCAGATATGGGATACTGCCGGTACGCATATCTATTTTGATTCATTGCACCATCTACACATCTGGCATCCATCTCATCGCTTCTCATATCTTCCAATCACCTCAAACCTAAGCTAATAATTCCCCGATATGCACGAACAGGCCAAGAACGCTTCCGGACAATCACCACGGCTTATTATCGCGGTGCGATGGGCATCCTACTAGTATACGATGTTACCGATGAACGCTCTTTCAATAGTAACCTTTTCTTCCTTTCTCCCTTTTCCTACCCTCCAGCTATTCCCTAGCACACCGCCAACTAACGTAAACAACAGACATCCGAACTTGGTTCTCTAACGTAGAGCAACACGCTACAGAAGGCGTTAACAAGATATTGATTGGAAACAAGTGCGACTGGGAAGAGAAGCGAGTTGTATCCACCGAGCGCGGGCAGCAACTCGCCGATGAGCTAGGAATCCCATTCATGGAGGTATCCGCAAAATCCAATATCAACGTCGAGAAGGCCTTTTTCAGTCTCGCAACCGACATCAAGAAGCGAATCATGGATACCACAAGGGCGGAGGAGAAAGCCGGTGGACAAGGCAGCGTCGTTGACCCAGGCAGGGACAGCGGAAACATGAGTGGGAAATGTTGTTAATTCCTAACCGGTAGAAACCTTGCCATTTTTTCCCGTTTCTTATTCTTTCTTCTTGCTTTCCTCTTCCTTGATGTTTTCTCATTTTTTGTCTCCCTCTATATTCCTTCTATTAGCTTTATTTTGCCTCGAACAATGGGGCAGAACTTATCCGAGTAAGTAACCAAGTAGATCAAAGCTAGACCGGGAATTGGAATGGAGGTTGGGGAGACGAAAGGAAAGATACGAAATGGGTGGGAGGACGAACGGATGGGTGGTAGAAGCTATGACAATGAATGGATAGCGCTATTTGTTTGGGTCTCTTTTGGTGCGTTGGGTTCGGATCTTATTTTTATTTTCTTCTCTTCACTACTTGTTTTCCCATTCTTTTCTTTCTCTCCTGTTTCCTTCAAGTGTACCTGAATACGCGCCTTTTCCTTTTCCTCCTGTTATCGATAAAATACTTACCCCAAACTGTCTTTTTCGTACGTTTGATTCCTATCTTTTTTCTTTTTTCTTCTCTTTCCTCGACATTCAGATTTTCTTTTCCTCGATTGTCAAAGATGGATGGATTGAGGGAGGGGGATAGGGCGCGGAAGTAATATTCTAATAAAGATATGGGGGAATCGCATTTTTTATTTTGTTGCTTCCTTCTTATACTATTTCTATCGCACTTTTGGGATTGACATCTTGTAGATCGGTTTTTTTCTTTCGGATATCAGAGTTGGGGGGGGGGTACTCAGTTTGTCAGTCCAGATACAGTACATGCTTGCACCTACTCTGCGTCCAATTCATCCACATCACTTGCAACGTAACGTAACATAAGGCAGTAGAAGAAACCTTTAAACTGTCTCTCTATCCCCCCACCCACTGTCACGGTATCCCACCTCACCTTCTAGCTCCAATCAATTCCCATACCAGCGTCTATACCCCTCCCTTCGCCCCCAGGCAGACCCCGGACCTACTCCTGAACATACTTCGCCCGAATATCCTTCCACTGCCTCTACTCCCGCAAAACCCCCATTAGCCCCCTATCCACCCACTCCCTATCAATCCCAAGGACAAACAAAAACTCACGCCACGATTAATATTATCCCAAACCCTATCAGTCGCCTGGTCGAACAATCTACCAACCCCCCCCGCAAGAAAAAAACCGCATTAGCTTTCCGCACTGTTACCGCCAGAACAAGAGAGGAGGGGTGGTCGAGGGGGGCAAACATCTCAAAAGCGAAAGCACCGGCGAATACACTTCCGACAAAAACGTGGTTCCGGCGGAAGATTGTGTTGTAGATTGATTGCGAGAGCTATGGGTGGCAGGTGGGTATCATAAAGTTAGTTATTGCCGAGAGGAGGGAGGGGGTAAGGGGGGCAGAGTACACTCATGGTTGTGGTTGTTGGAGTGGAGTGGGGTTGAAGATGGTGAGCCCGGTTTATGTGCGGGATGGAGTTTGGTTTGGTGGGATGGAGCGGAAGGGGGATTTGTTTGGAGAGTTGGTGATTAGTCAGCTTGCTTTTTCTTTTTCTTTTTTTGAGGAAGTTTTGATTGGTGGGTGTGTGGGCTCGTCCGAAGGGTACCGGTATGATACCTTTAGTCTACCGTACCGGTACTCGAGTACATTGCGGACGGGCAGACTGCGGCACTCATGTGTCTTTGCCAAGAATGTATCTGGAAATCTCGGGGTTTCCTAGGCCTAAACCCGTGCCGGGATTCCCGGATGCTTTTAGAATTGGCAAGTAGAACGATAAAGTGTAATTCGAGGGGACTTTTTCTCAGGCCTTTTCACTTTTTTGTCTTTGCGCCTTGATAAAGGAAGGTATTGCAACGATATGGAGTGTTTGGAAGAAATGAAATGGAGTATAAGGATGCTAGGGGATTGATATCGCCTTCCCCACCCCACAGTTCGACAGACTAACACCGCTCTACACTATGCCGACCACAGGACGAAAAAGAAAGAATAAAAGGGAAGAAAAATCAATAAAAGGAACAGATGTGAAAGGCAAGCATTTACAGTATTTTGCCCTAATTACCAGAGTGAGAAGGGAATGTAAATGTAACATTAAATTCCCAGCGTAACTCCTAACGAGGAAACCCCCAAGAAATTGTAAAATGAAACATGAAAGGAGGGGAAAGAACAGTTATCTGACAGCATTTGATTTGGCCTAAGCCTTCTTCGCTTTCCCTCTTTTAGTCTTTGGCTGGGAGGCTTCGAGGTTCCCTTCATCGTTTGAATCCTCCTCCAGCTTGGCCTCCTTTTCCAGAGTATCACCCTCCCAGTCGCTGCTCGATTCCAGTTCCTGCCCCTCTCTGGCTTTGCTCCTAGTAGTTCTGATATTTTCGGGATTAGGTGATGGGCTCCGGGTTGCTCTTCTGCCCTTCGCCTTACCACCATCCAGAATGTCAGGAGTAGGCCTACGAGCCTCCCCTTCACTCCCTACATACCTTCTCTGGCCAGGCGGGGAACCATTCCAGGTTCCACACCTCGCACATCCCCAACCTTCCATATCCTCCAAACTCGTGGTTCCCAGAGGAGCAAGGCCGTTCACCATGCGGCAATTCTTGCAAATTAAGGCATACCGGTTTTTTGCACTAGTCTCATCTTCCCCAACTATCACATCCAAGAGACGATCATACCATTTCGGAGCAGTTGCTTCCTCAGGCTGGATCAGTTGCTGGGAAGAAGGCTGGGTTTGCGGGGGATTAAGGATGGGGGTGTCTGGGTTTGGCCGGCCTGAAATTTCGGGCATGCCTGGTTGAGCTCCGGAATGTAACCGGTGCCGCATTTGTACCGGAGAGGGTGGTCCAGCACGCTGTTGAGCCATCATCTGCTGCTGGATCAACTGTTGCTGGATTTGTTGGGGCGTTGAAAGTACAGTCGGGCCAACAACTTGCGGTAGGCCCTGGGGTCCTAACTGACTCCGTGGGCGCTGACGTAACTGTTGATTTACGGAAGATTCTTGGGGCATGCCAGGCTCTTGTTGCTGCTTCTTATCCGTATCTGCCTGAGAAGATGATCCTGAGGAAGACCCCCTACCATATTTCTCGATGATGGATTGTGTTGTTGAGAACTTGGTGGCAGCCTTAAGCTTTTCGATAGTATCATTCTGCTTCGTTTGTAGCTCCTCCAAAGCACCCTCCGCACTCCCGATACGATAGTTATAGTAAAGATCGAATAGCTTCCTTACCGACCAGATACTGCTCAAAGAAGTTGAGTTAGCACAATTCTCGGTAGAGCAGGGTAGAGCGCAGTACCAAACCGGTCCACCCATCACTCCCGAAAGTTCCGCCAGCCCCACCTCCTTCCAACCCACTACTAAGACTATGACCACAACGTAAATAATATACCCTATCACTGTATATAGAGTGAATAGCGCTTTGTAACGGCGAGAGCGTTGACGAAGGCCGGTTAGTTTTGTCGTTTGAGTCTGGATTTGACTGGCTAATTTCGAAAGGATGCGCTCAAACGAATCAGGGGAGTTGTCGTCTCCCTAGAAATATCAATTCTCTCATTAGTACTCCCTAGGAAATTTCCAGGTGCCTGAGAGCAAAAGTGCTCCATCCGGGAAAGCTCACTCTGCTGAATGGCCAAAACAAAACCATCTTGCTCCCTCTAAAACCAGTAGGTATGGATAACCTGTAGCTCAGTCAAGGGCTCGAATATCCCTGCACCGACAAATAATAAGGTAAGGTTTCAAAAGTGGATTAGAAGCGGTGGTGAGTGAACAAATAGCTGAATGAAGGGGGAAGGTTGTTGGAGAGGGAGCTTTGGTGTTTTCCCGTGGTAAAGAAGCCACGGCGGCGGTTCCGCGTGTCGTTACGCATATAAACGTCACGTGACATGTGATCTCTCGGGATTCGTCCAAGAGTCGTTGCAACTTTGTTGGTGACTTTTTTTTTTCTTACAGAAAGAGGAGAAACTACACGGAACGATGATAATGATGCTGCCGCTGCCATTGCTACCGTTATCTGGCAGAGCCGGACAACTGTTCAATTCCTTCTTTCATCCTTCTCCTGTCCTCCGTCCAAGGATCTTTCAAGGCCTTTGAGGGGCCTGAACAAGGCCCGTATCCCCACACCCCTTCTCCTAGCACACTGTCCACTGCAGGAATACTTGCTATTTATCCGCCTCTCTTAATCTCCCCTCACCGGTTTCCCCCAACTCTATACCTTTATCGTCACAGAACTTGGCCATCTCTACATCTTTGTGGGATAGCCCTTCCGGATTGTGAGTTGTCCAGCGGATAGCGACTTTGTTGTAGACCTAATTCTTACCCAGAAAAAAAATAGATTCTCCCAAGTCAGTTTGCGGGTTGGCTCTTAATACCTATGGCGCCTCATGCAATTGCTATACGACAAGTAAGGTAGAGAATTTTTGCCCACATTTTCCCACTCTGGATGATGTTTCTTGACTTTGCATTGGTCTGCAACTTGGTTGATGAAAAGCTATCTCCCCTTAGTCAATTAATACTAGGTTCCCATCCTTGATACTACCATTCCTTTTGTAAAGTTCGATGCAGAGCAGTTGACACGTACCATGGCTTTTGCAAAGGTCTTGAACTTGAACTCTCGTTCTATTCCCATTCGAGTTGCGCTAAGCGACCATCTTCCCCTAGAGATCAAACCTAAAGCCTCCTTCTTTGTGGCTTCATCCGTCCCCAGGGACCACTGAGGCTCGTTTGCCTCTGAAAGAGCCTGCGCTTTCTCAAATGTGGGAGTCGACATGCGGCGTAGTGTTTTGCTCAACGCTGTGTAGCGAGGCAAGGTGTTATGTTGGATCAGAACCGGTCGCGCTCGAAGCAGGTGGTGAGGGAGCAATGGCATTCTAGTGACAATTATCGACCCATGTCAGCACAAAAGGACAATATGATGGCCGGATACCACGTATCATACCTGAATAAACTGAACTCGGTTTGTGAAGCCCTTCCTTTTTGCCCAGGTATCAGTACTAACATTTATGAGGCCAGAGGTTGCTTTAGTGCAGCCCTCCAGATTAACCCTTGACCCTTAACCCTTCACAACTCTAAGCGCTTCAAATTTGCGAGCTCCCAAACCCAACCTCACCTCACCTCTTCCATCAACGCCATCTATAGTACCATGGCAGAATTTTCAACTAGTCAGCTTAAGCTGATCTTGAGGATAAGAGAATATGTTACATATACGAACACTTACATTGATTTCTTCCAAAACCATCACTAATTTCCACTCTACTTGCAGAATCAATCAGCCCCACTCACAGTTTCTCCTTGGGAGGTCTGTAACTGATTTATTTCATGGTAATATCTCGGTAACCTGTACATGGTGGGGCACAAAGTGAATGACTTCTCTCTTAAAACGAGAGGGGTTCCAGAGGGCTAGCATTTGTCTGCCAGTTTCTCTCTGGTAGACCACGATTAAGCCGGAGTTCCAAGAGTTTTCGATTTTTGGGGTTTGACTACGCCTGGTCTTACATTGGCTTTTCCTTCTTTTCTTTTTCAATTGACTTATTTTATTTTTCGTGCGTGTACTCTACTGTACATCCAACGGATCCCTCGTGTCGACCAATGCCCTTCGTGAACATGCACTGACTATTGCAGCCTGGATCATTGTAAGGGATATATTGCATGTTAAACTATCCCCTGAACTTATGGGGGGTGAGAACTAAAGAAGTATTTTTTCCTCTTCCTCCGAACGAAGTATCTTCAGACATGGAGCGTTGTCGTGTATTGTCCCTTGCTATGAAGGCTGGCCATGGCTGCAGGTTAACTGCTTGCTGATTCGGGTTCATGATCGTCTTCCGCCCTGACAGTGGGTGGTCCTTGGCCCCTTTTGCTTCTGGCAGCAAGTGGGGAGCTTCCGTCGGTGGTGGCCTTCATGGAGGGTTGTGCAGCACACACATGCGAACAAACAATACCAGCTATGGGAGTGATTTGCCTATACTATGCGCAGGGTTTTCTTTTTTTTTCCCAGGAGGTGAGGACGAAAATGGGAATGCTGCTGTAAAGGTGCTCCTACAACGACCAACTGTTAGGGACAGCTATGTCCTTATGCGTCTTGATGCTCGTACTTCCGAGAGGGATTGAAACCGGCAAACGGAACAGTCTGTGCTTTTGCCAAATGGTGAGATGCGAATTCCGTGGGGGATTGGTGGGGGCACCGTCGCTCGAGCCCATGTTATGACCAAACGGCTGTGAGGGATGACTGTTAATTTCCCTGGTGCTTTTTTTTACATACACCAAGTCCAGATTCCCCCGCATGACAGTATAATGCGCAGTGACACTCATTAGGATTCGCCAAGCGAGACAGCTACTAACATGGCACGATAGCGCAGCTATTTGGACTTGCACAGCTTATCCTTGAAAGGATCGGGCGAAGAATTTGTCTCTCCGACTCGTCAAGCAAGCGCGTGAGGGGCAACAAAAATCCGGGCTGAAATGGTGCAGAGGCTACGAAGCTAACCTCCCAGCCCAAAGCCCTCATCCAGGAAGGGTAACCCGATGTTTTGTCAGCGCGATGGTTGGCCATTGCCCTGGGCAGAGGCGCCTTGAATATCATTTCCTGGCTTTAGTGTCTGGAGTATCTAATTCGGGGGGTCCGGGGGGGATCCGGGCAAACCCCTCAAGAGATTTCGCTACTGGTTACTTCAAGACCCACTGTTGATATGAAACCACGGCATCTATACTTATCGAGGGTGTGTGCAGGGACTCGCACCTGTCTCCAGGCCATTGGATGTTTCTGCACATAGCACCAAAGTGCTTCCGGCTCTTTTGTGGGCCGGCAGGTAGCAAAGCCTCACGATCTATGATATGATCATGATGTTTGATCGGCACTTTCTGAGTGCTTATAATTTCCGTGCCATTTTACATCATGACACATTCTTTCCCGTATCCTGATCTCTCCAGTAGTAACGCAAAAGGGATTAAGAATATGTCCAAGCAGGTTCTCCGGAAAAGAGAGGGCTTTAATCTTGAACAAAACTCAAGGCGTATGGCAATGAAGCTTTAGTTTCCCACAAGCCTGACGCATGTGTTTTCCATATGACTGATTAATAGGTGTCGGATGCATGCAGATAATTGTTGATTGTTTGTGTCCCCCCACGTCACTCCTGTAATGTAACGCAAGGATTGTTGCTGATTTCCACCACAAGTAACGGGAAAAGATTCACCAGTCACATTAAAGTCGGTTCATATCATGAATTGAAGAAATGGCGCAACGCCTCTCTGTTCTCCGATCGGACTAGGAAGAGGAAGAGGGTTAAGTATGATCTTTCCGATGCATCACAAAATGCATTTAACGGCATTCGCCCATATCGTAGATGTCCCTGATTTCATATCGGTCGCTAAGGGCAATACCCCAACATGCGCTCAATCGTTACCGGCGCATACAGCTTGACAACACCGTATGAAAGATGAGACACGTTTCGAATTCCGAATAAAATACATCATGAGATATCACTCGCCTGCTGCCGAGTTTGTTTTCTCACCGCTGATCAAAATAGATTCCAGTTGATGAACGGCAGTCAGCTATGCGCACTAGACTCAGTAAAGTTCAAACCCACAGCTCGGAAATTCTCCACGAAACCACCTTCGAAACCCTTCAGGGAGGGGTAATTCTGAAGCCAGCTGGCAATAACACACCTTTGCAGGACATGCAGTATATGGAGAAGACATTCTTCAGGGTACCGACCCCTCGTATTTACTTATCACACAACGTTTCACCACATTGAAGTCTTTGACGCATTCCAACTTAATGACATTCTAATTCTTACACACTCCCCTTATCATTCAGATACAAAGTCCGGAGATAAACCGGCGGCTCAAGATAATCAATAACAAATAGAGGTTTTAGCAGTATCAATCAGTCCTAATTGATCTGACACACGATCTATCCTGCGGTTCGTAAGTTTCTATGAATTTTTTTGAATCGAATTATGCTTGCGGCATGGCAATGGTTATGACAGCAATGGACGACGGCAAGGACGGCATGTGATATCTAGTGAAGAAAATGCTCTCAATAACTACCATCCTTCGAACACTAAAACTAATCTCTTCACTCGAGAGGTAAAAAAGCAAAGGGTCCGGGATGCCCACAGAAATGTTACACTCTTAATTATGTAAGCAGTCCTCACATATGCAACAGGGGCAACCAAAAAAAGCTCCCCTCCCTCACTTCCCCCTTGGTGTCACCGGGGATGCACCCCAAGGATTGTGATACCCGCTCCCGCCGCGATGCTTCCTTTTTTTTTTTTATGGAACCACCCCTTCCAACCCTGAAGGAACAACCCCTTCTTTGACTCGCTTCGGGAGTGACGAAAATCTGCAACACCTGGTTGGGGAGTCCAGAATAGATGTGGTAGGTAGCTCAGGTACCCGTCCTTAACATTGGCTCAATACAAGCAAGGATTCGGGTTGCCGATTGTGTGGGAAGGTACCCGAGCACTGCCCAACGATATTCCTTATCATGTTACGATACCCGCCACCCCCCGGAGCAAGGCAATCTTGATTCAAACACCTTCAACCTCCTGCCATCAGCCCTCCGAGTTACTCGCTTCCCAGTTTTCTCCAGTTACCAGTGGTTCCTTCTTTTCCTTCCTCTGCTTGCTACTCTACTCGCTCCTCCCTTCTGTGCAAACCCCGGTCAGGAAAATAAGCAAGGAAAAAAGGGGAAAAAGAAAAAAAACATTGGAACCAAAAAAAGAAAAGGAAATGAGGGATCCCGACCAGCCAACCGACCAACCAACCATGGTCACTACCGGGATTCCCACGTTTTCTGACTTTCTTTCTGTCTGATTGCTAACAGCCCCCTCATCCTCATCCATAGCTTGTGCCTTCTCTGCCTCCTTCGAAAGTACTCGAGTACCTCCCTCACACTGAAACGGAAGCATGCAAGTGCGGGAAGGAATTTGTTGACTTCACTTGGTGATATTACTTCCTACCCCACCGTATTGTCTCTCGTCCCTATGGGCTACGGGAATGACGCAAGCATGCAATTCAATCTTGACCGCATCAGGAGAAGAAGGAGGAGGAGGAGGGGAAGGGGGTAGTGTCGATACGGTAATGCCCGATGCGAACAGCCCCAAAAAAGATACGGTGATTGATAGGGGTCTACACAAGAAGGGCCTCACTAAATGGTTTTATCCTTTTTCTTCTTCTTCTACTCATTTAATTATTTTACTTTTTTCTCCTCTCTATTTTTTGCATATCACTTTTAACTATGTTTGAACGGTACAGTTATTCCTCGAAACGAAAAGACGGGGGAAAAAACCCCCCAGGAATTGAGATTTCACTGTCCCTAGAGACATAAAATCGTTTCTCTCTATAATACGTGGCGGACGAGCAAAAAGGGATACAGGCGAAAAACAGTTAAATCTACCCCGGACGAAACTTTGTTGCAGTCTAAATCGCGATTTTATTTTGAGCCCACCTTCATAATTATGCAGTTGATATGAAAATTCTTCTTTGAACCGAAACCCTCTGGAATATACATACCCGCGAAACAAAAGTTTCAAAGGTACTGTGCTCTACACACACCCTTCTTTCGAAGTGTTTTCCCGGACTGGTGCCACCACATTGTTGAGGTAAACCTGGGTATCGGGGAATTACCGTGGGGTGCAGGTGGGCTTGAGTAAGGTAACGTGATTTTTCACACTTTTCTTTTTTTTTCTACTACTCATCTTCAAGATATTTTTCTGGGTGGGAAGTTGCGATAATTATCTCTCTGTTTTTATTTTCGCCGGGGTCACTTTAGGGGGGAGAAATGGTGAGTGAAGGTAGTAATATCATAACTGTATTGCTCCGTTGCTCCTAGCCGCGGGCTAACTTGTTTCTGATGTTGTAGAGCAACGCTGGTACCATACTGATATTGAATACGAGCTTTTCTGGCAGAGAATAGGCGCCATGAGAGCATTACGGTAGTAGGAAAGACCAGTTGAGCACTCAAACGACCCTTATATACTGGGTGTTATCTAGTCAAAAGGTATCACACTTCATCATTTCAGTACATACTCTTCTTAATGCTAACCTCGACAACACTCTTCTGAAGCACACGAAAAAGTAGCCTAGCACGAAGGAAAGATAAAAGTACCTAATAGTAGGCTTTAATCTACACGTTAAGATGGCATCGAAAAGGTGAGGTGTACCTACCCTTCGATCCCATCTTACGTGTAAGAAAACTGCCCCAACAATGAGCTGAGTCAAAGTTGGAAAGGTACTTCTTTTTCGTTTCTCTGTGGGGATAATATTCTCACGCTGGGGAGAATTGGAGATTGTGTGTTCAGCGCAGTGAAGGGAGTTGCTGTTGCTGATGGGATTTGTGTTGAGTGTAGGGGTATGGCAAAAGGCGGGATCTACAGACTTTTATATTGAAGGATGGGAAGTTTTGGGGGGGAGGGAAGAAATATTGTTTTGATGTTCAAGTTGTCGGTGATCATTGGGTCATCCAGAATACCGGGACCGGTAGATCTGCGGTGTTGTGTTTCCTCGCCTCTACAGTACCACCACCACCTTCTTCTCTCCCGGATTTTCTTTTTCCTTTTCTTCCATTTTTTCCTTCTGCTCCTTTCCTTTCTCACCAACACGTTTTTCTTTTTTTTTTCCCTTTCCAATTTTTTCGTTTTTCTTGTGCCTCTCTTTGTTGGGAAGGGGGGTCGTACTAACGTAGAAGGCGGCAAGCGAAGGACGTGTGTTGTCAGGGAAATGCACGCGGGGGAAAAGTGAGAAGTGAGAAATGAAGAAATGAAACGGGAGAGGGTGAGAGGAGGAAACAAGGTGTGAGCAGAAGCAGGGCAGGCTTGTCGTGGGTTTCGATGAAGAATTGGGCGAGCTGAGGCGCTACGAAAATGACGAGTGACAGCGGTGGTTGGAGGGGGTAAGGTGAGGGGTCTCAGCGGTGTTGGTGTTTAGTTCAAGCCTACGAATTATAGATAAGCTATTACAAGGCAAAAAGATAATAGAGCACTAGGATGGATAATTGGGGTATTAAGAAATCTGGTTAGAATTGATAGAGGATAGGAAGATGGGAAACTAGGAAGGAGAGGAAGGCAGAGAGCAATAGAAACGAAGCCAGTGACAAAAAGGCCTACTCGATTCCCGTTTCTTCCCTCCTTCATCGTTCTTTTTTTACGCCCTCGTATTTGTCTGGCTGGGGAGGGATATGATCAATTGATGATATCGGGTGATAATGTGAGGGTTAATCTGTGTCCTCGTTTTCCCCTCTACCTTGTTTTCTTTTCTCGTAGAGGTGATCTGATAGGAGAGAACGGCAGTTTTGCTCTTATCCCTTCTTTTCCTTTGGTCTTCTTTCTCTTTAATTTTTTTTGCACACATCCTTTTTCTCCCTCTTGCGTTTTACAAGTACAAGTACTTTTTTTCACTTAAAGAAGGATAACTCAAATTAAACTAGGAGGAACCTTGCAAGTTGCGGCTGTGACTTCGGTTGGCGGGCTGCAGAAGCCAATCGGCGGATCGGAACGAGTGCGCACTAGTCATGGATGGATTTGTCGAGACAGCGCATTTTCCAGAGCCGCACCCGTTCTTCCTCACTGACTTGGGATGCTCTAAGCGTGGAGAAATCTGAGCCCTGACATACAGTATCTGGTGTAGCTTTCTTTTCTTTTTTTCTTTCTTGTTCCTGGATGATCCTGATGATCCAACGAAGTACCAGTACCTCGCTTTTTGCTACAAGTGGGAGCCCCAAAGTTACCGTTAAGGTACGGAAGTGACATAAGTGTTTGGAGTACGCGTGAGAGATTCATAGTGAAGACTGGATGTGAGAACGGGGTCGGTCCAGTTTGTTAGTCCGTTCGGGGACAGCCAACGGGGTACTCTCCAGCACGACGGGGGGAGGTGAAAGACGGCCAACGAGTCTCCGCCTGCTCCACCTCATACATTTTACTCTCACCCCGCCCTCCTCACCACAGCCACGCAGCATTCGGTAGCACCAAGCATTTTGATGCTCGAGCATCACCGGCGGCAGAGTTTTTACCAGTAGCACAAAGAATAGTGAGTGCCGTAGAGTTTTTGGTGGAAAAGAAACAGAGGAGCCGGCGGGAGTAGCGACTCGGATATAGCTTCAATTCCGCTGGCGGGCAGCCATTTGCTTGAAAGGACAGTAAGCATGGGATGATTAAGACTGTATTACAGTACGTAGCCCATGATCAAGTATCGCTATTTTGGGTCTCCGATGCCCGGTTTGCCATCCTTTCTTTCTTTCTTTTTTCATTTGAATTTTTGTTTCTCATTTGCTTTTGCCGAATTTGTTATTTGACGCATAAGCTATTGGCACTTGTACTGTACTGTGGTGCAGTGCCCTCCCACTATCACTCCTTTTCTAAACTCCCCAACGAACGATTCTTCTAACCCCGCCAACTTCCCTTCTTCCCCTCATTTCTGCGAGTACCACTAACGTCATTTGGACCACCACGAGAACTACGATAAACACAACCCTAACACCTTCCCTCTTTGCACCGCTCCCGACCGATCATATTCTTTCCGCCACGGGTTCGCCAGCCACATGCACGCCTTCCGCTCGCCTATCCCTTCTCGGCCCCTCCAGCTCTTCCGCGTCGTTGATTCAGGGTCTGCCTCTGCTTATGTTTTTGCTCTACCCTCCCTCCTCCGCTGCTCATTCTCATCCGCGTCTGTGTCCCAATCCCGCTCACATCGTCCCACATTGTCTTCCTCTACTCGGTCTGTTAAAAATGCCTCACCAGTGCCAGGAAAGCCCGACTCACCGCAGGTGAGAAATAAAGACAACGGGAGCACGATCGGTAAAGAGGCTATCAGCTCAAGCAACGGCAATCCTGGAAACGGCACTATCAGAAGCGGCAGAATTGGGAATTGGAAGTCTTCTCTCTTTGATTCCCTATTCCCCGAGGGTGCCTCGAAGCCAATCCGACGTAAGCCAATCGGCAGACTAGACATCTCTGAGGATTCCACGTATCTGCCGGATCCGATGGAGGGGTTGGCACGTCGTAGAAGGGTGGGCACTGGGAACTGGGCGAAACCTAGAGCATACAAGCCCCAAGAAAAGATGTCTCGCCATGGAGAATTAGAGTTGGAGAAGAAAAAGCCGCTAGGGAGACTGACCACCGTTCCCTCCACACGTAGGGTCTCCCCCCAGCCTCCGTAGGATTGCTCAGCCAAATTTTCTTTTCCCCAGGCCTTTCACCATTTTTCTTTTCTTCCCTTTCCTCTCTGGCTGCAGTTGCGGGTTCCCTTCATCTCCCCGTGCCCGTCCTCACATTTTGCACCCCTTGAAATTATCGATATGGTGTTTCCGGGCTGCTTCAGTTGAGCTGTGTATCAACTTTGTTTGAGCGTGATGACGATTTTTCCCCCTTTATTGGGCTGACATTTTGTGGACATTATTTCAATTCTTACCAACTTACACTAATCTAGCGCAGACAGAACAAGCATCGGTTGTGTTCTTGAAGGGCGTTGGGACCACGATGCTGGAAAGCGATATCAGACGCCTTCTCCCGTCTGAAGCCAGCCTGCCGGGGTTTGGCAAATTTCTCGGTATTCTTCGCAGTATGAGCTCCTCCCCATTCTCCTCCCTATTCTTAACAGATGATGAATTGTGTTTTTCCTAATTTATAAAAAACCAGTCACCCCAGATCGCCATCCTGTGACATTGCAGCAGCGGCCAAAGTACACGATTGAGTTTTCTGATGCTGCCAGTGCCGAAAAGTTTGTATATTCACTTAACCTTGACTACCAGTTGGCGAATCCATCCCCTATGACTGCAACCACTCTTCCTCCAGCGTCTGCCCCAAAGGTTTCGCTCCCGGCTCAGGCGGCCGAACAAGTGAAGAATGACTTACGAACACTGCGCGGGGCCCTAACCAACGGAGGGTGCCAATTGGGGTGCTCGGTATTACTGGTGGCTTCCGGGCTAGGTGGAGATATGAAGGAGAAAGGCAAACTCCCAAGAACAGAAGAAGTCAGGCAAATGCTAGAGGAGGCGGATGTCCAGTTCTGTGCCAGGGATCAGGAAGACGGAGGAGTCGGGGTGCAGAGGATATTGCAACTTCGTACCACTGATCATGGGTTCAAGGTGAGGGTGAGGGCGGATGGGAATTCCCGAGGAGCAGAATCAAAGTGGATTGTGCGGTGCCGGGACCCGGCAGAGGCACATCGGGTGGTTCGGGACTGGAACGCAAGGGAGCTTCCTAACGGGCTGGGAAAGTTTATGGCGGAGGTGATATATTGAGTGAGTTCAGTTGAACATCGCCGCCTATTTGCCCGGCGGTCACCGCTGGCACCATGGGAAACCGGTTGTTGCACTTGCGCTCGCATTAAAGAGGTCCCGCTCAATACATCAGTTTAGGGATCTCATGGTCGCCAGGTTATTGGTGAGCGATAGTTAGGCGCTTGTATTTGTAAAAAACAGTATGACGAGCATTTGGGTGGGTGTAGCATGAGATATCATTATATGACAAGGCACGATGATTTGGCAACAGCAGAAACATTTCGTGAGGGAGATCAGGATTTACTTCCCGACCGAGTGATAAATGTGGATTGAGGGCAAATCGTTGGCAATGCAATACCTCGCACAAAACTTGCACAGCGCACACTCGACTGGATTTGAGTGGTCTATTTTCCCATCCATGTCACGCCTGGACGCGATACTGCGGGTAGTACAGTATGCTGGATGATAGAGCGGTGCGAGCACAATACATTGTGGATCCACCGTGTTGTTATAATGTCATACTGGTACAAGAATGGTACTTGTGCCATGGCATGTACAGTGCTCGAGTATGTATGTATGAATGGATGGATGGACGTAAATTTTTGTATGTATGGTGGAGCCCGCCGCTCGAATCATGCATGACTCATCCATTACGACTGAAATAGTAACAGAATCTGACCTGCGGTACCATATTACTCTATTATCATACTCGTATAGGTACCGTACTGCACTGTGGGGGTGCGATAGCATACCTTGCCCTATTTCATTGCGTCGCACAGTGTCGTGGAGGTATCAAAGGAGCACCATATCACGCAAAGTATCATACTTTCACTCTCTCATACCGGTAATGCTTTGGCTTGCTCTGCCTCTCTACTCGCCCCCCTCCCTCGCCTCTCACCCGCACGATACGAAACAGCCCTCCTCCATGTGCTCGAGTGCTCGAGTGCCGTACCGTGCTGTCCTTTCAAAGCACTTCTCTTCCCATTCCATTCACCAACCGGCATGATACCATACTCGCTTGTACAACCACACCTATGGTACTGTGCACCCATCCATCCTCTGCTGACATGTATTTCGGGTAAGCAGCCCCCCCCCCCACTTGTATTTTAAGGCGGTGAGATAAGCAGCCGGGGTGGCCCTGTCTGCGCAAGTGCTATCGTATTTACTACATTGGGGGTGGGGGGGTGATTGCCCACTTTCGCTCAGAACGGCTGTTTTATCATCACCTTGGATTGTTGTCTTTGTCAGCGAGTGAGCTGGTGTGAGGCGGGGCCCTGATTGGGCACGGGGGGGGGGGGAGAGGGGGTTGCACTATGAATGTATGTATGCGGAGTCATGTTATCGTTTACGGGGGGAGGGGGTATGAGACCCCTGGTATGGTTGAATGGATGGAATGGGTGGAATGTCCATAATATTATTACCGATATGGTAAAATCCGCACTTTTTTTCCCCTTTCTTCTCCGTTCAGGAATCAGACAGTGGTTGGGGAATGGCCCTACGGATATCCATGGTCTGTTACGTGAAGCGGAGCAGGGTGGGGCAGGGTGGGAAAGATGGGTATGGCAGGACCCTGGTTATCTGGGCTATCCGGTGTGTCCCTTCTTCCCGCTGTGATGCTCGTACAGTGATGTTAACACCGAACGTCCCTTCCCCTTCGGGGCCAGCTTCCCCCATGATTTATGTCTGCGGTTATGATGCGGTATGGCCGAAAGCCTTTCCCTTCCATCGCCTGCTCGAGCACAGCACAGTAAACTGACCACGGGTAACCCCTGGGGGTTCCAGAGCAGAACGAAAGGACGCGGGGCTCGGCGATTACTGATCGGCAACAACAAACCTTCTGCTGCGTCTGGCGCGGGGGGGGGGGAGGGGCTGTCTTGCTGTCTTGCTGTCTTGCTGTCTTACTGTCTGTCTGGTTGTCTGGCTATCTTGTCCGTCAACCGGTCTCTATCTGTCTATCTTCTCTCATCTGATTGTTTCCATGAGTGGGTCGATGACAAATCGCTTCCTCTTTCGAAATGGATTAATCAGCCCTGGCTTTCTTCCATCCAATCAGGGCGCTTTCTCATCACACCCTCTTTTCTTTTCTTTTTTTAATCAATCGATCATTTTCTAAATTCCATTTTCTTTTTCTTTTTTCTTTTTTTCTTCTTTTCCTTTTCCTTATGTTATCATTGAATCCCTTCCCGCCGTCTTACTCACAACTTACCACATCCTTTTTTCCTTTTCCCTCCCACCAGAGAACGAACGAACGGGCGAGCGAGCGAGCGAACCGAAGTGTGATAAAACATTATTATTATTTTTTATTTTTTCTCCCTCTCTTTCTCCAAGCGAATCCTATTTTCTCTCAACTCGAGAAAGGTATTTATTTATTTTTCCCTAATTTTGTTTTTATCTTTTATATATATATATCTTTTCATCTTTTCCCTTTGGATGTATCATGCCCGGAACGGGAGGGAGGGTTTCCTTTACTCCCCTCGCGTTCTGGTTTGGTAGTGCTGGGGGTGGTGGTGGTGGTATCATAGTGGTGCTTTCTCCAAGATTGACCCTACCGCTACCCATCCCGACCCGAACCTGACATCCACCTCTCCTACCATGACTTATCTCGACTGAAGCGACTGACTGACTGACTAAATGCTTTGTCTGACGATATTTAGAACGTCAAAAAAACAAAAAAGATCGCATTAGTCAAATAATAATCCTGCACCCCCGACCCATAAACTACCCCCCCCCCCCCCCCCCCCCCCCCCCCCCAAAACCCCCCCCCCCCCCCCCGCCCCGACAGGACAGGAGAGTACAGGAACAGGCACTTCTCTTACCTAGAGCTTTCGAAAACAACGAAAGGCAAAGTAAGCCATTTTTATAAAATGCAGCAGCCAACGCTCGCTCCGGCTCCTCATCCTCTACAGTCGCCTAGCGCACAGGTATTTCTTCCCTTTTTGCTTTTCCCATTAGTCCTGCTATCCTGCCTTACCTCATCTTACTTTTTGCCCTTCAAATCTATTGCACACTTACGATACCCACCCTCGCCTCCCCTTCCTCCCTCCATTGTCGTCACCACCACCATCTCGTCCCAACAAACCGAAAGCGCGCAACAGCTAACATTGGTGGCTCATGCAGGAAGCAGCGAATACCGCAGAGCAGAGTTGGTACCCTTCTCACTTCCTAACCACTACTGCCCCAGAGAGTGCACATCACCCCCCCTCCGAATCCGTGAATCCTTTTTTCTTTCTTTCTTTTTCTTTCTCCTTTCCATCCTTATTCTTTGAGCTTCCCTCTTCGTTCTCGAGTAAATTGTCATTGCGCGGAAGCTAACAGCGATTCAAATATCTTCTAATTGCGCTATAGCTCTTCGCGCGCATCTGCTCCCGCACATCCACTCTCCCCAACAACAACAACAGCAGCAACAGCAGCAGCAGCAGCAGGTCCAGCAGCAGGTCCAGCAGCAACAGGCCCAACAGCAACAGCAGAACGTCACAAGCCCTGATAACAAACCGTCCGACTCGGCAAGTCCTGATCTGAACATCGATCCAGCTATCAGTGGTGTCGGCGCTTCCGGGGGCGTGAGTAGTGTTCCGCAGAGTCCGGGTTTAACGACGATGGCGATTCAGGGCATGTCTCCGGGCTCGCAGGCGGCGATGGAACAACATAGCGGTGCGGAGGAGACACAAGCGGAGGGATCTTCCGCCGGTAGGGGCCGTGGTGGGAAACGCGAATTGTCAACGAGTAAGCGGGCCGCGCAAAACCGTGCTGCGCAGGTATGTTTTCATCCTTTCTAGGGAGGGGAAGAGGCTCTAACGGGACGAATGACCGTAGAGAGCTTTCCGCCAACGTAAGGAAGGGTACATCAAAAAGCTGGAAGAACAGGTTAGAGACTTCAACCAGATGCAAGAATCCTACAAACAGATACAGGCCGAGAACTATCAACTCCGCGACTACATCATCAACCTGCAATCCCGCTTAATAGAGCACCAAGGCGAAGAGGCTGTCCCACCGCCGCCCCTACCACTCCTAGGCTCTTCCTCCTCTGCCACCGGCGCCATCCCCCTACCCACCCCCCTACCCACTACCACCACCGCTGCCGCCCTCCCCCAGCAGCAACAACAGCCCCCACACCCCCCACTCACAGACACCTCCGCGCCAACAGCAAACATGGGCACCGTCGTCGAACTCTCCAGCAATTCAGCAGCTAACCCCCCAGCAAGTAATCCCGTGGGTGCGAAGCGCGCGCACGAGGACGACGCGGCGAACGCCTTTCTGCAGGGTGTCGCAGCGGCCGGAAATGGATTTTTGCAAGCGCAGCAGGCGGCTGCTGTAGCCGTAATCACTGGGACTGGAACTGGGGCTGGAAGCAGTGGTGGTGGTGGGGGCAAGAGGTTGAAGAATGGGGATGAGAGCGGTGTTAATGGCGCATAGCCTTGGAGACTTGGTTAAGATTTTGGGGAGGAGTTGTTGAATTGGTAGTGGTGGACGGGGTTTTTTTTTCTTTTTTTTTCTTTTTTTTCTTTCCCTTCTTTCTTTCTTCTCGTTTCCTTTTGCTTTGCTTGGTTTTCCCTCTCTTCCCTTTTCTTTTCTAGTCTGTTGGTATGTAATTGCTGATACTGAAGGTGGGACGACTGGTTGGCTGGTTCGGATGGGATGGGACGGGACAGGATGGACACAACGGTGTAAGTAGTTTTTCTCTTTCTTTCTTTCTTACTCCTTTTCTTCCTTAGCCATTGACGAAGGTGATGTGTGAAAGCACGAAATGGAATGAAATGGATTGGAGTAGAATGGATGCATACGAAGTGATGTCAATGCAACAAGGAACAGACAACGACGGCGGGTGATAATTGGTACATACAAGATTCCTTTTTTTCTCTTTTTTCACCCCTTTCCCTTCGTTTGCTTCTTCACACTTCTATGGTATAGATGAATGTGAATGACGATGGGAGAATGAAGGAAGAGGTATCTCATTTGTTGGCGCAGTCTTTGAATTTTTTTTATTACGAAATGTATTGATTTTATTATTGTGGACTTGAATCCCCCCCCCCTTTATATTCCTCCCAGCAAGGATTCAGTTTTGGGCATTGGGTGGAATGTGGTGTGAGCGAGTGATAATTTGTGTGTTTGTAGAGTACAATTTTAGGGTGGGGTTTGTTATGGACTGTAGGTGAACGTACAAACAAACGAATGATACTGTGGAAACGCTTCAAAAAGCGTTACCAAGTCGGTGCTCCTATTCCAGTCAGTTCGGCGAGCGACAACGTACGTAGTAAAGCGAGGTAGAATGAATGAACGAACGGGGAAGAACAAACCAAGATATACTCCCCCCCCGCCTCCTCCCACATCCCCTTCGTAACCCACCCACCCCCCTTCCCCTTCCCCGTCCCTTCCCCCTTGGCGAACCTTGCGGCGCCCCTCCACGCATCGAGCACCAGATTCCCGGCCCTGCGCACCCGCAGGTCGCTCCCGGCAGGGATAATCTCCCTCACCTCCCTTCGAACACGTTCATCGAATCCTTCAAAGGCGACGGCCCCGCCGGTTAGGAACACGTCCCTGAGCACACACTCCCTAACCCGCTCGTCCGATACGCGCTGGAGTAGGATGTCCCCTGCGATCTCGATGACGCCGGCCTGGTCGAGTCCCGCCATTCCGGGCTGGAAAAGGACCTCGGGAACGCGGATGCGCTCGATGTTCAGGTGAATCTGGCAGCCCTGCGCCTGGTCATCGACGTCTTGCTCTCGTACACCGCGGGTGAAAGCGTGCAGGAGTGAGGCGCGCCAATCGCTCTTGGCCTCGTGCGTGTCGTTGCGGTCGAAGTGTGGGTCGTGGAGGAGGAGTTGATCCTCGATTGATTTGAGCTCCTTGGCGAGTTCGTTGTCCTCCTCGTCCTCGTCCGAGTTTGTGCCTAGGGTTATGTTGCGGTATACGCTCCAGTCGTCGTCGTTTGCGCCAAAGTTATCGTCGTCCAGGACGCCTCCCCCACCGCCGCCACCGGGTCCGCCCGATGTTCCGGGAGCGCCGGCGCCACGACGGCGCTTTTTGGATGGTGGGGAGTCGGAGGCTAGGTTTGCGATCGACTTCATGCGTAGTTGCGACGCGAGGCTCTTGCGGTCTAAGAGTTCGTTGCGAAGTCGTGTGCGGTCTTTTATCTTCGTCAGGACGGCGGCGCGCGCGGCGTGGCGGGTGGATAGCCAGGCTGGGAGGTCTGCTTCTCGCTTCGCCGCGTCGGCGCGTTCTAGATCCTCCAGACGTTGACGCTCGGCTTCCTTCTCGGCCTTGGCGCGGAGCCGGGCTTCGTGGTTGCTTTTCATCAGCTTCTGGTGGCGCTTCATCTTCTTACTGTCGTCCGACAATTCCTCGTCTGGTATGTCGAGCAGTGGGAATGAGGGCGGGGCGCTGTTAGCCGCCTCCTCCTCCGGTCCCACGTCCTGCTTGCGTGCGCGGCGGATGGTCTTGTCGAGTTCCCGGATGGACCTTTCCAGTGCCGCTTCGTCGCGGAAGTCGTTTTGCTCGAGGAGGCGCTTGAAGTCGCGTTTTGAGTCCGTCTCCTGCCGCGCTTGGAGCGTTTTTAGGAAGGCTAGTTCTTGCTCCTTTTTGATGAGTTTGTCCAGACGGACCTTGGCCGCCTGCTCCTGGAGCTTGCGACCGCTTTCTTTGCGGCGCTCGGCGATGCGGTCGAGTTCCTCCTGCGATTTCTCCACCTTTATCGTCTCGGTGAAGGGAAACTGGATTATTCTGTCTTTCTCCAGCAGGATTTCAGGTTTCAGGTAGTTTGCTACCTCTTCCTTGTAGTCCGGGCTTACGTAGCAGTGGTCTTTCATGAGTGCTTCGGCTTGCCAACTCTGAATCTTTGCCGGGAAACCGGGGTATTTTAGCTGGATGAGCTTTAGCATGTAGTCGGCGGATTGGGAACCTCCCCAGTTCAGCCTTGTGGAGAGGTTCACGAGGCCTTTCCCCTCTACGACGGGGATGAGGTGCGTGGCCGTATGTCCGGCAGAGAGGACAAGGCCAGTTTTCCCGTCATTGTAGTCGTAGGAGAAGAGCGAGTCTATACCAAAGATGACAGATGGCGCGTTGTAGCATTCAAAGAGTAGTTCGCTCATCACTATTCTCGGTTAGCTCCCCCCTCCCATTACACACGAGAATAAAATGTAAAACGCACTCTTCCGATTGTACCCCGGCACGCAAACCGCCTCAGTCATAACCAATGGATGTCCTACCCCACCACCCCCCTCCTCACCGACACCCAGATTGATAAAGCAATAGTCCAGCAATGTCTCCATCTGGTCGAAATTGGAAACAACATTAGAATCGAACGGATTCTTGGCCTGCCCGCGCGAATTCGGATCCGCGAACACATCGTTCCCAACCACTGTGTATGTCTTCTGCGCTTTGCGGTCGCGGTACTTGGACACCATTGGCGGGCAGGTCAGGCGTGGGAGGGGATCATGGGAGAAGCCGGCGCGGGTTTGCCATGAGCCTGTGACAATGTTAGTATGTGGGCAGCAGGAGGAAGGGGGAAATGGGAGGGAGGGGAAGGAGTGCCATTGTCGATCACGATGGCGATCTCAGAGTCATTTTTGTAGGAATCGTTCCAGGCTGTTGTATTTGAGGTTGTGTAGGTCGGTACTTCGCGGATGTCATAGAGTTTGGGAGGTGGTAAGGGGGTAGATTCTCGAGGGGGAGTTGAGGGGGATGGCATTTTCGTTAATATTTGCTTTCCTCGGAGGTGTTGATGGTAGTGGTAGGATGGTTAGTTCATGGAGGTACGGTCCGTCGTGTTTTATGGTGATGTTTTTCGGAGGAGGTGGTGGGTGAGCTTACCACCGTATATGGCCAAGTAGGCTAAGAATGGTGGTTGTGAGGTTGGAATTGGATTTCAAGCCTCATGATTGCCGCTGCAGGGGATGTCGCTGGCTTGTTGCACAGTGGCCACCTTGGAGGTTGGCTGATACCGCCTCTTTGCGATTGAGCTGAAATCCCGCGATATAGGATGCCGAGATATCATGGGAGGGTAACCCATTCACAGTATCTGCTAGAGTGTGCTGTTTGGGCCGTCGGAGCTACTATCTACAGCACCGAGTTTTACAGGACCTTTAAAGAAAGTATGGCAGGCTTGCATTGGCATTGTCCATCCCATGATGCCGGTGAGGCCCGGTATCTTTAATACCATCCATTCAAGCTATTCCGAGCTTAATCCAATCTCCCCGATCCTTAGGGCTCAAATATTTTCGTTCATTCACTCATTTCATAATTGTAGCAGAATAATATTACCGCGACCACCGCACCAATTATTTAACCACTTGATTCAAACCTCCTTCCCTCTATCTCACAAGCCCCGCCCAATCTAAGTCGGCTCCCTTAAACTCTCCGTGGCTGTATCACACCCCATTAACCCCACGCACAGCCACTAACTAGTTCCTGGGAAGGGGAGGAAAGGAAAACACACACCTTCAAGATGGAATAGAACATTCGATTGGTAATTCTTAAACATCTGCGCGACCAGCTCGGTGTTCATATTTTGCACATTGATTTCCTGATCAGGGCTACCGATCAGCCTCGCACATCCCCCCTTCTTTCCACGCCAAACGGACTTACATGCAAAGTTTTATTCAGCGTGATCACGGCTTCGTTGAGTTTTTCCTACACGGGGTTAGAGAGTGATACTTGAGGCGAGGAGAGGCAACACCGGACACGCACAACATTCGTGATTATGCGGGAAAGGAGAAGGCCTGGGGGGTATTAGCTTTAGTTGGGTTAAATGAAACATGATAGCACGAAGTGGAAACGGGGGAAAATACCCTGCTGGTGCTCGTGTGGGGATTCCATGATGCTCTGATTACTCGGTTGTTGTGACAGTTGGGGTTGTCACAATTCTGATCATGTTGGTCATGGGTGCTTGGCAGTCATGGTATCTCACTCATGTTCAGCATGGGGTCTATTGTTGTTCGATTTTAAAGTATTTCCTTATACTGTTAAAGATCCTATTTCTCTTATCAAACCTTACTTTTTATGTCCATCTTATCCTTTTCTACTGGTTTCTGTTACACGCTTATTTATAGATCATTGTTTATATGTTTTTGTAGTAAAGGGTATTATGGACAAACTACCTTACTATAAAACTATATTATATTTTTTGTTTCATTTATGATATTGCAATTTAATTAGTACTTGGAAATCTACTACTACAAATAAATTGATAGAACTTATTTTGTAAAGAAATCCCTTGCTTCTCCTACTACTATAACTAGCTTGTGGTTAGTTTCTTCTACCTAGGACTTACCTAGTAGTGCTTACTTTTCCTACTTGTTATATTACTACCTGGTTTGGTATTTCCTTGTGTTACTATTACTACTCGATTAGTATACTTGTAGTGACGGCCAGTTTTATCTTGTTTGAATTTCATTACTTGTTTTGTTAGTTTTATCCTATTGCTTTAAGTTCTCTCCTTTAGGACTTCACTTATTATACCTTTTGCTACTATGATAACAATGTCATATTATGTATATTTCCTTGCCAATGAACAAGATGTTATTGTTATATTTCCTAGCTACAATCTCTTATATTTAAAGAGCCTACAATCTCTGAAGGATTTAGTCTTTCAAGCCTTATAGGAATGATCTTCTGAATATGCTACAAGTTGAATGGTCACTCTATCCTTTCCTCATCTTTACTATTATTGAAGAACACCTACCAATACTTTTCCTTCTATTCTAATAGTATCCTGAAGTCTCTCTGAGATTCTTGAGATACTTAAAAGTAGGCTACATATTTCATTTAGTATTTATGGTTTCAACTGTCTACATAAATTGCTAGCTATTAGAATATAAATCTTTTATTATTTATCGAGTTCAAAAAGGCTGAAGAAAAACTGTTAAGCATATGCACCTATTGGTGTAAAAAATATTCTATAACTTTTTGTCTTCTTTTACTACTTATATAGACCAGTAGATAACAATGATCTCTTATAACAATTTTAGTTCTTAAGCTTTTAAAAGTTATATATTATTTAAAGTTTTTGTAACTGGTACTAATTACTGGTATATAGTTTGTTTGACTATGTAGTGTTTAGAGACTAATATACTATTAGTTAAGCTAGTATTAGATGGTAATGTATATTAGCAAAAAAGAAAGCTACAGCAGATATATGGGTACTATATTAAAACAGCAGGTATGTCTCAATCATGTCTGGTATATTCGATAAATGTAGAGGCACCATGGACATCTAGTGTATGTTAGGTATATCTAGTTGTAACAAGGGATATCAGGAGCATCTGGTGGTAATAAAAGATGTCAGAGACATCAGGATATAGCAAGTCTTATATCTGGATCTGCTTAATGCTAGTGTTACTTGAGGGTGTAAGTTGAACACAATTTAGTCTTCATACTAGGATGGTAAGAAAAACAAAGATATGACACCATACTAGCTCTGGTAAGGACTAAAACCAGCCACTTTGCAAGGAAACTAAGCATTATGTATGAGTAAAAATCAGAAATATAGTGAAAAATTAATTTTAGGTTCTAGAAGAATTATTGAGTGAAAATGTGCGAAGGTATGACAGTAAAAGTGAGTGATAGTGGTGTTCTGCTAGTAGTAACCAGACCTTGGGCTGGGTGTGGTTTATTTTCCTAGTGTACTTATTAGCTCTTACAACTATGCAACATTCTTCCTTACTTTTATGAAGCTTTAGCCAAATGCTGACTTGGATGACAGATTCCTTCAGGGTCCTTTTGATGCAGCCTGTGATACTTTGGCGCCTAGTACTACTCGATGCCAGCAGTCTACTATGCTAAAGAATGTCTACTTGACGCAAATATCTATGGAGTTATATGCTGTTATGAAAGTTGTATTTCCTGGCGAGGATTAGACTAAGGGCTGACTTTAATACCAGATCTCTTTCGAGTCCTTTGGATGCAGTATGCAATACTTTGACACTGAGGCCTACTTGATACCGGCCTCTTAACAAGCCAGGATATATCCACTTAACACTAATATCTATAAACTTACAGGCTGTTATGAAAGCAGAATTTCCTTTAGAAAGTTTTAACTATGTGCTATCATAAACAGTGGCTTAGCAAGGATAAGGTTTCATATGACATATAGTTAAGAATCATAATTACGTTATGCTATGCACATAACCTCATTAGAGGTCATGGGACTTTCACATGACTCATACTTATAAGTTGTTAGTATGTTATAATTGGATATTTTATATGACTTATGATTGTGAGTCAGATAAGATTATGAGTTTTGTATATGATCTCATTTTGATATCATAGAACTTTTACACATGACCTTACTTAGAGGTTATAAGTTTCACACATGTGATCAATTAGGTCATATGACTTGTTTATTGAGTTTTACTAATTGGATCAAGGTATGCAGTATAATGACTTATAGAAGTCAGCTGATGGATTATATAGGACTTAAAGTTGTGAGTCATAGAGATCACATGATATGAGTCATGAGTCATACAGCAAGGAGAGTAGCTATATAAGGAGGCTACTAGGGTTGAGAGAATGAGTCACGCTCCGCTTCCGCTATTTCCCCCCCCCTACATTTCTTCCTCATCTTCAACGCCATCAGCATCTGGTGTACCCATATGTTCATACTACCCTGAAGACCATCAGGCCGAGGCCTCCCTGTCACGACAGGAATGGCTTCAGTTCCCCTTCCCCCCTCCGAACAGTCCTCCGTATTGGGAGTGCGCCCTCATGTCACCCTCCTCCTGGAGCTCCTCGAACGATCCTCGATGGACGCAGGAATCTCCAACTAGCTCTTCCCACCCATCAGTTCCACAGAGCTTGACAACCTCTCCACTGGGAAAGGCGTCATCCTTCCCCTCCTCTGCACCTCACTATTAGCGTCAAGGTCTATCTCCACCCAAATCGATGAACTGGACCTCGAGGTCGCTCGTCTTTCAGCACAAGTCGACGAACTCTACTCCTGTAGGGAGAAACCCCAGCGCCCCCCTGTCCCCCCCAGCTAGAATGACATCACAGCAGCATTGCTCTTTGCCCTCCAGCTGTCGGTTAGAGACCTGGCGTCTCGGCTGACCACCCCCCTTCCGCAACCAGCAAGCCACCAACAGCCGGCAGCCTAACGCACCACACCTGTAGTGCTTGTCACTCACATGGCTTGGGCAGCTCCTTCCTGAATGGGTAAAGAAATCACCGCGTCCCCCCTCACCACTACCCTCACTGATGTGTTGACCCCCCACTACGAGGGTGGGGGTGACACAGACATCCCCTGCTACAGCACGAAAGACCAGAAATGGTACGGCAACCTAGCCGCATATGCGGCGAAATTCCCTCGCTCCTGGGAGGCCCAGACATACAGCGAAGGGAAGTACCCCCCCCTTTCAGAGTTTCATCTTGTCCCGCGAACGACAGCTCAGTCCGCCGCCCCCCTCTTATGCCCAGGCCGCTACAGCTGGACAGAAAAGGAAAGGAAAAGCGAACAAAGCAAAAAGTGCTCCAGCGGCTGCCCAGATTGCGTCTGGATCGGCACCTTCAGCCCCCGCAAAAGGGCCGAGCAGCCTCCCAGCTGCTGAGAGGCGCTTCTTCGCCCCAAGGTTTTCCCCTTTCCCACACTCCTAGTCTGACCAACTAGCCGCCTCCTTCCCAGACATTGCTGCCTCTATCCTTTGTAAAGCGGGCTGCACCCTACCCTTATCCTTCTCTGCCTGGGTTAACGACAGGGAAGAAGTCACGCTTCTTGCTCTCTCCTCGTTTGTCCCCTCTACCGCATACGCTCCCTACTACGATGCCCTCGTGGCCAAGCTGAACCAGTCCTTTCCAACCGGAGACACTCTGTGGCTTCATTTCCGCCCTGCCCCTATTGAGGTCCAGCTGGCGATACACTCCCTCCCCATCGCATACCTTCCGGAGGACGACGACGACCTCCTGCACTCCCTCAGCAACACCATCCTGAATGTGAAGAATGTTCAGGTCCTCTTCGCTCGATACCAGAATCCCGACTGTGACTCCAAAATCCTCAAGAAGGCGACCTCCGTTGTTGTGACAGTAGCGCCTGAAAATGAGGCCACAATGCTGGGCAACCCTTACCTTTTCTCCTCTCGATGCAAGATTGAAAGAGCATACTCTGCTAACAGCCTCACTCAGTGCTGTAAGTGCTGGGAGTATGGGCACCACTCGGCTAGGTGCAAGGTTGACTACACAGTTTGTCCAATCTGCGCCCTCTCCCACCGAAAGCAGGCACACAGATGCCAGAACCCCACCTGCCCCAAGGGCCGAAACCTTTGAGCAGTGGTCGACTGCTGCCCAACCGCCCCCTTGATGTGTGTGGTCTGCAAAGGCCAACACCCAGCTTTCGCTAGAGAATGTCTATCAAGACCTCCCCCCCCTCCTGCCTGTGGGGAGTCCTCAGTTCCGGCGAATGAGGAAGCTATGGACACAACCAAAGACTCCGGCGAGGGTCCTTCAACTAGTACACGATCCCTTCTGCTCCCCTTTGGTCTTGAGACACCCCGTCCTAGGCGTGGTGATGCCCCCCCTATACGTCTCCCCATTCCTGCCCCAAAACCCCAAGCAGGTGCCCTGCCGAATCCCGCATGGCAGGAATCTCCCACTCCTCTCCCCCAGCCTGAGACGCCGGAAAGTGTGTAATGGTTGGTCGTACCTCTCCTGTGAGTTCCGCGCTAGCGGCGGGCTCCTGTAACCCTATATCTGTTCTTCAACACAACTGCTTGTGAAGCTGGGATGTGTTTCTTTCCCTTTTTAATTCCTTTTCGCTTTTGGATTCCCCCCCTACGCTAGTTGCCCTGCAAGACCCCCCACTATACAGGAGTAGACCTCCATCATTTGCCGGATTTAAGCCCTTCATGCCCCCCTGCCCCGGAGAAGGCAAGCTCAGAGTGGCCTGCTATCTCCACCTTTCCACTACTCAGCAATTCTCAGTCCTCTCAGTCTTTTCGGAGGCGAGGGACTGCATGGCTGTTGACTTCCACTCTTCTGTTGGTTTTTTCGACTCTTTTATTACTAAGTTCAGGATTGTGACCCTCTACAGTACCTGGGATGGCTCCCTCTTTCACCGTACCATACCACCTGAGGTTGCTTTCTCCCACTCCACCACACTGACACTGGTCGTCGAAGATTTTAATATTCACCACCCCTCGGCTGACCCTGGTCTCCTCTTCTCGGTTTCAGACCTCAGCACTTCTACACCCTTCTTAGACAGGGCTGCCAACAAGGCTTTCTCCCTTTTGAACACCCCTGGTACCCTTACCTACTTTCCCTTCGATCCAGAGCTACGCTTGACAGTAATAGACCTATCCTTTGCCAATGCCGCACTGTCCTCTAACTTCCAGTCATGGAACACGCCCCTTCTCCCGTCTGGCTCAGACCACGTCCCTATCCTTATAACCCTGTCGGAGCCTCTGGCCCGCCCACCCCCTCCTGCCCCAGCATGGACAAAAACAGACTGGCTCTCTCTCAAGGGAGAAATTAGAGCCATGAAAATCGACCTCCCACCCTTCCTCCCGACACCCCACTCCTTCTCCGCCTGGTTCGACACTGCCCTTGGCAGACTGAGGGCCGTCCTCAAGCTGCATATCCGCGACAAGAGGCCCTCCCACAGGTCCAAGCCCTGGTGGACCCCCAACCTTACAGCGCAGAGAGCTGCCTTTCACTCAACGGTTCGGTCCTCACGGCGCAACCCCCTCCCCTCATCTAAGCAGTAGTGCAAGGATGTGCGCCTTTTATACTTCAAGGCTATAATAAAGGCCAAGACTGAATATTGCAACAATTTCCTCAAGACAGGCACCCCACAGACGTTCTGGACTGCGAAGGGCTATGCATTCGGCAGGCCCCCAGACAGGTTCCCACACATACCTGGTACTGACAACCCTATGGATATAAACAAAGCCCTTCCCTCTCACTTCTTCCCAGAAAGATAGTGCTCTTGCCCACCGGCCATCCTGCAGGAGTTCAAGGATGTTCCACCGCTATCAGCAGAGGAAATTAATAGGCGGACGCCAAACTCAAGTATATAACTGAGGGACATAGGCCCAAAACCTTTGATCGGAGAATCTGTCGAGAAAGGCTCGTCCCGATAAAATAGTTAAGGTAAAGATTTTTAAAGTGTAAAACAATATTATATTGATAAGATCTCTTCTCCGTTGCTTGATGATGTCTGTAAAGCTCGGGAGACACTTTGATATTTATATTCCGCGACTGAGTGTTTCGCAGACTACTTCTAACTCCTATGTCCCCGAGGTACCCCTCTGGTTTTGATACACAACCGTCCAGAATCTTATGAGTGCGAACACAGTTTGACCCTGAAACTTATCACACCCTTTCGCAGACCCGGAATAGTATTCCTCCGTTGAGATAACTGTGCTATTTGTTATGCCAAACAGCGGTCTCCAACTTAGATATCCGCATAGACTATTATATTACTCTAGTCGGGTTGACTATAGATCCAGTAGTCTCTTCAGTCATGAAGTGATCAAGTTCATGCCGGGCCACCTAGTGCCAATCGCAAGTTCGAGCACGACGTGTCAATGTCTCAAAGGACTCTGACTTATCTAGGTCTTCCTTTCTGAGCATGCTTCTCCTTGGTCCGCCGGCCTCCATAGAGGTGTCCTATTACTAGGACCAACCAACCTACCGCTGATCTCAGAAGGGTATGGGTGGATTCGGTATACCCCTAATAGCTTCTGCCACAGGGATATCTTCCTAGAGTATTTCACCGAAAACGTCCCGTCACTTTCGGCCTGTAGTTTAGGAAGCCTAACCTTGAAGCCTACTATCTCAATGCGCCTCTGACAGATTTCCTCCGTTCTACTTCCCAGATATCGCCAAAGGTCCCCTCCTACATATCCTGTAAACAGCATGCGGTCGGACGGACGGCGGCGACGTATATGGTGTTATGAGGTGGGCTTCATTGATGTGACCTTTTAGTTATGGGACTCAACTCTCGAAATCTCGCTAATGACGTGCGGGCCCCATAAGGGGGCTGCAGGGGAGTGCTGGCTCCAGTAAATTGAGGGTCTGTGCACAGTTACCCTACCGTGGGTCTGTGCACATGTCTCGGATTTCCATATGCCTAACATGAGCTCCCTCCTACCAGGCTTCACCTTGAATGCCTTTTATAACCTTTTTATAGTTTTTTTCTAAATACATTTTAAGACTCAGTGTGGTCAGGGTAAAAAACCTCCCACGTTTACTTGGCCACGGTAGGAAAACCTTTTCCTCACTATCTTACTTCTGCCCTTCCTGGCATGTCCGGATTTTCATTATGAAAATTCTCCACAACTTTCTCCGCGTTTTCCATTCTAGTAGATGGCTCCCATGTGTTCACATCATCTGAACACCCTTGCCATTTAATGAAGTACTACAGTTCCCACTTCTCTTGATAGCGGCCGCGTACTTGTTTCCTGTAAGAGCGTATCTCGCTTCTTACTTTTTTTTCAACCTCCCATTGCAGGTCGCCGTCAATATCCTCTGGCTCTCTAGGTGGTTGCTGACGATCATCATGAACCAACTCGCGGTAGGGTTCCAATAGTGCGACATGGAATATGGGGTGAATGTTCCATCGATCGGATATGTTGAACTTGAAGGCTCGTGCTCCGCCTTTTTCCAGGATTTGGAAAAGCCTGTATAGCTTTGGACTGAGTTTCTTTGATTTCCATCAGGTACGAATGTTCTTTGCATTTAACCTTACTTAGTCCCCGATCTTGAAGTCCGGCTGTTGTTGAGCTTTCCGGTCATAATATTTTGACATTCCTTCTCGTATCTTTTCTAGTGATCCCTTGGCTTGTTCATGTATCGTCTTAATCCAGTTCGCATAGAGTGTGGCTCCTGGATTTTGAGCTTCTCGCTCCTTCATCCACTCTGTTTCTGGATGGAAACCGTAGTTCGCGTAAAACGGTGACATCCCATGTGCGTTAGTTGCGGAGTTGTTATAAGCATGTTCAGCTAGCGGTAGTAGCTGATACCAGTAATCTTGATCGTAGTTGACAAAACTTCGAAGGTAACCTTCCCGCACTTGGTTAGTTCGTTTGGTTTTTCTGTCAGTTCGAGGGTGGTATGCCATTGACATCCTTCGCTTAATTTCCAGCGCCTTGCAAAGAGATTCCCAGGATTCTCCAGCGAACTTTGAGTCCATGTCAGAGACGATTTCGGTTGGTAGGCCGCGCAGCCTCCATACTTCTTTCAGGAATGCGTTTGCGACATCCTTGGCCGTTGCTGAGGTCTCAAGTCCGATTAAATGTGCCATCTTTGTAAACCGATCAACTACTACCATTATTTGAGTACACCCTTGTGACTCTGGTAGTTGATTGATGAAGTCTACTGAGATAGATGCCCATGCCGCGTAGGGTATGTGGAATGGTTGCAGTAGTCCGTACGTGGCGTGTCGAGGTGATTTATTATGTTGGCATTCATCGCAGGATCGTACGTAATCGTTGATTCATGCCACAAGTCCTTTCCAGTAGAAGTCTCTCATGATTATTTTCCAAAGTCTTTTCTTGTCCGCAATGTCCTGCTACCTTTGCATCGTGACATCGTTCTGCGATCTTGGTGTATAGCGCCTGACTATCTGGTACAAATAGTCTTTGCTTATAGTATAGTAGATCGTCGGTCAAGGTTCAGTCTTTGGGAAAATCTTTTCCTTCGTCTCGTAACCTAATGAGCTCTTCCCTCCGTTTCCTCCAACTTGCATCTGTCACGATAGCTGCCTGTATTTCGCTTAGGAATTCAGGGTTGAACTGCTTCATACCTTTTTGCAGGATTATCGCATTTGACATTAGAACTTTCTCTGGTACTTCTGAAATGTCGTACCAGTGTTCATTGTCCTTTGCTGATGCCTGTAGGTAGCTGATGCTAGGTTCCTGTTCCTTGACGATCAAGGATCTTGTCGCTATATCGGTGCTTCAGAATCCCGCAGCTCCTCGTTCTGTATCTTTCAAGTCATCTACTTCCATTATATCTGAGGTGTTGACTTTTTCTACCACTAGTTGGGCTATGCGATCGCCCATTCTTATTTGTCAGTCCACATCCTTATGGTTGAAAAGTACGACTTTGAGTTCGCCGGTGTAATCAGCATCGATCACTTCTGCACCGGTGGAGATTCCGCTTCGGACCACTAATCCACTTCTTAGGGCAACTCTTCTGCAAGTTCCTTCGCGTAGCCCCACAGCTATACCCGTCCTTATCAACGCTTGTCTATATTTTGGGACAATGTCATCCTTTATGGCGTATAGGTCATGTCCTGCCGCCATTCTTGAGCCCTTTGTTGGCAAATATGCCTTTTTGCTCAATCTCTTGACCCTAATTACGGGTTCCTTTCCACCTCTACAAGGTTCCAAATTCAAATCTTTATCTCCAACCCAGTATTTTCCTTCATCGCCTACCCTCGCTACTAGCAATACCAGGAAATTTTCTTCTTTCAAAACTTTCTGTTCGCGATGCGTAGCTCCCTCTTCAGGACAGTACTCTGGCCGTCTGCTTAATGCGTCAGCGTTTCCGCCCTTTGTGCCTGGTCGGTATACAATGCGAAAATTGTATTCCACTAACTTCTGAGCCCATCCAATTTGACGGCCACTCTAGACTTTTGAGGTGAGGAAGTATTGTAGGTTCTAATGGTCGGTAAAGACTGTGATCAGTTTTTCCATTCCGATCAAGTAGTGTCTCCATTCCTTAAATGCTTCGAGGATTGCAAGAAGTTCTTTATCATGAATTTCATAATTGCGCTCCGCTGAGTTTAATTTTCTGGAATGGAAAGCTACTGGATGTAACCTTTTCTCAAAGTATTGAGAAAGGATGCAACCGAGCGCAAAATCGCTAGCGTTGGTTTCCACCACTGTTTCTCTTTCTGGGAAGAAGTGATGTAGTATGGGGGCTGTTGTGAACCAGTGTTTTAGTTCTTCAAAAGCTGTATCCTGCTCAACCTCCCATTTAAAATTCATAGGATTTCCTTGTAATGTCTCGGTTATGGGTTTGCAAATAGCGGAGAAGTTTTTGATAAATCGTCCGTAGAAGTTAGCGAATCCAATAAAGACTTGTACTTCTCTAACCGACTTAGGTGCTTTCCAGACCATTCTGGATTCCACCTTGCGGGTGCTCATAGACACTCCGTCGACTGCTACCATATAGCCGAGGAATTCTACCTCAGTGGCATGGAAAGTGGATTTCTTTAGCGATACCGCTAATTGAAAGTCTGACAGACTTTTTAAAACTTTTTTAACAGCTTCGATGTGTTCCTTTTCATCCTTTGAGTAGATGAGAATATCGTCCAGATAACACACAACTCCAACATCAAGGTATTGTTTCAATACTTGGTTCATCATATCTTGGAAAGTTGCTGGGGCGTTAACCAATCCCAAAGGCATAACCTTATATTCGTATTGTCCATATCTTGTGCGGAATGCCGTCTTCCATTCATCACCTTCCTTTATCCTGATCAAATGGTAACCGTCTTTAAGGTCTAGCTTGGTGAAGATCTTTGCACCGGCTACTCTATCTCTGAGTTCGGACATAAGTGGAAGAGGATATTTGTTGAGGATCGTAATCTTATTTAGATTTCGGTAATCCACAACTAGGCGTAGTCTGCCATCTGGTTTAGGTACGAATAATATGGGTGCTCCTGCAGGTGATTGACTTTGCGTGATCTGTCCTTGTTTGATAATTGTCTCCAAGTATTCTCGTAAAGCCTTAAGCTATTTTTAGGATAGTGGATATATTGGTCCCCCTGGGGGCGTTGATCCTGGAATCAACTATATTTCGTGATCGAAAGTCCATCTCGGCGCTCGTTTTTCTGCAGTCTGGGCTTCAAACAAATGTTTGTTCTGCCAGTATTCTTTCGGTAATGATTCGAGTTCCATCGTATTTTCGATGGCTGCGATTCTCCCAATACAGCAAGCATTAGGGTCCCAGGCGACAGATTCGTTGTATTCGGACATATCTGCTATTCCTTCATCTTCTTCCACACAGTTCTCATAACATTTTGCGAAGAAGGTCCAATTTTCTACATCTTCTATGTGAGATACTGGGTATTCACGATGCCACCAAACAAATGGAATTATCATTCCATAGTGACCTGCCTTAGCCACATCACATGATACTACAGAGATGTGTCGATTTTTTCCGATTTCCAATTTAATAGGGAGAGTGTAACACTTCCCTCCTGAGGCGGCTGACGATCTGTCAAAGCCTAAGATATCAACTGCATTGTTTCGTTCCACTGTAGGAACGCGAAGGTCTTCAACTAGGTCCTTATTTATAAGAAACAAGTTGGATCCCGAGTCTAACAAGACTTTAACTTTATATCACTTATCGTGTATGTGGAGGTAAGTGATCACCTCCAGGCAATTGTATCGTTTTAGTTTTGGAGCTTCTAACTCCACACGCTGAGCGCAAATAAGATTTTCGGGCGTTTTTTGTTTAGGCATCGTTGGTGTTGAGTGTAGGTAACAAGATATTAGTTACTACGCCTGGGTAGTTTCGACTATTGATGTCTCCTCAGACAAACTAGTAACTCATTAGCTCTAACAATCTGGGTCTACATACTAAGCGGCGTTTCACCAATACGCAACTGCGCACAACCAGTTTTCAGGCTGGATGCCTTCTCCCAACATGCCAGACCTAGGCTCATAGCAGATTTTTGGGCGGTTGGTAGCCATTTTACTCCCCTGTTGTGGGGTTCCTGCTTTCACTGATCCTTTCCCTTAGGTTTTCGGTTATACGTCCAGCTCCCGCAGAGGCGCCTTGCGCACTAAAGCGGTACATCCCTATCCCACATGCTGGCCAGAAGGCAAGATAGTACATACGTATAATACGATTCAGACTCGTGTGGTAGGTGGAACGGCCCGTGGCGGTTGTCCTCCTGTCGTGTTTTGTTATTAGGTAGATCTCGCATTCCTATGTTCCAACTTCTTCGGTATAGTAACTTGCTTGCACATGGGTAGCAGGCAACTACCAGGTAATTGGAGGAACTTTGTACTATTGGCTCCCGGACAATGTGGGCATGTTAACTATCCTCTCTTTCGATCAAGACTCTCCATATCTTGATTCTTGTTTTCGAGCTCATAAGTCTCTCACGGGGTTCCTCCACTTAGAGCCTACTTGCATCGATCCTGAAAGGAGAGACTTGCTTCGAGCCACTTTGATCATTTGGAGTTTTGACTCCCGTAGTTGCACACAGAATACCCGATCCCCGTCGTGGTCGGTACCCAATACATCCCAGCTAAAGGGGGTTCCCGTTTCGATTCTAGCTCCATTCTGGACACTGAATAACCAAACGCCATCGCCGTTGGTGCCAATGAACTGACCTAGGTCAGTTCTTCATCGTCCCCCAGTTCCCAGATTTTTTTCCCTTGGGCTGGCTGCTGAACGGCCGCGACTTTGCGACCTAATTTAGGCTTTACGATAGCCAATCTTGCTCGTTGAATTCCCATTTTTATCGGCCTTGAGTTGACCGTTGCCGCCGATATATGGGCGTCTCTCCAGCACGTTTGATAGGTGTGGTTTTTCTTTCCACAACGCGTACAATCTCCCTCTCTCCTCCAAGTATCTATCACACTCTGTGGGATACCGGTATGAGCCTGGTCAAAGTTTGTATGGGTGGTCTTTGCCATACCTCCCATCCTTTTCCTAGGCTTTTCCAGCTCATCGTCCCTTTTCCGTTTCCATGGTGGGGCTCCACCTCCTTTGAAAAAAGGTTTAGTCTCCCTTTGTCGCTTTAGTTTAGAGTCTCGTCGGTCTTCTCTTTTGACTTCTTGGACTACCTTGGGCTTTGATGGTTTGTCTCGCCCAATTTTTTCCCGGGCCAGAAGTGCTTCTTCCGACCGACTGTACAGTCTTAGTACCTCTTCCCATTCTTGATCCGTTGTATACTGCAGAGCTGACAATCTGCAAACAATTTGTTTCAGAAGTTTATCTTTGACTTCCTACCTCCAGGACTCTCCAGTCATGCGTGCACGTATGGTATGGTTATGCATGATCGTTAGGTAATGTTCAAGACTACCAGCGTACTCAACTAACTTCATAGCCCAAAGTGCTAGTCGTTTGGGTTACACCGGGGCAAATCGTTTGATCATATCACGTTCAAAATGAGTCCACGTTGCCAGTTCCGGTTGTTGGGTTTCTCCTTGAAGTCCATCCATAGCCTTTCGGTACCAAATGGTATAAGGAATTACTATATCTTCTCTTGTACGGCTGAGCGCCTATATGACTTGTTCCCGAGCGTCATCCCAGATTCGCAGGTTTCCTTCGCAATAGTCAGTTCATTGAAGAATCCACACATATATATCTTGTCCGGGTTTATCCTCAAAGAATGGGGGTGGCTCTGATGGTCGCCTGATGTTTAGCGCCATCGCATTGGCAAGTGTTTCTGCCATACCAGAGTGTTCGGGTGTCTGTCCTTGCCTTTTCCGGTGTGGACTTTTTCTCCTTCTTCCTCTCTCATCGTCATCATCATCCTCGTCACTAGGATCTCCAGGGTTACCTCCCTGGGCACCTGAGGGGCATGCATCAGCGGCTTCCCGGCCTTTGCCCTTGTCCCTTTGTGTAGGTAGAGCATAGTACTTCTGATCATCAGTTTCTTGGACTGCAGGTCAAGGTGCGGGTCCTGCAGCTTCGGGACTTGGTCTGGTGGCTAACATCCTGTTTATCGACGCCGTCAATAGTTTTAAGGTATTGTTAGTCTCATCGTTTTGCTGTTGTTGCTGGTCCTGGACCTGCAAATTTCCGCTTGGCAAGTAGTCTGGTCCATACGTATTTGTCTCAGGATACGGTTGACCTCTCTCTCCCACGTGGTGCATTGGGCGCGAAATTCCACGAATTCCGCCCTTAGACTGAGGACCATTTATTCCAAAGTCTGATCTCGGGCTAACGCGGCCTGGCTTTCTTACCCGAGTGTTTCATGTAACCACGTGGTTACCTCTTCATGTTCCTGTTGACGCTTATCTTGAGCATCTATTTTCCTTGCCACTTGCTGTATCATTTCCTCTTGGATACTCTTAACTTCGCTTTCCACGCCTGCTAGTTGCATCAACAAGATTGCAATATCATTATCATGGACATCTTGTTCTTCGACCATCTGCTGTTGAACCTTAATTAGTTTTAAGGTATTCTCAGGGGTAGCCTCATTCAAATGTTTGAAGGCGATATTGGCTTAGTCGAGCGAGGTATCTATATCCTGCCTTTTTCGACCCAAGGTTATCCCCAGACGGGCAGCCAACCTTGCTAGGTTTGCAGCATAGTCACCTCCTGGTTTAGGCGTGGAAGCCCTTGATATCCGATGTGTACTTGCGACACTGGAGGATCGGTGAGAAAGTAGATTTCCTCTCCGAAATGCAGGTTGATGAGGTGTTGACGGAGAGGAACTCCATATAGCCGAATCATCGGTTTTATCCGTCGTGTCTGGACAGGTGTCCATGGGTTCTCCCACAGTTATTCTCTTCCTCGGGTCTTGAGGTATCTCAGCCATTGTGATGCTTTCCAGGTAGGCTAATTGCTCTAATAGTCCTGGATGGGTGATTTCTGGTACATCGTACCATAGCTCTTGATATCCTTTAAAGGGTTTAAGGAATCATATGTAAGGTATCCAACGCTTGAGATACTCTAGAAGTGTAGGTATGAAAGGGTTCGGTTGATCTAATTCTGGACTCAGAATCTGAATTTCTCTTTTCTCGAGGTTTAGAATGTGCCTATAGTACATATAAGAATGTGTTAGGCCCAGGCCGAGGGGATGTCTGGCCCTCGAATAGTGGTACCAGGTTTCTTGTGATCGGAGTACTGGGTACTCCACTCGACGAAGTTTTCTGACTTAGTGGAACTCTACTCGAAGTCCGGACCATACCAAGTACAGTATATGCAATTGAATTGATCCCTCGTTGGGATCCCGAAAGGTATCGTGAACCACGAGGGTTCTGTGACAAACTCTTCTTCGATTTTGAATAACTCGCTGTTGAAGACTTTTCTGCGAATGTTTGAATATAGATGGGACAGTGAGGTGCTTCGAAAATGTAATTGAAGTCTGAACTGAGGGTGGAGTTTGAAGTGAACTCGTAGTTCATATATTGAGCCTTGGTGACAGGAGAACTATCAATATACTGTTAGGCGGATGCCAAACTCAAGTATATAACTGAGGGACATAGGCCCGAAACCTTTGATCGGAGAATTTGTCGAAGAAGGCTCGTCTCGATAAAATCGTTAAGGCAAAGATTTTTAAAGTGTAAAACAATATTATATTGATAAGATCTCTTCTCCGTTGCTTGATGATGTCTGTAAAGCTCGGGAGGCACTTTGATATTTATATCCCGCGTCTGAGTGTTTCTTGGACTACTTCTAACTCCTATGTCGGTGAGGTACCCCTCTGGTTTTAATACGCAAACGTCCAGAATCTTATGAGTGCGAACACCGTTTGACCCTGAAACTTATCACACCCTGTCGCGGACCCGGAATAGTATTCCTCCGTTGAGATGACTGCGCTATTTGTTACGTCAAACAGTGGCCTCCAACTTAGATATCCGCATAGACTATTATATTACTCTAGTCTAGTTAACTATCGCTCCAGTAGTCTCTTCGGTCATGAAGTGATCAAGTTCATGCCGGGCCACCTAGTGCCAATCGCAAGTCCGAGCCCGATATGTCAACGTCTCAAAGGACTCTGCCTTATCTAGGTCTTCCTTTCTGTGCATGCTTCTCCTTGGTCTGCCGGCCTCCATAGAGGGGTCCTATTACTAGGACCAACCAACCTACAGCTGATCTCAGAAGGGTATTGGTGGATTCAGTATACCCCTAATAGCTTCTGCCACTGGGATATCCTCCAAGAGTATTTCTCCGATAACGTCCCGTCACCTTCGGCCTGTAGTTTAGGAAGCCTAACTTTGAAGCCTACTATCTCAATGTGCCTCTGACGGATTCCCTCCGTTCCACTTCCCAGATGTCGCCAACGGTCCCCTCTCATATAGCCTGTGAACAGCATGTGGTCGGATGGATGGCGGCGACGTATATGGTGTTATGAAGTGGGCTTCATTGATGGGACCCTTTAGTTATGGGACGCAACTCTCGAAATCTCGCTAATGACGTGCGGGCCCCATAAGGGGGCCGGAGGGGGGTGTTGGCTCCAGTAAATCGAGAGTCTGTGCACAGTTACCTTACCCTGGGTCTGTGCACATTTCTCGGATTTCCATATGCCTAACAGAAATAACGGTTGCCCTTTGGAACTCCTCCTTGTCCTCCACCCCCGGTCCAGACCAGGTCTCCTACCCTGTCTGGAAAAGGGTCCACTCCTCAAACCCCAATATCCTAACATCCATCCTCGGCCCCCTCATCCAGTACGGGCACCATCTTCCCTCTTTGAAGAAGGCCAACAGCATTGTGCTTGACAAGCCAGTAAAGCCCTCCTACGACACACCCGCCTCATTCTGCATCATAGTCCTACTGGAGACGATCTCCAACATTCTCGTGAGGGTCATGGCGACCCGCCTCTCCGCTCCTGCCCACTTCCTCAGCCTCCTGTCCCCCCACAAAACTGGTTCCCTCCCCGGTCTGAGCACCTTTGACTCAGCTGCCACCCTCTCTCACGAGGTTCAGCTTTTTACGCGCCCAAGCTCAAGGTCTCCACGCTTTTCCTCGACATCAAGGATGGATTCGACAATGTCACGGCCCCCTTACTATGTGACAGGCTTGCCACTAAGGCAGTCAACCCTTACATGGTCTTGTGGATTAGGTCCTTCATCCACGGACGCTCCTGCCACCTGGTCTTCCAGGGGGCCCCCTAGGTCTTCTCCCCGGTCTCAGTCAGCATGCCCCAGGGCTCCCCGATCTCCCCTCTTCTGTTCGTCATTTACGTATTTTCCCTTCACTTCTCAGTTCCTCCGGGCCTCCTCCTCTCCTATGTGGACGACTTTGCGGTCACAGTTGCCTCCTGATCGTATCGCCGGAATGTCCAATGGTTGCAAGGTACAACTCATGTGTTTCAAGCGAAAGCCAGCAGGCTAGGCATGACCTTCTCAATCCCGAAGACAGAACTCATGCACTGGGCGACCTCCGCGCAAAAGGTCCCTCCCCCCCCCATCCTGGTCCTCCTGGACGGGCACCTCTTTCCTCCCTCCAAATTGATAAGATGGCTTAGATACTGGTTCGAGCCCACGACCACTTCGTGCACCAGGGGCACCACCTCACACTTCTCCTGGTGACTCACCCTAGCCCAGGGGGCCTTCGCGACGATTAAAAGACTGTCTAGGCCCGGTAAAGGCCTCCCCCCCTTCCTCTGCCATCGCCTGGCTTCCTCTCTCGTCTCCGCGATCCTCCTCTATAGAGCAGACCTCTTCTCTCCTCAAGTCTCACCCTCGCGGGCAGGATGTCCGTCTTTTGGAGATTTGTCCAGCGGTGGGTGACGAACGGCTTTTCATCAACTCCGATGGGTATCATGGTATGTGAATTGGCTCTCTCCCCCCTCCTACTTCTAGTCCTCCACCGGCAGAGGCTGGCCACTATCTGCCTGGTAATCCTCCCCCCCGAAGCCAACCTGGCGACTGCCAGACTCCACCTGTCCTTCCCCACCTCCTTCCCCTACTGGGCACCGGAGGACCACCGTCACTTCACTCGGGGCCTGACGTCTGTCTATGCCCCACTCCTCTGGAAGACTCCACCCCCCTGTCCCCCTATACGCAAGCACCTCCCACTGGACGGAATTGCTCACCTCGCTCTTCAGTTTATTGACGTCTCTAGCCCTGTCTCTGTGGCCTCACCCAACCTTCTTCCTCCTGAACAGCTTCTCTTGAGGGAGGAAGGGAGTCCTGTCCTACCAGTTGATCAAGTTACGACTGAGAAATGCACTCACCAGGGATTGGGCCACCCAGTTCCCCCCTCCCTACTTACTACCCTTACACCGCGTCCCTCTTGCCTCATCCTTTTATGAGTTTGGGAGGTTTATTGAGGGTAGAATCTACCAGATGTGCTCGGGCAAGAGCTACCTCACTGCCCACCCCTCCTGGTTCACTGGGGACCCCTTCCCCCTCTGCCCCCACTGTGAGGAAGATGAGGAGGATTTCACTCATGCCATCCTATACTGCGAGTCCCGCAAGGAACCTCATGAGCGCCACCTTCTGGGGCTCACAAGCGTTGATGGGGACAGCCCACTATGGACCAGCGAGGACTTCCTCTACTCCCTGGTGAGGTACCTCAACATAACTGCCACCGGCTTCCCCCCCGGCATGCCCCCTGCAGGCTGGGAGCCCCCTCCAGAGCCCGCTCCCCACGACACAGAGCTTCTGATTCACAGCTTCAAGCCTTGAGACGTGGCGCCCACCTCCCGTTTTGACCCACCCGACGATTACTGCAGTCTGATATGCCCGCTGGGTTTATTTTTCGTTATGATTTATGTACTTCACTGTTTTAGTTCCTAGGGATTTTGTGTCGGCGATCGGACACCACTAAGAGGATTTTATATTTTTGGTGCGAGTTTTTCCTTTGTGATTGTGAGTTTGAGATTGAGGTTTTGTTTATGCCATAGCTAGCACTACATGCAAGTTCTTGTACTGTAAACAATGAATACATGATGATAAAAAAAAAAAGAAGAAAAAAGAAGGTTGAGAGAATGAGTGCCCAGATCCCTCCCTCCTTCCTCACGACTAGCTTCCCCAGCAAGGTGGTGTGGTTTCCTATAAAGTGATGAAAATAGCTGTCCTATCCTGGCTCCTCCATGAGTAGAAGGCCCAATTTCCCCTGCCTCCCTCATACCTCTACAGTCTATGCCTGACAACCTGCCCCTTCCTGGGGCTTGGCAGATTCACAATAAGAAGGATCCACCAGATGTGTTTGGGGAAAAGCTACATCATAGCACATCCATCCTGGTTTACTGAAGACCCATCCCCCCTCTGCCAGTTGGGTGAATAGGGTGAGGAAGACTTCCAATATGCCATTCTACACTGATCATCCCATTCCCCGCACCAGAAGCATCTTGTTAGGTGGACACCAAACTCAAGTATATAACTGAGGGACGTAGGCCTGAAATCTTTGATTGGAGAATCTGTCGAGGAAGGCTCATCTTGATAAAATAGGTAAGGTAAAGATTTTAAAGTGTAAAACAATATTATATTGATAAGATCTCTTCTGCGTTGCTTGATGATGTCTGTAAAGCTCGGGAGGCACTTCGATATTTATATCCTGCGCCTGAGTGTTCGCGGACTACTTCTAACTACTATGCCTCCAAAGTACCACTCTGGTTTTAATACGCAAACGTCCAGAATCTTATAAGTGCGAACACCGTTTGACCCTGAAACTTATCACACCCTTTCGCGGACTCGGAATAGTATTCCTCCGTTGAGATGACTGCGCTATTTGTTATGCCAAACAGGCGCCTCCAACTTAGATGTCCGCATAGACTTTTATATGACTTTAGTCTTATTGACTATCGTCCAGTCGTCTCCTCGGTCATGAAGTGATCAGGTTCATGCCGGATCACCTAGTGCCAATCGCAAGTCCGAGCCCGACGTGTCAGCGTCTTAAGGGTCTCCGACTTATCTAGGTCTTCCTTTCTGAGCGTGCTTCCCCTTGGTCCGCCGGCCTCCGTAGAGGGGTCCTATTACTAGGACCAACCAACCTACAGCTGATCTCAGAAGGGTATGGGTGGATTCGGTATACCCCTAATAGCTTCCGCTACTGGGATAACCTCTTGGAGTATTTCGCCGAAAACGTCCCGTCACTTTCGGCCCATAGTTAGGAAGCCTAACCTCGAAGCCTACTATCTCAATGCGCCTCCCACGGATTTCCTCCGTTCCACTTCCCAGATGTCGCCAAAGGTCCCCTCTCATATATCCTGCGAACAGCATGCGGTCGGACGGACGGCGGCGACGTATATGGTGTTATGAAGTGGGCTTCATTGATGTGACATTTTAGTTATGGGACGCAACTCTCGAAATCTCGCTAATGACGTGCGGGCCCCATAAGGGGGCCGGAGGGGGGTGTTGGCACTCCGGTAAATTGAGGGTCTGTGCGCAGTTACCCTACCGTGGGTCTGTGCACATGTCTCGGATTTCCATATGCCTAACATGAGCTCCCTCCTTCCAGGCTTCGCCTCGAATGCCTTTATAACCATTTTATAATTTCTTCTAAATACATTTTAAGACTCAGTGTGGTCAGGGTAAAAAACCTTCCGCGTTTACTTGGCCACGGTAGGAAAACCTTTTCCTCACTATCTTACTTCTGCCCTTCCTGGCATGTCCGGATTTTCATTATGAAAATTCTTCACAACTTCCTCCGCATTTTCCATACCGGTGGCAGGCTCCCATGTGTTCTCATCTTCCAAACACCCTTGCCATTTAACGCAATACCACAGTTCCCGCTTCTCTGGATAGCGACCGCGTACTCGTTTTCTGTAAGAACGAATCTCGCTTCTTACTCTTTTTTCAACCTCCCATTGCAGATCGCCGACGATGTCCTCCGGTTCTCTAGGGGGTTGTTGGCGATTGTCATGAACTGACTGGTGGTAGGGTTCCAACAGTGCGACATGGAATACGGGATGGATGTTCCATCCATCGGATATGTTGAGCTTAAACGGTCTGGATCTGAGTTTTTCCAAAATTTGGAAGGGGCCCTCTAGCTTTGGACTTAGCTTCTTGGATTTCCGTCGGGTGCGGATGCTTTTTGCGTTCAACATTACTTGGTCCCCGATCTTGAAGTCCGGCTGTTGTCGAGCTTTTCGGTCATAATATTTCGACATCCCTTCTCGTGTCTTTTCTAGCGACCTTCTCGCTTGTTCATGTATCGCCTTAATCCAGCTTGCGTAAAGTGTAGCTCCTGGATTTTGAGCTTCGCGCTACTTCATCCACTCTGTCTGTGCATGGAATCCGTAGTTCGCATAGAACGGTGACATCCCATGAGCGTTGGTTGCGGAGTTGTTATAGGCATGTTTGGCTAGCGGTAGCAGATGATACCAATCATCCTGATCATAGTTGACAAAACTTCGAAGGTAACCTTCCAGCACTTGGTTGGTACGTTCAGTTTGTCCGTCAGTCTGAGGGTGGTGTGCCGTTGACATTCTTCGCTTAATTTCCTGCGCCTTGCAAAGGGATTCCCAAAATTCTCTTGCAAACTTGGAGTACATGTCCGAGACGATTTCGGTTGGTAGGCCGTGCAGCCTCCATACTTCTTTCAGGAATGCGTTTGCAACATCCTTGGCCGTAGCCGAGGTCTAAAGTCCGATGAAATGTGCCATCTTTGTGAATCGATCGACTACTACCATTATCTGAGTACACCCTTGTGACTCTGGTAGTTGCGTAATGAAGTCTACCGAGATAGATGCCCATGCCGCATAGGGTATTTGCAATGGTTGCAGTAATCCGTACTTAGCATGTCTCGGCGATTTGTTATGTTGGCATTCATCACAGGATCGTACGTAGTCATTGACCCATGCCGCAAGTCCTTTCCAGTAGAAGTCTGTCATGATTATTTCCAAAGTTTTTTCTTGTCCGAAGTGTCCTGCAACTTTTGCATCGTGAGATCCTTCTGCGATCTTAGTATATAGCGCCTGACTACTTGGTACAAATAGTCGTTGCTTATAATATAGTAGATCATCAGTCAAGGTCCAGTCTTTGGGAAAATCCTTTCCTTCGTCTCGTAACCTAATGAGTTCTTCCCTCCATTGCCTCCACGCTGCGTCTGTCCCTATAGCTGCCTGTATTTCACTTAGGAATTCAGGATTGAATTGCTTCATACCTTTTTGCAGGATGATAGCATTTGACATTAGAACTTTTTCGGGTACTTCAGAAATATCGTACCAATGTTCGTTGTCTTTAGCCGATGCCTGTAGGTAGCTGATGCTAGGTTCCTGTTCCTTGACGAACAAGGATCTTGTCGCTATGTCGGTCCTTCCAAATCCCGCGGCTCCTCGCTCCGTTTCTTCCAAGTCGTCAACTTCCATCATGTCTGAGGTGTTGACCTTTTCTACCACCAATTGAGCTATGCGATCGCCCATTCTTATTTGGCAGTCCACATCTTTATGGTTGAAAAGTACGACTTTGAGTTCGCCGGTGTAATCAGCATCGATTACACCTGCACCAGTAGAGATTCCGCTTCGGACCACTAATCCACTTCTTGGGGCAACTCTTCCGTAAGTTCCTTCGGGTAGCCCCACAACTATACCCGCCCTTATTAACGCTTGTCCATATTTCGGGACAATGTCATCTTCTATGGCATACAGGTCATGTCCTGCCGCCATTCGTGAGCCCTTTGTTGGCAAGTATGCCTTTTTGCTCAATCTCGTGACCCTAATCATGGGTTCCTTTCCTCCTCTGCGAGGTTCCAAATCCAAATCTTTGTCTCCATCCCAGTCTTCTCCTTCATCACCTACCCTCGGTACTAGCGACACTAAGAAATTTTCTTCTTTCAAAATTTTCTGTTCGCGATGCGTAGCTCCCTCCTCAGGACGGTACTCCGGCCGTCGGCTTAATACGTCAGGCTTTCCGCCCTTCGTGCCTGGTCGGTATACAATACGGAAATTGCATTCTACCAACTTCTGAGCCCATCGGATCTGAAGGCCACTCCAGACTTTCGAGGTGAGGAAGTATGGTAGGTTCTGATGGTTGGTAAAGACTGTAATCGGTTTTTCTGTTCCGATCAAGTAGTGTCTCCATTCCTTAAAGGCTTTGAGGATTGCGAGAAGTTCTTTATCATGAATCTCATAATTGTGCTCCGCCGAGTTTAATTTTCTTGAATGGAAAGCTACTGGATGTAATCTTTTCTCAAAGTACTGAGAAAGGACGCAGCCGAGTGCAAAATCGCTGGCGTCCGTTTCTACCACCGTTTCTCTTTCTGGGAAAAAATGGTGGAGTATGGGGGCTGTGGTGAATCGGTGCTTTAGCTCTTCGAAAGCAGTGTCTTGTTCAATTCCCCATTTAAAATTCTTAGGATTTCCTTGCAATGTCTCGGTTATTGGCTTGCAAATAGCCGCGAAACCTTTTATGAATCGTCGGTAGAAGTTAGCAAACCCCATAAAGACTTGTACTTCTCTAACCGACTTAGGCGCTTTCCACCCCATTATGGATTCTACCTTTCGGGTGCTCATCGACACCCCCTCGACCGCCACCATATAACCCAGGAATTCCACCTCCGTGGCATAGAAGGTCGATTTCTTTAGCGATACCGCTAACTGAAAGTCTGATAGACTTTGTAAAACTTTCTTAATAGCTTTGATGTGCTCCTTTTCATCCTTTGAGTAGATGAGAATATCATCAGGTAACACACAACTCCAACGTCCAAGTATTCGTGTAAAACTTGGTTCATCATATCTTGGAAGGTTGCCGGAGCATTAATCAATACAAAAGGCATAACCTTGTATTCGTAGTGTCCGTATCTTGTACGGAATGCTGTCTTCCACTCATCCCCTTCTTTTATCCTAATCAGGTGGTAGCCGTCCTTAAGGTCTAACTTAGTGAAGATCTTTGCGCTGGCTACTCTATCTCTGAGTTCGGACATTAGTGGCAGGGGATGTTTGTTGAGGATAGTAATCTTATTCAGATTTCGATAATCCACAACTAGACGTAATCTACCGCCTGGTTTGGGTACGAATAATATGGGTGCGCCTGCTGGTGATTGGCTCCGGGTGATTTTTCCATATTTGATTATTGTTTCCAAGTATTCTCGTAAAGCCTTTAGCTGTTTTTCGGATAACGGGTATATCGGCCCCCAGGGGTGGGTTGATCCTGGAATCAGTTTGATTTCGTGGTTGAAAGTCCGTCTTGGAGCTAATATTTCTGCCATTTGGGCTTCAAACAAATGTTTGTAACTCCTGTATTCTTTCAGTAACGATTCGAGTTCCACCGTATTTTCGATGGCTGCGATTCTTCCAATGCGGCAGGCATTAGGATCCCAAGCGACGGATTTGTCATATTCGAACATATCCGCTATTCCTTCATCTTCTTCCACACAGTTTTCGCAACATTTTGCTGAGAAGTTCCAATTTTCTGCATCTTCTATGTGAGACACTGGGTGTTCACGATGCCACCAACCAAAAGGAATTATCATTCCATAGTGACCTGCTTTAGCCACTTCACACGACACTTCAGACATGTGTCGGTTTTTTCCTATTTCCAATTTTATAGCGAGAGTGTAACACTTTCCTCCCGAGGCGGCTGACGATCCATTAAAGCCTAAGATATCAACTGCATTGTCGCGTTCTATTGAGGGAATGCGAAGGTCTGCAACTAGGTCATTGTTAATAAGGAACACGTTGGATCCCGAGTCTAATAAGACTTTAACTTTGTATCGTTTATCGTGTATATGGAGGTAAGCGATCCCCTCCGGACAGTTGTATCGTTTTGGTTTCAGAGCGTTTAGCTCTACGCGCTTGGCACGGATGAGACTTTCTTGTTTTTTTCGTTTAGGCATCGTTGGTGGGGGTGTAGGTAACAAAGTGTTTGTTACTACGCCCGCGGAGTTTCGACCATTTAGGTCTCCTCCGACAAACTAGTAATTCTTTTAGCTCTAACAATCTGGGTCTACATACTTAAGCGGCGTTTCACCGATACGCTTATTGCGCGCGACCAGTTTTCAGGCTGGATGCCTTCTCCCGAGATGCCAGACCTAGGCTCATAGCAGATTTTCGGGCGGTTATTAGCCATTTTACTCCCCTGGTCTGGGGTTCCCGCTTTCACCGAGTCCTTTCCCTTAGGATTTCGGTTATCCATCCAGCTCCCACAGAGGAGCCTTGCGCACCAAAGCGGTACATCCCTACCCCACACTCTGGCCCGAAGGCAAGATAGTACATACATATAATACGACTCAGACTCGTGTGGTAGGTGGAATGGCCTGCGTCGGTTGTCCTCCTGTCGTGTATTGTTATCAGGTAGATCTTGCATTGCTATGTCCCAACTTCTTCGGTATAGTAACTTGCTTGCACACGGGTAGCAGGCAACCACCAGGTGACTCGAGGAACTTCGTACTGTTGGCTCCCGGGCGATGTGGGCATGTTAACTATCCTCTCTTTCGATCAAGACTCTCCATATATTGATTCTTGTGTTCGAGCTCGCAAGTCCCTCGTGGGGTCCGTTCACTTAGAGCCTACTTGCGTTGATCCTGAAAGGAGAGACACGCTTCGCGCCGCTTTGATTATTTTGAGTTTCGACTCCCGTAGTTGAACACGGACTACCGGATCCCCGTCGTGGTCGGTACCCAATACACCCCAGCCAATGGGGGTTCCCATTTCGATTCCAGCTCCATCAGGACACTGAATACCCAATCGCCGTCGCCGTTGGTGCCAATGAACTGACCTAGGTCAGTTCCTCGTCATCCGCCAGTTCCCAGATCTTATTTACCCGGCCTGGGTTCTGGACGGTTGCGACTCTGCGAGCTAATTTAGGCTTTACAATAGCCGATCTTGCTTGTCCGCTTCCCATTTTTATCGGTCTTGAATTGACCATTGCCGCCGATATATGCGCGTCTCCCCAACACGTCTGATAGGTGTGGTTTTTCTTTCCACAACGTGTACAATCTCCTTCTTTCCTCCGCGTGTCTATCACACTCTGCGGGATACCGGTATGGGCCTGGGCGAAGTTTGTGTGGGTGGTCTTTGTCGCGCCTCCCAACCTTTTCCTGGGCTTCTCCGGTTCATCGTCTCTTTTCCGTTTTTGTGGTGGGGCTCCACCTCCCTTGACATAAGGTTTATTATCCCTTTGTCGCTTTGGTTTAGAGTCTCGTCGGTCTTCTCTTTTGACCTCTGGGACTATTTTGGGCCGGGACGGTTGGTCTTGCCCAATTTTCTTTCTGGCTAGCAGTCCTCCTTCTGATCGTCCACATAGCCTTAGTGCCTCCTCCCATTCTTGGTCCGTCGTGTATTGCAGGGCCGATAATCTGCGGACAATCTGTTCAGGAAGTTTGTCTTCGACTACCTCTCTCCAGGATTCCCCGGTCATGCGTGCATGAATGTTATGGTTGTGCATGACTGTCAGATATCGTTTAATACTGCCGTCATACGTCACTAGTTTCATTGCGCGAAGGGCTAGTCTTTCGGCCTCTACTGGGGCGAATCGCTTGATCATATCATGTGCAAAGCGAGTCCATGTTGCCAGTTCTGGTTGCTGGGTTTCCCCGTGAAGTCCATCCATGGCGTTCCGATACCATACCATATAGGGGAGGACTATTTCTCCTGTTGTACGACTGAGTGCGTGTATGATCCGTTCTCTTGCATCATCCCAGATTCGCGGATTTCTCTCAAAGTTATCGGTGCATTGCAAGATCCACACGTATATATCTTGTGCGGACTTGTCTTCAAAGAATGGGGGTGGCTCTGATGGTCGCTTAATGTTCAGCGCCATCGCGTTGGCAAGTGTTTCTGCCATGCCAGACTGTTCTGGTGTTTGTCCTTGCCTGCCTCGGCTATGACCTCCTCTCCTCCTACCTCTCTCCTCATCATCATCCTCGTCATCGTCACCAGGATCCCCTGGGTTACCCCCTCGGGCACCTGAGGGGAATGCATCAGCGGCTTCTCTGCCTTTTCCCTTTTCCCTACGCGTAGGTGGAGCGTAATACTCCTCATCGTCCGTTTCTTGGACTGCGGGTAAAGGAGCGGGTCCAGCAGCTTCAGGACTTGGTGCGGCAGCCAACATTCTGTTTATTGACTGTGTTAATACCTTCAGGGTATTGTCAGTCTCGTTATTTTGCTGTTGCTACTGGTCCTGAGATCGGCGGATTTCCGCCTGGCAGGTAGTCTGATCTAACCGCATCTGTCCTAGGTTGCGGTTGACCTCTCTTTCACGAGTGACCCTTTGCGCGCGGAATTCTACGAATTCCGCTCTCAAACTGAGGACCATCTGTTCCAGAGTCTGATCTCGGGCCAATGCCGCTTGGCTTTCTTCCCCGAGGGTTCCATGTAACCTCGTGGTTACCTCTTCATGTTCCTGTTGACGCCGTTCCTGTGCGTCAATCTTCTTTGTGACTTCCCGAATCATTTCCTCTTGAATCCCTTTTACCTCTGCTTCTACTCCTGCCATCTGCATCAACAAAAGCCCAATTTCATTATCATGGACATCTTGTCCTTCTGCAATTTGTTGCTGTACCTTAATTAACTTTAAGGTATTGTGCTGGGTTGCCCCCTTCAAATTGTTGAAGGCGATGTTGGCTTGGTCGAGCGAGGTGTCTATGTCCTGCCTTATTCGACCCAAGGTTATCCCAAGACGGGCAGCCAATCTGGCTAAGTTTGCAGCGTGGTCTCCTCCTTGTTTAGGAGGAGAGGCCCTTGATATCCTATGCATGCTTGCGACACTAGAGGATCGGTAAGAGGGTAAATTTCCTCTCCGGAATGCAGATTCCTGAGGTGTTGAAGGGAAGGGACTATGAATGGCGGAATCATCCGCCTTATCCATGGTGTCGGGTCGGGTATCCATAGGTTCACCCGCCGTTATTCTTTTCCTCGGGTCCTGAGGTGTTTCTGCCCTGGTGATACTTTCCAGATAGGCTAACTGCTCTAGTAGCCCTGGATGAGTGATTACTGGTACTTCGTACCAGAGTTCTCGATATCCTTGAAAAGGTTTAAGGAATCGTATGTAAGGTATCCAACATTTGAGATACTCTAGGGGTGTAGGTATAAAAGCATTGGGTTGGTCCGACTCTGGACTTAAAACCTGAATCTCCTTTTTCTCGAGGTTTAGGATGTACTTATAGTACATATAAAGGTGTGCTTAGGCCCAGGCCGAGGGGATGTCTGGCCCACGGATAACGGTGCCTGGGTTTTCCTTTTCCTTCTCTTCCGTCTTTAAAGACCACTGGGTGCTCCAGTCGACGAAACTTTCCAACAAGGTCGAATTCCACTCAAATTCCGAACCGTGCCAGGTACGATATATGCTATTGAATTGATCCCGCGTTGGGATCCCGAAAGGTACTGTGAACCACCCGGGTTCTTGCGTATATTCTTCTTCGATTTCGAACACCTCACTATCGAACACTTCTTCGAATGTCTGGATATAGATAGAACAGTGAGGTGCTTCGAAAATGTAATCGAAGTCTGAGGTGAGGGTGGAATTTGAAGTGAACTCGTAGTTCATATAGTGAGCGTTGGTAACAGGAGAACTATCAATATACTGTTAGGCGGACGCCAAACTCAAATATATAACTCAGGGACGTAGGCCCGAAATCTTTGATTGGAGAATCTGTCGAGGAAGGCTCGTCTCGATAAAATAGGTAAGGTAAAGATTTTAAAGTGTAAAACAATATTATATTAATAAGATCTCTTCTCCGTTGCTTGATGATGTCTGTAAAGCTCGGGAGGCACTTCGATATTTATATCCCGCGCCTGAGTGTTCGCGGACTTCTTCTAACTACTATGCCTCCGAAGTACCACTCTGGTTTTAATACGCAAACGTCCAGAATCTTATAAGTGCGAACACCGTTTAACCCTGAAACTTATCACACCCTTTCGCAGACTCGGAATAGTATTCCTCCGTTGAGATGACTGCGCTATTTGTTATACCAAACAGCCGCCTCCAACTTAGGTGTCCGCATAGACTTTTATATGACTTTTAGTCTTGTTGACTATCGTCCAGTCGCCTCTTCGGTCATGAAGTGATCAGGTTCATGCCGGGCCACCTAGTGCTAATTGCAAGTCCGCGCCCGATGTGTCAGCGTCTTAAGGGTCTCCGACTCATCTAGGTCTTCCATTCTGAGCATGCTTCCTCTTGGTCCGTCGGCCTCCGCAGAGGGGTCCTATTACTAGGACCAACCAACTCACAGCTGATCTCAGAAGGGTATGGGTGGATTCGGTATACCCCTAATAGCTTTCACTACTGGGATATCCTCCTAGAGTATTTCTTCGAAAACGTCACGTCACATTCGGCCCATAGTTTAGGAAGCCCAACTTTGAAGCTTACTATCTCAATGCGCCTCCGACGTGTTTCCTCCGTTCCACTTCCCAGATGTCGCCAAAGGTCCCCTCCTATATATCCTGCGTACAGCATGCGGTCGGTCGGACGGTGGCGACGTATATGGTGTTATGAAGTGGGCTTCATTGATGTGACATTTTAGTTATGGGACGCAACTCTCGAAATCTCGCTAATGACGTGCGGGCCCCATAAGGGGGCCGGAGGGGGGTATTGGCACTCCGGTAATTTGAGGGTCTGTGCGCAGTTACCCTACCGTGGGTCTGTACCCATGTCTCGGATTTCCATATGCCTACCACATCTCCTCCTGATGCTCAAGGATCTAGGACAGGACAGCTTTCTATGGTCTGACAAGGACCAACTCCTGGCCCTAGTGGCATACAATAACGAAACAGCAACTGGTTTCTCTCCGCGGATGCCGCTTGCCTAATCTACACTCCTCCCTGAACAAGAAACCCCGCCACCCACTCCTGCTCTTTCCATATTTAGTTTATTGAATTTGTATATAGCGGCATAATCTTAATAGCTTGAGTACGAGAATATAGCACAGTATTAAAGATATACTGTGGGCACACTTGAGTGAGGAGTATGGTAGTAGGAAGGTAGATTGGTAGTGATTCTTGTCCCTTAATTCTTTCTAATACTTGGAGCGGTAACTAGCTATATATACAAGTGCTCATACTTAAGCGAAGAAAATAAATAAAGTGGAAAATCTTGTAAGAAACATATGTGGGAACAAGTTTGACCGTGAAAAACTCCCAAGAAAATCTCAAATAAAATATATATAAACTGTAATGGTATGAGAGATTTTAAGCGGAAAACTAACATGCAATGTACCTTCTGAAAAGGTCGCAGTACATAAGTAAGAATAACTGAAACATGCCGCACATGCAATAAGAAAATATATATCCAATTATCCCATCGTTATTATGAAATATTAATGAAATACCTGTTGTATATACTCTAGCTGTAGTAATGTTTGTGATCTATAGATAAACCAGAAATATAATTAAAGAGAGAAATACAAGTTAAAAGAAATATACTTATGAGATGAATAAATAGGAAATGTCAACATGGTTTTAGGCCCTAGGACCCCAGTTACCGTAGTTTGCTTTAGCTTTGCTTTAGTTTTATTTTTTATTATGATTATGCTTTTATTTGTTTTATTTCCTTAGGGATTTGGTATCGGCTATCAGACACACTAGGAGGACTTTGATTAGAGATTGTGTGTGTTTTCTTTTATCATATGCATTTTGGAATTAAGGTTCTCTTTATGCTATAGCTAGCACTACATGCAAGTTCTTGTACCTTGACTAAGAATATATAAAGCTAAAAAAGAAAAAAAAAGAAAAAAAAAAGAGGTTGAGAGAATGAGGCATCCTCCATCTCTGCTATTTTCCTCGCACTTGAAATCAACCCTCAATGCAGGATTCTCATAATCATCCACCCACCCTCTCCTCCCATGATAGCTTCGGTGTAGGAGTAACAGCCATTCTCACCTTCTTCTTACCATCCTTTTTTGCTCTTTTACGTATTGAGGCTTTCCTTCTTTAGAGTTCTAGTACTGCCTTTCTGCTTCCAATCCCCTCCTGCTTACCTCGCTTAGTGAGGTCCCTCCTCATGGTCAGTGACCCTTTTGCTTCCCATACTTTAGACGGCTGGGAATATGGTTTGTGGTACCCGAGAACTCTTCAACAGGCTCATGGGTTGATCTCACCTCTTCCCATGGTGATCTTAAGCAGTGGTATCTCATCCACTAAGTGACACTGTCTCTCAGAGAATAAGGGACTACATGAGAGATGTAGTAAAATCACGGGCCCTACTCTACTAAGGAGTGCCTTGTAAGACACAAACACAATTACTGAGAGTTGACAAGGTCGCATTCGGTTTCCTTTCTGACCTGACAGTGGGATTGGCTTGCACCCTACTGCTACATCCTTTCTCTGACCGGTACCCTACTACTGCCCCCCTCTCCCACTCTCTGCCACAGTCGACACCTGTCTTAGTTTGCTTCACATTCAGGGAATTAGTCAACATTTTTCCATCTACTAGCCTGTATATTCTAGCTACATTGTTGTGGGATTTACTGGTGCGATATTTCATTTGTTTCATGGAGATGTTCTGAGTTGTTACCTTCTTATATTCTCCTACTTTGTTCTGAGGTCGTTTCTTCTGTTATTTCGGATATGTTGGGGCTTTTGGGGCAGAGATGTGCGGTTAGACTCTCACTAAAGGTTTTTGGGAATACAGTCGAGCTGGGCAGAAAGTGGAAAGGGGATTATTTATACCATAGCTATCACTGCATGCAAGTTCTTGTACCCTAAATAACAATGAATACATGAAGATAAAAAAAAAAAAAAAAAAAAAAAAAAAAAAAAAGCTAAGAGAATGAGCCAACCTCCATCTCTGCTATTTTCCTCATGCTTGAAATCAAGCCTCAATGCAGGATTCTCATGATCATCCTTTACCCCTTTCCTCCTATGATGGCTTCAGCCTCGTAAGGACGGCCATGCTCATCCTCCTCCCACTGTTCTCCTTCTTTCTTTTATATGTTGAGGCTTCCCACCTTCTGGGTTCTGATACTCCCTTTCTGCTACCCATTTCCTCCCCCTTACTGCAGTTCGCAAAGCCCCTCTGTCCGGTCGATGACCCTTCACTTCTTATGCTTCAAATAGTTGGAAATTCATCATCAAAAGATTTATCTTACATCCGGTACCTCCTCTGCGTCTGACACTCAGGAACAGCTAAACGTAAACTCCCTATCTGGATGGGCACAGCAGGATATGATGCATCTGGACGTGCCCCTTTCTTGTCTGGACATATCAGAAGGTACCCAGGGGACAATCTCTTGCAACCATTTCCCTAGTTTATTGACTCTGGCCTAATTCCTGCTAGCATCTGCAGACCCTTGATTCCTATTGCAAATGCGTGGCTCCCACTGATCTACTTTTTTTGGAGTCCCCACGATATCTGCTCTCGCCAGCCTGTTCTTTCCACTTGATAGCTAGTTTCGTTTGCACTTCATCCCCATTCTGGCCAGTATTTTCCTTTTTTGTCCTGTAGTCCTCCCATCACCCCTGATTTCTCTCCTGTTCTCTCTCATGTTGTTTCCATCTTCCTATTCTACTTTGTATTTCTGTGGGCATCAAGTGTCTTTACTAAGTAGCCTGTCATCATCCATATTTTGTCCGCATTGACTACTCATATTCCTTTCCCGTCCACAAGCTTTAGACAACTTTTGCACCTTCACTAATTATGCTGTACATTCCAACCCCATAGTGTATTTCACCAAATCTGCTGGATGTATTCTATAATTCTTTCTTGATTTCAGGTTTTGTCTGACTCCATCCGCAATTCATTTGCTCTATATTTTCTTATCTCGATATCTTCAATACTGTGACCTCAGTGAGATCCTGTCCCCTACCTCTCATAGAATCTTACTTTCTCAGCGATAGTTTTAATCTACATTATTATTTTTTTCCTTACAGATACCAAATTATAAACCAAGAAATACATGTTCCTCCTCATCGTCAGACTCGGTTTCGTCTAAACGCTAATGGGGATCTTCAGCTATGCTGGACAGATCACAGTCAGCTAAGCCCGCTGGTAGACCTTGCATTTCTACCAGTTCTGGTTCTTTCTGACTATATCCTCATGGGACTGTACCCATATGGCTGACACTGCCCCCTTATGATTCAACCTGCTCCTCATGAATTCCAAATACCTGGTACAAGTCATCAAGGATATTTGAATATCCGTCGGTTCTCTCTACACGTATTGGGCGATCTTTCGCAATTCTATCCTTTAATCCTCTTATTATTCGCTCAATGATTTTAGTCTGCAAAGATATGGGTGTATTGTTCCATGTTCCTAACTGATGTTCTAGTAGCGCTGTTTTTCCATTAGCCTGACTATCAAGGTACTCGAGCGGATATTCTTTATTTCTATTTTGAGAACTGGAACGCGCAAAAAGTACATCATTAACGAAGTTCCCGGTCCGCCAAAACCGGAGAGTGTGACACAATATGACCGCAGTTAGACACAGAAATATGCTGTTAATCTTCTCTAAGAATCCATCATCCATTGTGCCTCTCCTTTTCTTGCTCAAATAAAATTGTGCATATAAACACCTGGAATCAGTGGGGCTAGGAATTTAAGAGAGTGTGCCTGCCGGCATTGTTAGACAGATTCAGGCTTACTACAGTTTGGAATAATCACAACCAAGAGGTACGAGCATACCTCATACCTATTAGGGGTGCAATTAAACTGGTCATCTTCAAGTAAGTACTCTACTTTTCGTGCACAGGCTAGAGGATCCTCCGTATTAAGCTTATAGAGTTCTGTTATGGCCTTCTTTACACAATGGAGATACTAGGATCTGCATGCACTGTGCTTTGCTCGGATCTGGACAATTAGTGGCCAGCAGCCATTATATTTGGTCATGTAGACAGGGAGTAGGTTGTTGGTTAAAGAAAACCTACCTGATTATTAGAGCCCACTGTAGCATCTGCCAAGTAGGAAAACTATAACTCGTGGCGGGCATAGTTCCAATACATGTGTACCATTTCTGTAAAGGTAAGGGGTCCAGAAACGGATTCTTAAAAAGTGTCCAATTCCATATTAATTCACAAACTTTGATCTGAATAGTAAGCTTAATCCCGACAGCAGTATTTCGTCAGCTGCTAGTCACGACTGGGGCTTTGCTGTTAAATTCTGGAGTTCCTGGTCCTGTGTGACTTGGTATGATAGCTGGTGTTATGTGTATATTTGGTCAGGAGTCCAATCCGGAGGGCGGTACTGTTGTTAAATAATTTTGGATAACTCGTAGTAGTCCTGGTATTTTCGGTCTGGGCAAACTAATCCCCTGTGGTCTCAGAGCTGGGGTAACTGTTATTGTGATCATTAATCGTACTGATTCTAACTTCAGACAAGATATCGGTCTCTGTGCTCCGTGGTCTACTACAGAGTGCTCACTATGCTTGAGTTTTATTAAGTCTGCCTCCTCGCGGTGTGCGCTCTGAGTAATATTATCCTCATATTCCCCATCATTCGAGTCCATACTATCATCTGCCATATCCAGACTCTCATCTACATCATGCTAGTAATCTGGCTGCTATATCTGAACTTGGGATGCTGAGCTTTTGTGACTTGCTTGCGGAATAGAAGTACAAGAAGGCAAAGTAGAGAGTATTGCAGCCAATATCTCCTGGGATCAGGATTTTCAGACACGTCCACTGTGAACCTCCTGCTGCTGTTATCTCAGTTGGTATGATGGATGCACTCTGTCAGGATTAGGTCGTAGCTGTTGTGGTATTGTGACTAGGTAAATAGATGAACAATTTGATTAAGTAGTTTGAAAAATATAGATAGTCTGAGTGTTGGGGAATGTATATCTGTCAATAATAAAAGAAGTATTATGAAGGTGGTATTTAGCAGACAGAACAGGTCTGGATGCATTTTTAAAGGGGCGCAGATGCACTGGTTATCACATGATTTCGGATCAATTACCCTTGTATATTTTGAACACAAAACAAAGTAGCATGTTATCACTGGCATGGTTACAAAGTATAAAGAGGGATGGTACTCGGATCATCTATCACTTTGGGAGATTGAAGTTAAAACCAGGGTACTAATCTAGTTTATGTAAACTGGCGAGCAGACTATAACAAACATGGTTAAAGGTTGTGGTAAGATTTTGAAATACTAATCTTAAAGGGTATAGCTTACAGATAAGTTTAAGGCTAAATAAATAAGATATAGGATAAAATTCTAGGACAGAAAAAAATAACAAGTGTGATCCCAAACGAAAATAGCACAGAAAAAACAATTCACAAAACTCCAAAAGCAAAAAAAAGTAGTAACATCTAACACAAAAGAAAAAGAAGCCCAAATGTACCCCCACCTCGACCTGCACCTCCCCCCAACTGCCCAGCCCCAGATCAGTTACGCCTACAACTGACCTCCTCGCACTCCTCCTGCTCATCCTCCTCCTCTTCCTCTTCCACCTCCACCTCGTCCTCCTCCACTTCTTCCTCCTCCACCAGGTACTCATCCAGATTATTTCTTGGGTAATATCTGTGAATTAGTGTGGCAGGGGTTCTTGCTTCCTCATCGGGGTCGCAATGACAACAGAAAAGAAGGTCCCTTGGTTCGTTCACTGGACTCAAACTCCACCAGATGCGACCATGCTGGCTTGACCTGATCAAGATCATCTTGGAGCTCATCAAGGGCTCCTCAGGATTGACAAGGTGCAGAAGGGTATCATACCTGGTTGCGTCCACAAGAGGGCGAAATCCGACTATGGGCATTATCATCTGGTTGATTTGCTCAAGTAGGTGCTCTAGGGTAGGTTCAGTTAGCTCGAGATAGTACACCACTCCATGAGTCTTCCACGGGATATTGTCCAGCCTGGGAGCTACTGCTTTACCAGGCCAGACCTCTGAAGTGACATCGAGCCAGAGGCGGATGCAGTGCGGGCTGGCCAAACCTATGAGATTGATCTTAGTATATATGGTATATAAGCTTACTGCGGATAATTTTAGGAAACTTACGGTCATTATTGGCTGCAACAATAGTAGTCATAAGACTGGGAGGAGGGATGACCTGCAGCATCGCACTCACCATTTGCATATATTTTTTCGCAACATCCTGGAGCAAGTAATCTAGGTATTTCATAAAACATCTGCTCCACCCTGTATCCTTCTCCCAGTATTGAGTACGACTGTTGCTGCCGATTGGCTCAATGGTGAGTGCACATGCTTGGCATCTTCCCTATAGTGCCATACTCGAGTGCCGGAAGCTCTGGATCCTGTTGCGCTCCATCTGGCATTTGACAGCGTGCTACCAAGCACGATACTCTGGACCAAAAGGGACCAGGTTTGGAAAGCCACAAATATGTTTGCACCAGTGGATGTCGCCATCATTGTTGTGGCCGGGGGTTTTCGGACAAAGGAGGCCCACTTTTGATCGTGGCATTGTGATCGTTAATAGGTTAAGTTGGGAGGTAGGTAGGGTTGGAGGAGAGGGGTAGATTCTTTTTAAAAATGTAGTTTGTCCGCTTGAAAATTGTATTAGCTTGGAGTGGACAAAATTTGATGTAAGAAGACAATCTTGAATGGAAGTGAATGATATTGATTGGAGAAAATACCGAGGATGGGAGTGGAGCAGGTATAGTTGGTGGAGCGACTCAAGCGAGGGAAGATCGCGAGGATTGTGAGAGTTAGAGGGGGGAGTGAACATTTTTAAAGACGAAGTTTGTCCCCTAGAAAAGTGGATTAGCTTTGAAGCGGGTAAAATTTGATACAAGAAAACAATCCTGAAGGGACAAGAATAGAATTGTCTGTGAACATATCAGCGACAGGAGTGGAGTGGGTGTCAGTAGAGGAGTGACTCGAGCAAATGAGGGTCACGAGGGCTGTGAGGGTTAGAGAGGGAGGTGAACCTTTTTAAGACGAAGTCTGTCAGCTAAGAAGATTGCATTAGCCATAAAGTGAACAGAATTCGATACAAATAAAAACAATTATGAAGGGGACAGAATGGAATTATTTAGGAAATATAGCGAGGGTGAGTGAGAAACTGTGCAGGACTGCAGACGTCACTTGAGTGGAAACACAACAAAAGGTATAGTGGATGTGTTGAAAAGATATGTTTGTATTGTTGAAACAGTCAGGGGAGGGGTCAGAGGAAGGTAGAGAGTCAGGGCTTATATAGGTTTTTTGGGGGTATTTTTCGCCTTGAAAACGACTTGTACTCTGTACAAACATTGACACCTAGAAACTCGATCATTGCACAAGATGATTAAGCAAGCACTACATAAAGTTTAAACCCGCGAATCCACCACTTCCTATCTGCAAAGACCTGTGTCAAGCCAAATACCATAATGAGCCTGAGACTCGAACTATCGTGTTGTTTTTTTAAAAGAACTACACTTGCAAACCATCCGGATCTCAACAGGGGGCCAATTTTTGGGTTACGAAGGCTTCTTGTAGGTATTTTTGGTGATCGCAGCGACTTGTACATGATACAAGCATTAACATCATGAGAAAAGAAAACTTCATACAAGTGGATTGTGTCAGCACAAAATCAGCTTTGAGTCGCAAATGAACTGCATGCCATCTGCCAAGACCCACGCTACGCAAACACTATGAAAATACTTGGACTTGAAATTACTTGACGTTTGTAAATACAACTGCTATTACATATAGGCAAAAAGTTCGCCAAAGCCTTAAGGTATTGGTGGGATGGAATTGGAGTCGTGTTTACAAATATCAGGCGATTATGGGTATCGTCAACTTTTAAGCCACAAATTAGCCACATCCCACCTGCCAGAAACTGCACCAAGTCACGCACTTGGAGACTGAGAAATTCTAGTAAACTTGAAAGATAACAATTATCTTGAAAAGCCAAGACTGCTGCATAGACAACTCAAATCAGGAGATTTGTTAGCTACTAAATTAAACAAACATGAAAGCTACATTCTAATTCAGGTCACAAGGAAATCAGGCTTTCGACTTGAGGGGGAGTGTTTGCACGTACCTTTTTCGCGCCTAATCCGCTTACGCATATCAAGACAGCCACCTTGGAACCGTAACAATATATACAAGACTGATGACCTCAAATACAACCAAGTCTTCCTATTGCAGGCGGTACTATCAACAGGCTGCTGCATACGAAAGCACGTCTAAATAATACAGCATGATATCATGCTATCCCTTCGCATGACCGCAGATGAGACTTTACCCAGGTAGGCGGCTTTCAGAGGCAGTATTACATGTGGACTAAACGGTGATTAAAGCGATTCTGACTATGAGTCCGATCCTGAATTGGAGATCATAGATTGCGATTTCATGAGCAAATCAGCAAGTACCTATATAGAGCACAACTCAGAAACGGATGATATTTTTCAGGTGCCAGCCTCGGGGACCCCATCAAGTCACCTAACTATTCCTGGTACTAGCAGGGTAATTGGCAATGTTGTGGGATCTAAACAGCTTAATCAGGCTATAACTAATGACCCATTGAGCCCTTTTTCATTCGCAAGCAACTTCAATTTAGCTAGCTGGGTTGTCACGAGTAAGGTGGCCAAGTGACAGATAAATGATTACTTTACAAGAGACTTGCGTGGGAAGGATGCTGGATCATTTCAATCCGCATTTTACTTGCAAATATGTCTGGAAGTACAGAACACATTTGAAGAGTATCTCGCTAGGACAGAAGCAATCATGAAGGACGGGACCAGTGCAACGACTTTCTATTATCAGAATGTTATCGACTACATCTGCTATCTGATCTGCCAGGTTGCATATAGACCTGATATGATATACGCACCACTTTGGGAATACGATTTAGGAAGAGGTTGATTGTATTCTGAGATGCATACTGTGGACTGGTGGCAGGAATCTCAAGTACAATATCAGTCAGTAAAGGTGCCAATAGTTAGCATCTGGTGCTAACAGTCTATTCTATTTACTTGCAGAAAACATTGCCAGCTGGATCAATACTAGTACCACTTATCAGATTGTCGGACCAGACCTCCTTACCAATTTCTCTAGTAATAAAATAGTCTGGGCGGTATATATCACAATTGGCAATATCCATTCGCAGAGCCGAAACAGCCTAGCGAAGATACAGATCCTGCTTCTTGCATTGCTACCAGTACTGCCAAAGTTTGCCTGAGAATCGGTCTGCACTGATAAAGCGCAGCACCGGGCGAATGCAGACATTCCAAAGACCATTTTTGATCGCATATTTGCACCACTACAGAAGATTATCCAAGAAAGCACGATAATGGACTGTTGTGATGGCAAAGTACGCCTCTGTTTTCCTATTTTATCAACCTGGATTGCGGATCAAGCTGAGCATGCAGCCTCGCAAAGATTAAGTTACCAGTGATGCCCAAAGTATAAGATTCCGAGTGAGAAACTTGGTGGAGATCTAGGGCTTACATATCAGATCTGCGACTACACCTTGTATATGAAAACAGCATTGGGAAAGAAGGATATAGGAAGGACCAGCATTGCAGAATACTTTCAGCAAATTGGGGTATAAATAGGATGTACCGTATTTACAGCGCCTCAGCAGGTAGACCCTGCAGACCTCCACAAGCCGGAACTTTTACATAACATCTACCTTGGTCTATTTAAACATATGATGGAATGGGTGGAAGGATTCTTGAAAAACCACAAGTGGTAGCAGGCATTTGACAATACCAGGAAAGCGATCCCCTTATATCCCAGATTCAGTATACCTAAAAAAGCCTATCGTGAAGTCACAGAATAGTAGGAAAAGGAGATACAAAACCTGGACCAACATATTTCAGTGGTGTTGACGTCTGCACTATGGTATCCTGATAGTTCTCAGCAACTCCCATTCAGACATACCTTGAAATGTGTCAGCACGATGATTTATTTTAGTCTGATAGCCCCATATCACAGTGATACACGAGAGATACTGTCCTAAATGGAATCGTATCTACATGCGTTTCACTGGATGAAAGACATCTTTCTGGAGTTCCAGACCTCAAAGGCTACCCTTGCTATGGCAAACCATCAGGATTAGGAACTGAGAAAAGGGAAGCAAAATCGGAGGGCCAGGAAGCCTGCAGTATCTCCGCTGCTAAAAGGCATTGCCTTGCGATCGAAGAGAGTTTCTAAAGGATTGATCAGTGGGAGGATTTAATGCTACGCGAGAATCACTTCTACGTCATCAAGATGCACTACCAGACTCATTTCGAGTTCAACCTCCAATGTTTTGGGTCTATCTTGATGTATTCCAGTGATATTTGCGAGCTGGCACATAAGGTGCAGGTTAAAAAAGGCTAGCGGAGGTCCAACAAAAGTGAAACTGTGTCCCAACAGATCTTCTCAAAATATGGCCACTGGGATACCCTGGGAATGAGGCTACAGAGAAAGGAGGCACTTTTGCAGACTGATAATGCAGTCAGGATAGGGAATATTGCGTCAGAGTTGCACACTTCAGCAGGCTACAGTATAACTTGGCGGGGTCTCAGAGGCCGCTTGAATAATAAAAACATGCTAGTTGAACTTTACACTGTCCTCGAGATCTAGTATTCTGACATGGTGAGGGAGATGCTACATTATATCCTACAGACTGTAACAGATCTAGGGTAGCCATGTGCAGACTCCACAAAACTGAGATTGCTTCCAGTAGAGCACTTTACCCAACTCGAGATTCTGGTCCCAGATTTTCAACAGCCTGATGTTTTTCAGATTTATCGGGCCCGCTATACGGGAATCAAGAATTTCGGCAATGCTTTCCCCATAATTGATTGGGTATGGATTCAGGTTGGGAGAGCGGACACTTGTAAGGATCTGTGAGGTAGGTCAGTAGTGTGGTGATTGGGATATTTCAAGATAAGAAATATCTGGATTGAGGCCAAAGGTGTCAGTCAGGTGGCGTTGGTTCAATTGCTCACTCTAATGAAAGGGGAGAAATTTCACAATAGAAGCGGACATATAGAAGTCTGTGAGTGGCCTGTTCACTGGGATATATGGCTAGTCGATATAGGAACTGTGACTGACCAGGCTCTTGTGATTCCAGTTGGAGTGACATAATGGATAGTTAATCACAGGATTGATCTGCATACATTTCATGAAATATATTGAATTATTTATTCTATATACACGGAGTTCGATATACAAATAATAAGTCCATAAATACACTCATGATAGATCTCACATTGATTAATTATTGTGAAAATTGAACATTTAGCCAAGAGATATAGCAACAGGAATGATACTAGTTCTAATGAAGGAAATAAGACCGGCATAGTAGAAATTAATTGGACAGAATCAAGAGGCATAAGATTTACGGGCGGTGATAGACTACGTTATCAGGTGACTGCTAGACAATCCACTGACCGGCTGCAAATAAACAAATTCAAGGTGCGCTACCGCTCGCTCTACTTTTTTTCCCTTTTGTTGAGGTGATAGTAGTACACCTTGAATAGTGAAGTCGCACCTCAAAATGCTAGATTAACTATTCATTATTTTAAATACTGAAATTGGGCAAATCACTCCACACATATATCATGATAATGAGCACGCCCTTCATGAAAAGCTATTCTTTTCTTAGTTATTCAGGGAAGCGGATGGGATTGAGAATTGGTGTGAAATGGCTGGAGTCCATATGGAGGCTCTGGACAATTGCCGAATCCCAGGCAATGACCCCTCATGCTATATAGAAAAAGGTCCCAAAATGAGTGTCAGCAGATGAATTGAGTTCGTGTATGACTGAGCATATGGGAAAGTGACTTGCGTTCTGATCAGTACGATTTACAATATTTATATGTAAGCATACTAGATAAAAACTTGAACTTGGGTCAGAATTGTTGAAAGTGTAAGAACAAGATAAGCCTGGAGCGTACAGGCTGAGGCGGAAAGAATTGAAAAGAGGAGTTGGAATGCATAGGCCATTAGACAATAAAACAGCTCGCAATCAGAAGAGTGTGATTCATGAGACGAGAAAAGCAAAGCAGGCCTGTCCCGATATGGACGCCTTATATTGGACATGAGCACTTTTCAACCGCTGTCCAACCTTTTGTCTCTGATGTGGAGACTAATATATCTACTATTTAAAAAACTGCTTAACACTTTGAGAGAATACTTGGAAACAATAATCAAGCAGGGAAAGATTCGCCGATGTCAATCTCCTGCAGGAGCCCCTATATTGTTCGTACCCAAACCGGATAGCAGACTACGCCTAGTTGTGGATTACAGAAATCTAAATAAGATTACTATCCTCAATAAACACCTCCTTCCACTAATGTTCCAACTTCGAGATCAAGTAGCTGGCACCAAGATCTTCACCAAGTTAGACCTTGAAGACAGCTACCACTTGATTGAGATTAAGGAAGGAGAGGAATGGCAAACAGCATTCTGGACAAGATATGAGCACTATGAATATATGGTTATGCCATTTAGATTGGTCGATGCCACGGTAATGTTCCAAGATATGATGAACTAAGAACTTAAAGAATACTTCGACGTGGAGTCATATGTTACCTAAACAACATCCTTATATATTCAAAGGATGAGAAGGAATACATTAAAGCTGTAAAAAGAGTTTTACAAAGTCTAGTAGACTTTCAATTAGTGGTATCGCCAAAACAGTTGACCTTCCATACCAATGAAGTGAAATTCATAGCCTATATAGTGGTGATCAATGGGGTGTCCATGAGCACCCGTAAGGTGGAATCCATAATAGTTTGGAAACTACCCAAATCAGTAAGAGATGTGCAAGTCTTTATTGGATTTGCTAACTTTTACTCCTAGTTCATTAAAAACCTCTTGGCTATTTGCAAGCCAATAAATTAGATATTGCAAGGAAATCTGAAGAATTTCAAATTGGGAGTTGATATTAGGCATATGGAAATCTGAGACATGTGCACAGACCCACAATAGGGTAACTGTGCACAGACCCTCGATTTTCTGGAGTGCAAACACCCCCCTCCGGCCCCCTTATGGGGCCCGCACGTCATTAGCGAGATTTCGCGAGTTGCGTCCCACAACTAAAAAGTCACATCAATGAAGCCCACTTCATCACACCATATACATCACCGCCGTCCATCCGACCGCATGCTGTCCGCAGGGTATACGAGCGGGGCCCTTTGGCAACATCTGGGAAGTGGAACGGAGGAAATCCGTGGGAGGCGCATTGAGATAGTAGGCTTCAAAGTTAGGCTTCCTACACTATGGGCCGAAAGTGACAGGACGTTTTCGGCGAAATACATCAGCAAATTGTATACCTGTTCTGATCCTCGATTCCGCAATACCGGTTCCCGCCTGTGCCTCTTGGTGTTACGGGCTCATCGTTGCGTGCTCTTGGTCTCCCTTGTAGCTTTCTAGCGGACTCTATTTCCTTCCTGTTCGCCCCTGTTTCTCTCTCCTCTAGACCTGTATGCCTTCATTTCCCACCGGTTCTTCCATCCACAGACCCAGATTCTCTTTGGCTGTGCTTGTACGGACCATGACCCTCCAGGTCCGTGCTTGTGCAGACTTTTACTTTTCTGGTCTGTGCTTAGGTGGACCATCACTCTCCAGCTCCATGCTTGGGTAGTTCTGAATACCCCTGGTCCGCCACCTTGTCTCCTCCAAATCCCCAGATCTGCGTGTTCATGGCCCATTAATCCTCTGGTCCATCCTTCTGTGATTCTGACTCTCTCTGGTCCACCGCCTTGTCTCCTCCAGACCCCATGGTCCGTATGTTCATGGCCCATTGATCTCCTGGTCCATCCTCCTGTGACCCTGGCTCCCCCAGGGTTCACCTTTTTGTGGCCCTCTATCCACCTGGGTCTGCATTGCCGTGGATTTTGCTACTTTGGCTCATTCCCTATTTGGATCATGAGCCTCCTGTTGCATTCTAGCTTGGACCTCAACCCTCGGACCCAGCCATTCGTGCTCTCAGCAGTCCTCTGGTTGCTCCAGACTCCAAGCCCTTGTTCCCGGTGCCACTCGCGCTTTGCTCCTTGGCCTCTCGCATAACTATAGTCTGCCCTTGATACTCAACTGGGTACGGGGAGGGTCTACTGCAGTCTTGGCTGCCACCCACACCTCGATTGCGACCCACATTTGCCAAACTTTCTCACAGCCACTCCCTAATGTTTCGCACCTCCTAATGTTTCGCGCCTCCTAATGTTTCACTTCCCTTAGATTTCTACCTTCCACCTGTATGAGGTTTTATTTTCATATTCACTCCCAATACTAATACACATAATAGTAGGTCTCTAGGTCTATATGACTATTTAGGATCAAGCTATTTTTACCCCGGATTCTTCCCCCTTCCACAAGATGGACTGGCCCTTCAATTGCTTCCAATTCCACGACATACCGATCCCGGTCATTGAGCACAACTTTCACGAAACCATGGAAGCGATTAGGCTTGCTCGATTCTGTCGTATACTTCGTTCCCACTAGCATAACTAACTCCAGTCTTTCTGCGACCAGGGATTTGTTTCGTTGTGAGGTCTGTGGAATTGCCACCTTAGATGGGCTAAATGAAAAGTATAGCAACGGTTTGTATACCTTCCTCCCTTGGAATGAATTCTTGTCCCTGTCTTCACTTTCATGAACCCAAATATCGTGGCTCAGCAGCTGATTCTTTCCTGTCTCTTTGATACATCGCAACAGCCTCTTCTCGATCTCCAACGGGCGTTTAAATGGCTGGAAGTAGTTCGCTACTGAGTTGTAAATTTCGATCTTCGTGGATTTCGCGCAAGCTTCTCTCTGGCCGAGTACCCTCTCCGCCGCGCGGTGCCCCCTGAGTTCTTCGACATAATCACAGAAAAGTACCGGCAGGTCAGGAATCGACTGGTGGGTCGCAACCTCACTTAGCGAGAGCCACTTGATACCTCTTGCTCTCCCGGCTAATCTAGTCTGCTGAACTACCTGATCTACTTGCTGCTTCTGCTCTGGGACTGGAATTTATAGGCTGATCGCGGGTGCTAGGTTTCAGCTAGGTCTGCCAGTGGTTCTAACGGCATCCCAGTGCACCTCCTAACTTCTCCCCTGGTGTTACGTAAACCTGGTGGAATGCAATCTCTCGGTGCCAGTCTGCATACCGAGGACCCTGGTGGTATCATGATCGTACATTCCACTTAAAGTAAGTTGCTCTAAGATCTGGACCATGTACGCAATCCCAGTGTGTCAATCATTGTACCAGAGCATTTGCTCTTCGTACTGCACTCGATTGGAAGCGCGATATGCTTCTTTGACGTTTTCTATATGCAAAAGTTCCTATATGTCTGTAGAGAAATTGTCGGGCGATCCCATGCGGCAGATACTATTCGAAGCATGACTCAGCATGTCCATTTTTGAGAACTGAAAGTGGTAGAGTGCAGACTCTAGGTTTTCCTTTTCTGCCTTCATCTGTTGCCTCGACCAGCCTTCTTCACTACCCTTCGCCACTGTCGCGGCCCATCTCTTCTCGAAGTTCTTAGTCCTCGCTTTTGTCTTTCTTTGCATACAAAACATTGATTTGGTCCTCTAGAATGTTGCAAGTCCGCTATCTAGCAGACCAAGTGTGTAATCTGAGTGGCTGTGCCGTCCAAGAACCAGGAGAAATTAGATGATGGATCTGACACATATTAGGACCTGTGCCTCCTCGGATTCCATCGACCGGACTCTATCGGTCAGCATTGGGCCTAGCACAGTTAGTAAGAATCACATCATAGTCCTAATCTCTTTCCCCTGCCATGAACTGACATCTTCGTAGCCTCACCTAAATGGTTGAAAACCTGGGTATAGTGGAATGGACTTAAAACGATCACTGAACTGGCCTAGAATTCCCTGCTGTCGTAGATATCCTACCAACCAATCCATCATTGTCTTAAGCATTTCTAGATGCTGGAGATGAAGAGCATAGGGTTGCCAGAGGGTGTATACATTGCATAAGGAATACCTCCAAAAAGGAATTTCCTCCACCAGCAGACCAACGGATGTCAAATACTTTTCATCTTCTGGGGTTCCTTGTTCTAGCGCTTGCTGATAGGACTTTGGATCGCGGTCTCTAAACCCTCTAACTCTGCTACTCGGCTCGTATCCCATCTCAGTCTGTGGGATCTCGCAAATTGGGCAAAGGCCATTGATTATTCTTGCCAGGATGACGTGTTCTGGGTAGTCTGCAATCCAGGCTGCGAGAACTGGATAGCATTGGTGGACGTGGCCATCGCTGCAATCCCATTCATAACCTGCACCGGCTATATCGTGGTCTGTTATCAGCTTCAGAATATGCTCAATCACTCTATGCCAAGACCTGTCAATCTCACCGCCCTTCGGGTTCTTCAGAGAAATTGGTAAGACAGTAACCAGTACCCAGGCGCATTTACAGCTTTCCCGTCGTATGTCTTTTCTAATGTTACTGATCCACCTATAAACCGGCCAAGCATCCTTGTCTCCAGAGAGGTTTGGAAGATGTGTTTTGTCTGAAGCAAAAAGGAGAGGGACCACTGTTCTGCCCTGGGGCACTAAGTCTTGGGTGTGCCACCACATGTCTGCGGTATAAATCTCATTATATACTCTTCAGCCTGTACTGTCGAAGAGGGGCTCAGGACTAAAGACCAGATGGTCTGCGAAAGGTAAATGGCCAAGAAGCAGCCGGATGCAGTGCAGGATATTGTGTGAGTACAGTGTTCTGGACTCACATGTGGATTCAGACCAGCTTTGGGGTCTAAAGCCGTGTTCCACGCGTTCAAACAAAGACCACAGCTCATCTGCTGTCCGGAACGAGGTGCACTTGTCATCATCCAATCCACGCTGTAAATACTCATCGATTGACCCTTTGGTTAAGCCCGATCACAGCATTCGCCACCCAAGCTTAAAGGCTTCGGTATTATGAAATGGATGCCATGGGTTCCAGTCCGCGTCTAGGTATCTGCGATAAATTCGACCTGCCGCACCATAGGACCTACCGGCTTCACGCGGGTGATACTGAGTTTTTCCAGGATTGGGCAAACAGGTTAGGTCTGGGTCCTCCGGTTCCAAGCTTCTCGGTTCCTGGAAGCTATTTGAGTCTGCGGATGGCTTCCATTCAAAAACTATTCTCTCAATGATGTTTAGTCTGAGCCAAGGGGGAGTTCAGGGTTTAGAACAAAACATACAGTCCATCCTAGGATCGTCATTTCCGGGCTGCCTATTGCTTGTACTCCCCTCCCTTTCACTTGGCGGACCACTGAGGTACGGCCTCTGCTGTTTCTGTTTTGTCTGTATTTGCCTTTTCGCGCACTGGTTATGGTGAATTGATAGGCCCTTGCGTGTCTTGAAGGGCCTTCCGTAGTCCGGGCAGATAGGATTCGACGTCATCACATGGTAAAATAGTACTGCGGTGGTGATAGGGGGGATCGATATGATGGGAGTACAATCAGTATTTGTGTAGTGTTTGTACAAGTGGTATATTGGTTGTTCAGAACAGGGGCTATTTTGGTGGTTAACTATTGCTAACTTGTAACAACACATCTCTCCCCGGTTCTTTGTACGGTGCACATGTGGTGTACTTCAGGTACCTGCCAATGCGGACCGATACCAGGTGCTCGGTAGTGTACCTAACACAGATCTTGCCGATACGGATCTTGCTATACAGATCCTGCGACAGTCTACCTTGTTGGTAATATGGTATACTTGAAAACTAGGGCTTGTTCAACTGTACCAAAGCTTGTTCAACTGTACTGAATGTACTGTTCATATTGCAAACTGGTGTTTGTTCAAGTACGCAAAACACACAACTCGCTGGGGACGTGTGAGGCTTGAGAGTTAGACATCATGAACTCTGGATCTTGTGAGTTCCAGGAAGGCATATATAGAGACCAGTTTTCGCCCTTAAGCCAGAAAATTATACAGCAGCAGTAGTCCCCCCGTACACAATAGCTTATATCAGAACACACGCTATTCAACATCCTACTACCCTATCCCTTCATTTCTGTTCTGCACCTTATCCGCAGTCCTACTTGTAGTCACGATCTCCCTCAGTCGAACCCCTCTCTCTGGCCTTACCCTAGACCGCAAATACCAGAACTGGTACCAAATATATATAGGTAGTACGCAGTGTCTCCAAATACCGATAGGTACGCTAACGTGTCTCACAAATAGGCATGCTAACTCCAAGCTTCCGCCCAAGCGCTGATCCTTACCATCTTCAGACCATCTAACATTCTCAACACTAGAAAAATAATTAACTCCGCAGACCTGGTAACCTGCACACCCTGCACACCGAGACTCCCCCCAGCCACGTTAGATAAATTAGGTAAGGAAACCTTACTATATGCCATTAGCGCAGTTACTAATTTTACATTATGTGAGAGAGGGCAGTGAATTTTTTAATATGCCGAAGCCTACCGCAAATGAAATTTGTCGGAAGCTTGGCTTTCCTATTGTCAGCGACCAGTTCTACAAAGAATAGGTTTCGAGATTCAACCGGGTCTGGCTTCATCAGCAGCATCCGGAACTTATCCCGCGACCAGTTGCTCTTGGCAACGATGATAAGACCGTGGAGTGGGAGTTTGGGCTCTGACAAATGTATTCCGACTTCCCAACTCATTGGGGTGAGGCAAACTTTGTGAATCGTGCAGATCGCGAGGAGTGTGCAGCGCAATTCATGATTCAGCCGACGAAGAAGGTCCGCTCCGATATGGCACTGGAGGCGAGGAAGGCCGCTGAAGTTGCCAACTGCCCTGTTGCGCCCCCGGCCCCCGTGACTGCCACGGCCTCCCTCACGACTACTACTGCCCCTGCAACTACTACTGCCCCTGCGACTACCATGTCCCCTGCACAAACCACTACCCCCGTGACTACCATGACCCCCTTGGCTACTAGCAGCCCCTTGGCTACCAGCAGCCCCTTGTCTACCAGGAGCACATTGACAACCAAGAAGCGGACTAGAGTTTTTGATGACGATGAGGATCCAGAGAGCCGAGCCAGGCCACTTACAAAGCGGCCAAGACAGGTTGAGCTGCCAGAGTTGCAGTTCATGTCTTCCACCGTCACATTCCCTGGCCCTAACAGTACCCGAGTCTACTCTACATCCTATGCTAGTGTCAGCGAGTTCCTCCGCCCTGTCCGTTGGACTCGTGAAAGAGCTCCACAACTTGCCACAAGGTCCATGATGCTCAAGGCGAATATTAGTACACGGAATGATCAGTACTTGGCCCTCTTTGGGATCGAACAGGGTGACAGGGTGGAACGGGTTATCTCGGACCAAGGGTCCTGCAATGCGGCAGTAATGGCCGCCCAAGGCAAGCACCCAAATCAGAGTTCCTTTGCTGGCCTTTGGATCATGGCAATACCCGCGGTGGAAGATTTGTATCACTTTGTTGAGGAAGAGATTGGACTGGACTATACCGGTGAGGATGAAGATGAGCGGGAGCCGGGAAGGGACAACTCAGGGCCAGAAGATAATAGTGAGGGGCCTTCGCAGCCTTCGGATTTACCCAGGATGAAGGAGAGCACCGGTGGCAGGGGGGCAGCAGAGGTTGGAGATAAGGAAGGGTAAGAATGTGGCCTCTGGCCAAAATGATAATGATAATGACTTATATAGTCGCCCAAGTGGTCCAAGTAAGTAATTGTCCAATGTATTATCAAACTTTGAGAATCTATAATCTAATTTGTTTTCCCACAATTTGCAGGGAGACAGCGCTCACCAATACCGGCTTCTCTAGTTGACAGCCTCATCCAGAATGAACCGGATAGGTCAAGCTGCCGACATATTAGGGAAAACTAGGCCTTGGAAGATAATCAGGATGTGATGGCCGCTGCGGTCGTGGACACTACCACCACTAGCGATGGGGCCCTTCTCGGACTCTGTGGTGACTAGCTCAACATTGATTTTGAGCACTAATGCTTCGAAGAGGCCACGAGAATGTTGGGGGCAGACCTCCTCGTACCAGTCGAAGGCGATATCGGGCCCAGAATGCTCAGAATCCTAGGAATCCCCCATGGACGATTCCTTCACCATCAGGTCGGGGGTATTTGGTTTATTATAGAACGGATCCTCGCAGACCGTCCCCCTGGGGCTCTTATTGCTGACGATATGGGATTGGGCAAAACTCATTATGTACTTGCCACACTGCTCTACCTCAAATATATTGTTGATGAGGCTGCAGCAGGCAGAGCTTTGCCATGCTTAGGTGGAAAGTTGGTGGCAGAACTGGAGGTTGTTGCACGGATCTTTGGCGCCAATAGCGAGCTGTACAGGTGACCTTGCATCATCATCGTCCCGGCAAACCTTGTCCATACCTGGGGGCGAGCCGTGCAGAGTTTTATTCTCCAGACTGGGGTCCAGCTAGTCAACCTCTATTTGAGTTGTCAGCTCAACCACAACCAGCTCAACTACACTTCGGACAACCCCGGGTGCGGTAAAGCTATCCATCTGATTTACTATAGCTCCAACAGAGCCCACTATAAAAATCAGGACCACTTGCACGGCTGCCAATGGGGGATTGGAATTTTCGATGAATCGCATATGGCGAAATCCTGCGCAACCTAGACCTTCGACTCCCAGATGGAAATTGATGTACCCTGCCGGATCCAGCGAACTGGAACCCCGAATCACCACACAGTTGGTAATTGGGTTCCCCACACCTAGTGGCTGTTCGCCCAAGTCACTGATCAAGATGAGTTCGATAGCCATGGTGCGCGCCCACTCGACTCCGCAATTATAGAGGCCCAGCACGAAAATATAACATTAGAGTAGGCACGTGACCAGATCAAGAGCATTGCCTGGCCGTGGACCATCCGGCGCTGGGGAGAGACTAGGGATGCAAACGGGCAGCCCCTGGTTCGCATTGCCGCACTTGTGCAGCATGACGTCCATCTGCAATACACCACTGATGAGGCTAATGCAATCGACCAGTGGATCACGGACGTCAAGGGTAACAAGTGGAACGCTATCCAGACAGTCTTATATGAGTGGCGCCTTGCTTGCCTCACTATGGACCTACCAGAAAACGATGTAAGCTCTGAGGACTCGGAGTCTGGGGAGGCTGCAGTTGTCCATCGCCAATCCTGAAATCGCAATGACTTCCGTGGTGGGCCCACGCTCAGATGGCTTTCAGAAGTTTTCATTCTACAGTTGTTGGGACCACCTGGAGGAGGGGTACCAAATAAGGCCGTCATTTTTGCCCCATTGCCAGGCCAAGCATCTTACATCAACTGGTTCCTCTGGACCATTCATTCCAGTATTCACACCATCTTGTATCGCGCCAGAGTTGCCTCGAGAGACCGGAATCGTCTACTACAAGAGTTTGCTTCAGTCGGTAGACCGGCTGCACTTATCCTCACTCCAGCCCTTGGTGGGACCGGGCTGAACCTGGTTGCGGCAAACCAGGTTATTATCATGTAAAAACTCTGAAACCTCAATGAGCAATGTCAAGCAGTTGCGCGGATTCACCGCATTGGTCAAAGACGGTCCCCAAAAGCGTGGGTCCTGCACTGTGAGGGAGGGGTAGATAATAGGGCCGAAGAACTTCACTAGTGCGGTGGAAGGTTTGAGGTGCAGATCATGCATGGATTGATTGGGCAGAAATTCTCCTATATGGAGTTAATGGACGCCAGGGCAACTAGAATCTGTGAGCTTGAGTGGGCACAATCCTCTACACAAGGTGTTCCCGATCCTTCTGGAACTCAGAGTAGTGGTGGTGGTGATGGCGAATAATGGTGCTCCTGGTCCTTCTGGGGACTTGTGTTGTTTTTTCTCACTTTTCTGGGTGAGTTTGCATTTTTTTCATTCCTTTTGGGTTCGCAGCAGGCGATAGATGGTCGCTTCTTTCTTTCTTTCTTTTGTCTTGGGGCTCGCATTTAAAGACGCTTGCCTGGCTTCCCTCCATGGGAGCGTATTTGCTCAGTGCATTTGTTTGTTTTTGTGACTTTTCTGCCTGGATTGGCATTTCTTTATTTCTGTTGGGTTCGCAGCATGGTATAGACGGTGGTTTCTTTTGTCTTGGGGTCTGCAGCATACTATAGGGGTGGTTTCTTTCTTTTATCTTGTGGTCCGCGTCTTAGAGCGCATCTTAGAGCATTAGATTTGGGGTTTACGAGGTCAGTGTTTGCATATCGGTAGAGTAGTTTCTTTTATCTTGGAGTCTGCAGTTTACTATAGACGGTGGTTTCTTTCTTTTGTCTTGTGGTCCGCATCTTAGACTGCGTCTTAGAGCATTGGATTTGGGGTTTACGAATTCAGTGTTTGCATATCGGTGTAGAGTGGTTTTTTCTTTTTTGCATTTTTTAGGTCTGCATTTTATCTGTCTCTGGGTTCAGGAGCTTGCATTTGATTGGAGGTTGCTTGTGTGAAGGGTTGAGGGTTGGTTTCTCTAGATGTTAATAGCGGTCTTGTTAGCTCAGCGAGATACCTATCTTTTTCCTTTTTGGCTGTTCTATATGTGACTCACCTTGAAGTTAACTGATTAGACAAGAACACCCTGCACGGAGAAGCCAACCATACTCACGCTTGAGATAGTCAACGACGTAGACCGATGTCACGGACCGCCTTTCTAGTGCATTCCACGGGATGGTTTACTTGAAATATTGTAAGCAGGGTCTGAGTTGGGGACATGCCGGCAGCTACCAAATGTGTACCCACGGACCTCATCGCCTGCCTATATCTTTCGGCCCAATACTTCGTGCTTTACACTTCACTCTTCGCCTCATACTTTCTCATCCGGACAACTAAAGACATGCCGTGTACAGGAGAGAATACTCAGAATGCTCAGACTAATCAGACCCAGACTCGAGCTCCGCACTCTTCTGGCTCTCAGCGTATTGGCAGACGACAGGACCCGATCAGGCATGTCTGTTCACCTGAGCACCCTGCTCGGTGTTCAGATAGCGAATCTAGGGACGAAGAGGGTAACAATACTGAAGTTTCTAGTGGTAGGGTACTCTATGTAGTTTGGAAGATTTCTCTGTACTAACTTTTACACTACGGGAATAGTGCAACATGCACAGGTAGTTCCACAACTACCTTCAACTGTTGCATCGGACGATGATTTCTTCTCTGAGTCTGATGTGGTGGAATTCCGCCCTCGGAAGCGGACTCACATAAACCTTGAGGCTCCTGGAAACAACGATTGGAGACTTCTTATTAGGAGACATTCACCAACCCAGAATCGGCGGTCTACAGGCCCAAGGCAGCAATCTTGTACACAGGTCGACCTTCACAAGAGGGTGCGGACCGAGTTGGCTTGGCAGCAACCCCGCTCTCTCGAAGACACATCACCATCTGAACTGCAGATACTATCAGACTCCGCAAGTGCCACATCGGAGGGCAAACTACCACGCAAGTTCTGGAAACGAGAGTTTATTCCCCCCAAGGTTATTCTTGTTTATGATGCAGCGAAACTCTATTTAGAAGCAGAAGTCTATACAGGCCAACCTTGGCCTTCCGTGGCCATGATGGAGAATATGATCGAGAGTGCTTGGTCATTAGCATTGGACCAGAGAAAGCGGGAAGAAGAAGAATATTACCGGTCAGGGGACCAGCGGCCTGCCGAACAAACACCCTCGACCCTTCTTGATGCAATCTCATTAGAGATGGTGAGTCTTGATATAACCCACAATGACGATTAACTGAATCAGAGGCTAAAAGTTGTGTAAGTTGAAACGCCGTATGTCGGCTTGTCGTGGGTATCTAGTTTCAGAAGCACGGAAGATGGTAGTGGAGTAGTATAAGTTGCCGATCGCAGACCCAGTTGAGTGCCGGACTCTGGTCAATAGTCTTCTCAATGATGATACTTTTCTTCGTTAGACCGTAGATCACGGAGATGGTCCTCGGACTAGTTGGTTTATGGTGGAGGAGATTGTAAAGCTGATGCGTTCCTACTTTTTCGCCAACGAGCACAGCCTAGGCTGCAAGCCCTATATGCAGCAGTACTTCAGCCCTCTGCATTGGCTCACGGTGCTTCTCGTGTGTACTGCACTTCGCTGCTCCTTAATGGACTACAAAGATACAAGACACAAGTCCCTAGCTGTCGCAGATTTCTCACAGGCTGTGTTTGGTGGTTAGTAAGTCATTTCTCTGAGTGAACAAGGGAGCTAAAATACTAGGTTAACAGACTACTACAAGAGGTACTATCAAACATATCAAAAGGTGGGTCTGCGGACTGCTATTGCCTGAAAGATATACTTTTTGGAATTATGCTAATCCGGTCTCGAAAATAGATGTCAGAGGCACGGAAGAATGCGACAATACGAAAGATTGAGAAGCGCGTGCAAAAGATCCGGTCACAGCACGAGACAGAACGAATCGAGACTACTGGGTATAAGGATGACATGGGAGATAATGTGCATGACCTGATCGAGAGCCACGAAAATGCCTAGCAAGGGTCTGCACACCCTTCCACATAGCAGACAGGCGCCTATGCTACAGGAGGAACGGATAAATGCAGAACAGCAGGGCAAAGAATTGGGCCCTCAGCTGAAGGGTGATTGCGATGGAGATGGTGGTGCAAAGATGAATGGTGGTCAAGAGGGGAATGGTGGTCCGCTAGTGAACTACAAGCAAGGCCGAATTGAAGCCGGACACTGTATGCGGGGTACAACCTGAGTGTCTGGCATTAATTCGGCCTTGTCAGTATTTTGTGTGGATCAAAGGTATTTCTTTTTCATTTCTTCATTTTTCATGGTAATCATTCTGTTTGTAACTTGGCGATAGTGTGGTGAGGTGTGGGCGAAGCGACATAGATATAGACTAGACTTCTTATATTGATTAGTAGGTCCGAGGGAGGGGGGAAACTTTCGTGTATTATATTCTTAAATGTAGGTAGAGAGAGAGGGTCGCAAAGAGCATTTGTGCACCAGGATTATTAGATAACTAGAGAACAGCATAGTGTGGCAATTGTGATGACTGGGTTAAGTGCAACGCATATATGGTGCGACTGGTACTGTGATTGTGGAACCCGGAAGACCTTAGGGCCAAAGCTGTGCGAAACAGGTGAAAGCGCGGAGAACGGAATGTGCATCAAGGGAGGTCTGGTGTGTGGTGGGACAATTATAGTAAAGCCAGTATGGGGCAGAGGCAGAAAAGGAACAATCAGGATCATACTAGAGCAGATCAAGAGGCAGACCGCAAATTAACAGGATGCGAAGAAAGATGTAAGCAAGAGCCAGGAGTGACAGGGTATGTGGACAGAAGGTTCGAGGGACACGGGGAGAGGGAGTGATAGGATCAGGTTCAATTGGGAGTGTAAAGGTAGGACCTGAGGGGAGTCGGAATCAAGAACGCGTAAACTGAGAAACAAGTGTTACGGACTGGGATGGTGCTGGGGTGGGGAAGGCACAGGTCCAGAAGTAGAGAGAGCCATGGGAGAGGAGGCCGGGAGAAGATAGAAGAGTCAAAGCAAGAATTAGGGGGAGCAGGGACAAGGGGAGGATGGACCAGGACTGCACTACCAAGGTTCGAGTAGAACGGGAGTACCTCGGTACTGGGTGGTGGACCACGAGGTCCAAGAAGACCATGAGTGGCCAGGTGACTTCTGGACCGGCTGAAACATTTTGCTGATGTACTCCAAGAGGATATCTCAATAGCAGAGGCTATTAGGAGTATACCGAATCGATCCATGCCCTTCTGAGATCAGCTGTAGGTTGGTTGGTCCTGGTAATTGGACCCCTCCATGGAGGCCGGCGGACCAAGGGAAAGCATGCTCAGAATGGAAGACCTAGATAAGTCGGAGCTCCGTGAGATGTTGACACGTCGGGCTCGGACTTGCGATTGGTACTAGCTGGCGCAGCATGAACTTGATCGCTTCATGACCGAAGAGACTACTGGAACGATATTCAACCAGACTAGGGTAATATAATAGTCTATGCGGATAGCTAAGTTGGAGGCCACTGTTTGGTACAACAAATAGCGCAGTCATTACAATGGAGGGATACTATTCCGGGTCTGCGAAAGGGTGTGATAGGTTTCAGGGTCAAACAGTAATCGCACTTATAAGATTCTGGACGTTTGCGTATTAAAACCAGAGTGGTATTTCGCGGCCATAGTAGTTAGAAGTAGTTCGCGAACACTCAGACGCGGGATATAAATATCGAAGTACCTCCCGAGCTTTACAGACATTATCAAACAACGGAGAAGAGATCTTATCAATATTCAATTGTTTACCTCAGAAATCTTTACTTTACCTTTACCTTATCGAGACGAGCCTTCCTCGACACATTCTCCGAACAAAGATTTTGGCCTACATCCCTCAGTTATACTAGAGATTGGCGTCCGCCTAACAGTTAAGCAGAATACATCTTTGGTAGAACTAAAACACCATTTCACTGCCACCCTCCAACTTCCCAATATTTTCCAAGAAAGAGAATCAGTGGTAGAAACTGTTGCTAGAGATTTCGCACTTGGTTGCATCCTTTCTCAATATATTGAGAAAAAGCTACATCCAGTAGCATTCCATTCTTGAAAATTGAACTCAGCGGAGGGCAATTATGAGATTCATGAGAAGGAACTTCTCGTGATTCTTGGAGCATTCAAAGAATGGAGACACCACTTGATCAGGACAGCAAACCCGGTTATGGTCTTTACTGACTATCAAAACCTACAATACTTCCTCACCTCAAAAGTCTACAGTGGCCATCTGATTCGATAAACTCAAAAGGTGGTGAAATACAATTTTCATATTTTATACTGGCCAGGTGCAAAGGGTGGAAAGCCTGATACATTAAGCAGATAGCCAAAGTAACATCCTGCAGAGGGAGCTACACACCACGTACAGAAAATTTTAAAACCAGAAACTTTCTTCGTATAGCTAGTAGCGATGGTAGGTGATAAAGGAGAAGAGTGGTATGGTGAAAATAATTTGGATGGGGAACCGTGAAGTGGCAGAATGGAATGCGTGATTAGGGTTAAGAGATTGAGCAAAATGGTATACTTGCCAACAAAGCACTCAAGAATGGCAGCGGGGTATAATCTATATGCCATGGAGGATAACATTGTCCCAAAATATAAATAAGTATTAAAAAGGACTGGGATAGCTGTAGGGCTCCACGAAGGAATGTGCGGAAAAATTGTAACAAGAAGCATGTGTGCGGTGTTGAAAGTGGAATTCCCACGGGAGCAGGAGTAATCGATACCTATTATACTGGTGAACTTAAAGTCCTACTATTTAACCATAAGGATTTGCATAACCAGATAAGAATAGGCGATTGCATAGCTCAACTAGTAGTAGAGAAAATCAACACCTCAGACATGATGGAGGTAGACGACTTGGAAGAGAGGGAACACAGGACCAAAGGATTCGGAAGCTCCGATATAGGTACAACATCCTTGGTCATCAAAGAACAGGTACCTAGCATCAGTTACCTGCAGGTATTGGCTACAGACAACGAATATTAGTATGACATTTCAGAAGTACTGGAAAAGATTCTAATGTCAAACGCCATCATCCTATAAAAAGACATGAAGCAGTTTGATCTTGAATTCTTAAGTGAAATACAGGCAGCTATCGAGATGGATACAGCTTGAAGGCAAAGGAGAGAAGAACTCATTAGACTATGAGAGGAGAGAAAGGATTTCCCCATAGATTAGACCTTATCTGACGATCTACTATATTATAAGCAAAGACTATTTGTACTAAATAGTCAGGCTCTATACACCAAAATTGTGGAAAGATGTTGCCATGTAAATGTTGCAGGACATTGAGGACAAGAGAAAACCTTGGAAATAATTATGCAGGACTTCTACTGGAAAGGACTGGTGGAATGGATCAATGACAATGTACGATCCTGCGATAAATGCCAACATAACAAATCGTTTACATACGCTAAGTAACAATTATTGGGACTACTGCAAATACCATACACAGTATGAGTATACATCTTTCTGGATTTTATCACACAACTACCAGAGTTGCAAGGATATACTTGGATAATAGTAGTGGTTGATCAATTCACAAAAATGGTACATTTCTTTGGACTTGGGACATCAGCTACTGCTAAAGATGTTGCAAACACATTCCTGAAAGAAGTCTGGAGGCTGCACAACCAGCCAACTGAAATCGTATTGGTTATGGACTCAAAGTTCGTGGGAGAATTCCGGGAATCCCTTTGCAAGGTACTGAAAATTAAGTAAAGGATGTCAATGGCATACCATCCTCAAAGTGATGGATAAACAGAACGCACCAACCAAGTGCTGGAAGGATAACTGCCAATTTTGTCAACTATGATCAGGATGACAGATATTAGCTATTACTACTGGTACTAGCTGAACATGCATATAACAATTCCACTACCAATGCATACAGGATATCACCATTCTCTGTGAACTCCAGATTCTATCAACAGACAAAGTGGATGAAGCAACGAGAAGCTCAAAATCCAGGAGCAACACTCTATGAGAACTGGATTAATGTGATACATGAACAAGTGAAATGGTCACTTAAAGAGATGCAGGAAGAAATGTCTAAATAATACGACCGAGAAGCAAGAGAATAACCAGACTTCAACAGGGGGGACAAAGTAGTGTTAAATGCAAAATACATTCGCATCCAATGAGAATCGAAGAAGCTAAGCCCGTAGCTTTACCATCCGTGAAACGAAATTGTACCTCAGGTGAAAAGGGCCCACGTCCAATCTAAGACTTACGTATCTGGACAGGTCTACTTTGCTTTTCTCGTCTCATGTATCTCACTCTTCTGATTGTGAACCGTTTAATTCGGTCATGTCCTATGCATTTCAATGCCTCATTTCAATTCTTTCTACCCCATCCTGTACACCTCAGGTTCATTTCATTCTCAAACTTTCTACAATTCTGACCCAAGTCCAAGTTTTCATCTAGCATGCTCACATATAAATATTGTAAATCGTACTTATCACAAGGTAGGTCCCTTTCCTACATGCTCAGTCATACATGAACTCAATTCATCCACTGACACTCATTATGGGACCTTTGTTCAGGTAGCACTTGGGGTCATTGCTGGGGATTCGGCAATTGTCTGGTACCTCCATGTAGACTCCAGCTATTTCACACCCATTCTCAATCCCGCGTGGTTCCCTGAATGACTAAAACAAGAATAGCTTTTCACGAAGGGCGTGCTCATTGTCATGATATATGTGCAGAGCGATTTGTCCAATTTCAGTATTTAAAAGAATGAATAGTTGATCTAGCATTTTGAGGTGCCACTTCACAATTCAGGGTGTGCTACTGCCCCCTCTACGAAAAGGAAAAAAAGTAGAACGGGCTGTGGTACATCCTGAATTTGTTTATTTGCAGCCTGTTAGAGGATTGTCTGGCGGTCGTCTGACAATGCAGTCTATCACTCCCAATAAATCTTATGCCTCTCGATTCTGTCTAATTAATTTCTACTGTGGCAGTCTTCTTCTATTTATTAAAACTAGTATTATTCCTCTTACCACATCTCTTGGCTAACCATTCAATTTTCACGATAATTAATCAACGCGAGATCTATCATGAGTGTATTTATGGTATTCTCTTTTTGTATATCGCACTCCATGTATATAGAATAAGTAATGCAATACATTTTGTTAAACTTACGCAGATAAATCCTGTGATTAACTATCCATTGAATCTCCACAACGGGAATCACATGAGCCTGGTCAGTCATAGTTCCAATATCCACTAGCTGAATATCCCGGTAGGCAGGCAGCTCACGGACCTTTATATCTCTGCTAGTAATGTGGAATTTCCCCATATTCATTGGATTGAGCAATGGAACCAACACCAGCTGACTGACACCTCTAGCTTTACTCCAGACATTTTTTATCTTGAAAAGTCCCAATAACAGCACCACTGACCTCCCACGCGGATCCCCACAAGTCTCCGCTCTCCTAACTTGAATACATACCCAATCGTTTCTGCGGGAACTATTGCGGAAATTCTTTGTTCCCATACAGCAGCCTCGATGAATCTGTAACATATCAGGCTCTTGAAAGTCTGGGACCAGTATCTCAGGCTGGGTAAAGCACTCTACCGGAAGCAATCACAGTTTTGTAGAGTCTATATAAGGCTGCCCTTGATCCATTATAATCTATGGGATATAATGCAGCATCTCCCTCACCATGTCAGAATACTTGATCTCGAAGATGGTACAGAGTTCAACTAGCCTGTTTGTATCTATCGAGTGGCATCTGAGAACTCGCCGAAGTATGCTGTAGCCAGAGGAAGTGCAAAGCTCGGATGTGACATGTCTTATCCTGACCGCTGTTAGGCATATGGAAATCCGAGACATGTGCACAGACCCACGGTAGGGTAACTGCGCACAGACCCTCAATTTACCGGAGTGCCAACACCCCCCTCCGGCCCCCTTATGGGGCCCGCACGTCATTAGCGAGATTTCGAGAGTTGCGTCCCATAACTAAAATGTCACATCAATGAAGCCCACTTCATAACACCATATACGTCGCCGCCGTCCGTCCGACCGCATGCTGTTCGCAGGATATATGAGAGGGGACCTTTGGCGACATCTGGGAAGTGGAACGGAGGAAATCCGTCGGAGGCGCATTGAGATAGTAGGCTTCAAAGTTAGGCTTCCTAACTATGGGCCGAAAGTGACGGGACGTTTTCGGCGAAATACTCCAAGAGGTTATCCCAGTAGCGGAAGCTATTAGGGGTATACCGAATCCACCCATACCCTTCTGAGATCAGCTGTAGGTTGGTTGGTCCTAGTAATAGGACCCCTCTACGGAGGCCGGCGGACCAAGGGGAAGCACGCTCAGAATGGAAGACCTAGATAAGTCGGAGACCCTTAAGACGCTGACACGTCGGGCTCGGACTTGCGATTGGCACTAGGTGGCCCGGCATGAACCTGATCACTTCATGACCGAAGAGACGACTGGACGATAGTCAACAAGACTAAAGTCATATAAAAGTCTATGCGGACATCTAAGTTGGAGGCGGCTGTTTGGTATAACAAATAGCGCAGTCATCTCAACGGAGGAATACTATTCCGAGTCCGCGAAAGGGTGTGATAAGTTTCAGGGTCAAACGGTGTTCGCACTTATAAGATTCTGGACGTTTGCGTATTAAAACCAGAGTGGTACTTCGGAGGCATAGTAGTTAGAAGTAGTCCGCGAACACTCAGACGCGGGATATAAATATCGAAGTGCCTCCCGAGCTTTACAGACATCATCAAGCAACGGAGAAGAGATCTTATCAATATAATATTGTTTTACGCTTTAAATCTTTACCTTACTTATTTTATCGAGACGAGCCTTCCTCGACAGATTCTCCAATCAAAGATTTCGGGCCTACGTCCCTCAGTTATATACTAGAGTTTGGCGTCCGCCTAACAGTATATTGATAGTTCTCCTGTTACCAAGGCTCACTATATGAACTACGAGTTCACTTCAAACTCCACCCTCACCTCAGACTTCGATTACATTTTCGAAGCACCTCACTGTCCAATCTATATTCATTCCTTCGAAGAAATATTTGAAACCGAGCTGTTCGAAATCGAAGAAGAATATACGCAGGAACCCTCGTGGTTCACAGTACCTTTTGGGATCCCAACGAGGGATCAATTCAATAGCATATATCGTACCTGGCACGGTTCGGACTTCGAGTGGAATTCGACCGAGTCAGAAAACTTCGTCGACTGGAGCACCCAGTGCTCTTTGAAGACGAAAGAAAAAGAAAAGGAAACCCCAGGCACAGTTCTCCGAGGGCCAGACATCCCCTCGGCCTGGGCCTAATACACACTTATATGTACTATAAGTACATCCTAAACCTCGAAAAGAAGGAGATTCAGGTTTTGAGTCCAGAGTCGGACCAACCGAATCCCTTTATACCTACCCCTCTAGAGTGTGTCAAGCGTTGGGTACCTTATATACGATTCCTCAAATTCTTTAGAGGATATCGAGAACTCTGGTACGAAGTACCAGTAATTACTCATCCAGGGCTATTAAAACAGTTAGCATACCTGGAAAGCATCACAATGGCCGAGATACCCCAGGATCCAAGAAAGAGAATAACGGCGGGTGAACCTATGGACACCCGACCCGACACCACCGATAAGGCGGATGATTCCGCAATTCATAGTCCCTTCCCAACGACACCTCAGGATCCTGCATTCAGAAGAGGGATACTCCCCTCTCACCGATCCTCTAGTGTCGCAAGCACTCATAGGATCTCAAGAGCGTCGACCCCGAAGCCAGGAGAACACGCTGCAAACCTAGCCAGGTTGGCTGCGCGTCTTGGAGTTACATTGGGTCAAATAAGACGAGACATAAATACCTCGCTTGACCAAGCCAATATCGCCTTCAACCATTTGAAAGGGGCTACCCAAGACAATACCTTAAAGCTACTTAAGGTTCAACAGCAAATCATCGACGGACAGGACATCCACGACAATGATATCGCAATTTTGTTGATGCAGCTATCCGGCGTGGAAAGCGAAATAAAGGGGATCCAGGAGGAAATGATACGGGAAGTGGCAAAGAAGATTGACGCCCAGGAACGGCGTCAACAGGAACATGAAGAAGTAACCACGAGGTTACATGGGACACTCGGGGAAGAAAGCCAAGCGGCATTAGCCCGGGATCAGACTTTGGAACAAATGGTCCTCAGTCTACGGGCGGAATTCACTGAATTCCAGACCCAAAGTGGCACTCGCGAGAGAGAAGTCAATCGCACTTTAGGACAAATGCGTACGGATCAGAACGCGCGCCAAGCGGAAGTTCGCAGGTCTTTTGACCAGCAACAACTGCAGAATATCGAGACAAACCAAACCCTTAAGGGGTTAACGGCGGCAATAACTAAAATACTAGCCACCGTACCAAGTCCCGAAGCTGCAGGACCAGCACCTTTACCCGCAGTCCAAGAGACGGACGACGAGGAGTATTATGCTCCACCTACACGTCGGGAAAAGGGGAAAGGCAGAGAAGCCGCTGATGCATCCCCCTCAGGTGCCCAGGGAGGTAACCCAGGGGATCCTAGTGACAATGACGATGATGACGATGAGAGAGGACGACGGAGAGGAGGTCCTAGCCGAGGCAGGGAAGGACAAACACCAGAACAGTCTGGTATGGCAGAAACACTTGCCAATGCGATGGCGCTAAACATTAAGCGACCATCAGAACCACCCCCATTCCTTGAAGACAAGCCCGGACAAGATATCTGCGTGTGGATCTTGCAATACACAGATTACTTTGAGAAAAACCCGCGAATCTGGGATGATGCAAGAGAACGGATCATATACGCGCTCAGTCGTACGAGAGGAGAGATGGTCCTTCCTTATACGGTATGGTATCGAAAGGCCATGGATGGAATTCACGGGGAAACCCAGCAACCAGAGCTGGCGACATGAACTCGCTTTGAACATGATATGATCCAGCGATTTTCCCCGGTGGAAGCCGAAAGACTAGCCCTTCGCGCAATGAAACTAGTCACGTATGACGGCAGTATTGAACGCTATTTGACCCTCATGCACAACCATAACATTCGTGCACGCATGACCGGGGAATCTTGGAGAGAAGTAGTCGAGGACAAACTTCCGGAACAAATTGTCCGCAGGCTATCGGCCCTGCAATACACGACGGATCAAGAATGGGAGGAGGCACTAAGGCTATGCGGGCGGTCTGAAGAAGCACTGCTAGCCAGAAAAAGGATTGGGCGAGACCAACCGTCGAAGCCCAAAATAGTCCCTGAGGTCAAAAGAGAAGACCGACGGGACTCTAAACCAAAACGACAAAGGGATACTAAACCTTATGTCAAGGGAGGTGGAGCCCCACCACGCAAACGGAAACGGGATGAGGAACCGGAAAAGCCAAGGAAAAGGTT
>JACCEG010000160.1:117524-129608 GCA_014065205.1 Tuber brumale
TCCGACCGCATGCTGTTCGCAGGATATATGAGAGGGGACCTTTGGCGACATCTGGGAAGTGGAACGGAGGAAATCCGTCCCAGGCGAATTGAGATAGTAGGCTTCGAGGTTAGGCTTCCTAACTATGGGCCGAAAGTGACGGGACGTTTTCGGCGAAATACTCCAAGAAGGTTATCCCAGTAGCGGAAGCTATTAGGGGCATACCGAATCCACCCATACCCTTCTGAGATCAGCTGTAGGTTGGTTGGTCCTAGTAATAGGACCCCTCTACGGAGGCCGGCGGACCAAGGGGAAGCACGCTCAGAAAGGAAGACCTAGATAAGTAGGAGACCCTTAAGACACTGACACGTCGGGCTCGAACTTGCGATTGGCACTAGGTGATCCGGCATGAACCTGATCACTTCATGACCGAGGAGACGACAGGACAATAGTCAACAAGACTAAAGTCATATAAAAGTCTATGCGGATATCTAAGTTGGAGGCAACTGTTTGGCATAATAAATAGCGCAGTCATCTCAACGGAGGAATACTATTCAAAGTCAGCGAAAGGGTGTGATAAGTTTCGGGGTCAAACGGTGTTCGCACTTATAAGATTCTGGACGTTTGCGTATTAAAACCAGAGTGGTACCTCGGAGGCATAGTAGTTAGAAGTAGTCCGCGAACACTTCGACGCGGGATATAAATATCGAAGTGCCTCCCGAGCTTTACAGACATCATCAAGCAACGCAGAAGAGATCTTATCAATATAATATTGTTTTACGCTTTAAATCTTTACCTTACTTTTTTATCGAGACGCGCCTTCCTCGACAGATTCTCCAATCAAAGATTTCGGGCCTACGTCCCTCAGTTATATACTAGAGTTTGGCATCCGCCTAACAACCGCATTATCAGTCTTCAAAAGTGTCTCGTGTGTCTGCAGCCCCATCCCCAGGGCACGCTGGTGGCCATATTGTGACATGATCTGTCGGCGTGCAGTTTCACTTTTGTTTGACCTCTGGTAGCCTTCTTCATCCTGCACCTTATATGCCAGCTCAGAAATATCAGTGGAATACATCGAAATAGACCCAAAACGTCAGACATGAGACACGAAATAAGTCATGTGGTGCATCTTGATGAAGTTGAAGTGGTTCTCCTGCAGCATTAAATCCGCCCTCTAATCAATTCTTTGGAAACTCTCTTTGGTCACAAGCCAACCCCTTTTGGCTAGGGAGATACTAGAGGATTCCTTGGCCCGCTAATTTAGCATCTGTTTTCTCAGTTCCTGATCCTGATAGTTTGCCCGAGCTCAGGTAGCCTCTGAGGTCCGGAACTCCAGAAATATGCCTTTCGTCCGGTGAAATATTTGAACATATTATTCTATGTAGGAGAGTGTCTCCCAGGTATGACTCCGATACTAGGCCATCAGACTAAAGTCAATCAGTGTGCTGACACATTTCAACGTGTGTCAGAATGGGAGTTACTGAGTACCATCAGGATTGCGTAGTGCAGATACCAATGCTGCCGAAATATGTCAGTCCAGGTTTCCCATCTCCTTTCCCTGCCATTGTGTGACTTCACGATACGCTTTTTTCAGTATACGAAATCTGGAATATGAGGTGATTGCTTTCCAGGCATCGTCAAATGCCTGCTGCCGCTTCCGCGTTTTCAAGAACCCTTCTACCTATTCCAACATATGTTTAAATAGACCAAGGTAGATATTATGTAAAAGGTCCGTCTTGTGGAGGTCCACAGGATCTACCCGGTAGAGCCATGTGAATACTTTGGAGCCTATTTTTACCCCAATCTGCTGCAATTATTCTGTAATGCTGGTCTTTCTTATTTCCTCCTTTCCCAACGCTACTTTGATATGCCAGGTATAGTTGTGGATCTGATATATATGCCCTGAATTTCCACCTAGTTCCTCACTCAGAACCTTATACTTTCCGCATGACTGGTAACTTAATCCAGGCAAGGCTTTAGTCTCAGCGTGATCTGCCATCCAGGCTGATAAAATGGGAAAACAGAGGCGCATTTTGCTATAGAAACAGTCTATTATCGTGCTCTCTTAGATAACCTGCTGTAGTGGTGCAAATATGAGATAAAAGACAGTCTTTGGAATGTCTGCATTCATCTGCCATTGTGTTTCATCAGTGCAGGCCGATTCCCTCATAAACCTTGGCGGCACTGGTAGTAATGCAAGAAGTAGGATTGCCATCTTAGCTGAGGGGTTTCTGGTCAGTGAATAAATATTGCCGATTGTGATATATACCGCCTAGGCTTTTTTATCACTAGAGAAATTGGTAAGGTGGGTCTGGTCTGACAATCTGATAAGCAGTACTAGTGTTGATCCAGCTGGCAATGTTTCCTGCATGTAAATGGGATAGACTGTTAGTATTAGATACTAACTACTGGTACCTTTGCTGACTGATATTGTACTTGAGGTTCCCACTACCAGTCCGCTGATTTTTATTGCAGAATACAATCGCACTCCATCTGAATCGAATTCTTGAATTGGTGTGTACATCCTATCAGGTCTATATGCAACCTGGCAGATCAGATAGCGGACACAGGCGATAACATTCTAATAATAAAAGATTGTTGCACCCCTTCCATCCTCTATGGTTGCTTCTGTCCAAGCGAGATACTCACCAAATGGGCCCCGTACTTCGCGACATTTTTGCACGGAAAATGCGGATTGAAATGATCAGGCATCCTTCCCACACAAATCTCTTATAAAGTAATCATTTATCTCTGACTTGGCCACCTTACTCTGGACAAATCAGCTAGTCAAATTGAAGTCGCTGGTGGATAAAAAAGGGCTCCATGGGTTATTAGTTATGGCCTAATTAAGCTGTTCATATCCCACAACATCGCCAATTGCCCTGCTAGTACTGGGAATAATTAGCTGACTTGATGGAGTTCCTGGGGCCGGTCTGCTGGAAAATATCCTCCATGTCTGCGTCATGCTCTATATTGGTACTTGCTGATTCGCTCACAGAATCACAATCTATGATATCCAGTTGATGATCGGACTAGTAGTCAGAATCGCTTGCATCGCCGATTGGTCCACATGTGATACTGCCACCAAAAGCCGGCCACCTGGGTCAAGTCTCCTCTCTGGTCATGCAGAGGGATAGCTTGATATCAGGATGTATTGTTTGGAGGTACTTTTTGTATGCAGCAGCCTGTTGATCGCGCCACCTGCAATTGGGACACTTGGTAGTCTTTGAGGTTATCATGCTCGTATGTAGTATTTTGGTTTCAAAGGAGCTGTCAGGATACGCGTAAGCAGATCAGGCATGAAAAAAGTATGCGTAAATACCCTCCCTCAAGTTGAAAGCCTGATTTCCTCAAGACCCGATTCAGAATGCAACTTTCACGCATGTTTAATAGAGCCGCTAACAAATCTCCTGGTTTGAGTTATCCACACAACAGTCTTAGCCTTTCAAGATAATTGTTAGGTTTCAAGTTTACTAGTATTTCTCAGTCTCCAAGTCCTTGGCTTGGCATAGTTTCTGGTGGGTGTGATGTGGCTTATTTGTGGCTTGAAAGTTGCCGATACTCGTAATCGCCTGAGGTTTGTAAACACGACTCCTATTGCCTGACACTAAAACCTTGCAGCTCTTGCAGATTTTTTGCCCCTCTGTAATAGCAGTTGTCTTTACAAATATCAGGCAATTTTGAGTGTAAGTATTTTCATGGTGTTTGTATAGCGTGGGTCTTGGCAGATGGCATGTAGTTCATTCACGACTCAATGTTGATTTTATGCTCACCTAATCCCCTTGTACAAACTTTATGTTTTTCATGATGTTAAAGTTTGTACCGTGTACAAGTCATTTTGAAAACCAAAAACACCCACCAGAAGCCTTTGTAAGCCAAAAATTGGCCCTCTGCTACAATTTGGATGGTTTGCAACCCGAGTTCTTTTAAAAAAAATACTGCGATACTTAGAGTCTCAGGCTCGTCATAGTACTTGTCTTGGCACAGTTATTTGTAGATGGGAAGTTGTGGATGGGAAGTAGTGGATTTACAGCTTAAAAGCTTATTTGGTGCTTACTTAATCAGCTCGTGCAATGATCGATTTTCAAGGTGTCAATGTTTGTATAGAGTATAAGCTGCTTTTAAGGCAAAAAACAACCCCCAAAAACATATTTAAGCCCTGGCTTCCTAGCTTCCTCTGACCCCTCTCATGACTGTTCTGACTATACAAACGCACCTTTTCAACATCCACACCATACCTTTTGTCATGTTTCCACTCAAGAGACATCTGCAGTCCTGCATGGTCTCTCACCTACCCTCAGTATATTCCCTAAATCATTTCGTTCTGTCCCTTTCATAATTGTTTTTGTTTGTATCGAATTTTGTTCTCTCCATGGCTAATGCAATCTTCTTAGCTGACAGACTTCACCTTAAAGAGTTCTTGCCCCTCTCGAACCCTCACAGCCCTTGCAACCCTTCTTCACTCGAGTCACTCTACCAACCACACCCACTCTACTCCTGTCTCTGGTATGTTCTCTTGACAATTTCATTCATTTCCCTGCAGGATTATTTTCTTGTATCAAATTTTGCCTGCTTCAAAGCTAATACAGTTTTCTAGTAGACAAACTTCATCTGAAAAAAGGTTCACCCCCCCCCTCCAACCCTCACGATCATCACAATCTTCTCTCGCTTAAGTCACTCCACTAACTACACCTGCTCCACTCCCATCCTTGGTACTTTTCCCAATCTATTCTATTCTATTCCATTTAAGATTGTTTCCTTGTATTAAACTTTGTCCGCTCCAAGCTAACGCAATTTCCTAGTGGACAAACTTCATTTTTAAAAAGAATCCACTCTCTCCTCTAACCCTCCCGACCCCCCAACTTACTCCATCACCAATCAAAATTCCGCAATCAAAAGGGTCCACATTTGTCCAACAACCCGGGGCCACGAACATGATGGCAACATCCAGTGGTGCAATCATATCTGCAGCTTTCCAAACCTGGGTACCTTTAGTCTGTAGTATTGTGCCTGGCGACATGCTGTCAAATGCCGGATGGAGCACGACAGGATCCGTAGCTACTAGCACTCACCCGCGGCATGATGGGGAAGGCTCCACACATATTCGCTCACCGTCGAGCCAGTTGCCAGCAACGGTCATGCGCAATACTGGGAGAAGGACACTAGGAGGAGTAGACATTTTATAGAATATCTGGATTACTTGCTTCAGGATGTTGCGAAAAAACGTACGCAAATAGTGAAAGTGATAATGCAGGCCATCCCTCATCCTATTCTTATGGCTGCTGCCATTGCGGCCAATAATGACTGTAAGTTTCCTAAAATTATCCGGAGTAAGCTTATATACCAAACATGCTAATATCAATCTCACAGATTTGGCCTGATCCACGCTCAGTCCACCTCTGGCTCGATGTCCCTTCAGAGGTCAAGCCTAGCAAAGCACTGGCTCCGAGGCTGGACAACATCCAGTGGAATACTCATAGAGTGGTCTACTGGCTCAAGTTGCCCGAACCTACCCGAGAGTGCTTACTTGAAGAAATCAACCAGATGATAACACCCGGAGTCGAATTTCGCCATCTGGTGGGAGCAACCCCATAATTCTCGCTTTTGGTCCTCGACGATCCCAAGGAGCCATTACCGATCCCTGGGTTGATCTTGATCAGGTCAAGCCGGCATGTCAACATCTTGTGGGGTTTGAGTCCATTGAACGAACCAATGTACCTTCTTTACCGGTATTATCGTGACACCGATGACGAAGCTGGAACCCCTGCCCGGTTGGGTTAGTGATATCACCTCCTAAATAATAGAGACAAGAAAGTGTTAGAGCATGACGAGGCGGAGGAGGATGAGGCAGAGGATGATGAGGTGGAAGAGGATGAGGCGGAAGAGGATGAGGCGGAAGAGGATGAGGCGGAAGAGGAGTCAGAGAAGGAGGAGAAGAAGTATGAGGAGTAGAAGAAGGTCAGTGGTGGGAGTAAGTGATCTAGGGCTAAGCAGCTGGGGTGAGGTCGAGGTCAGGGTAGGGACACTTTGGGCTTTCTTCCTTTTTTTTTTTAATAGATATTACTAACTTGTTTTTCATTTTGGAGTTTTGTGAATTGTTTTTTTCTGAGCTATTGTCGTTTGGAATCGCCCTCGGTATCTTTTTCTGTTCTAGAATTTTATCCTATGTCCTATTTGTTTAGCCTTAAACTTAGCTGTATGCTATACCCTTTAAGATTAGTATTTTAAAATCTTACCACAACCTTTAACCGTGTTAGTTATACTCCGCTTGCCAGTTTACATGAACTGGATTATTCTGCACATTTTAACTTCAATCTTCAGAAGTGATAGATGATCTGAGTACCTTGCTTCTTTACACTTCGCAACCATGCCTATGATAACCTGCTACTGTGTTTGACATTCAAAATATACAGGGGTAATTGATCTGAAATCAAGTGACAACCTGTGCATGTGTGCCTCTTTAAAAATGCATCCAGACCTGTTCTGTTTGCTAAATACAACCTCCGTAATACTTCCTTTATTATTGACATATATACATTCCCCAACACTAAGGCTATCTATATTTCCCAAACTACGCAATCAAATTGTTCAACTATTTACATTGTCACAATGCCACAACAGCTGCAACCTAACCCTGACAGACTGCATCCATCGTACCAACTTAGGTAAAAGGTCAAGGAGGTCCACAGCAGATATGTCCGAAAATCCAGATCCCAGGAGATATTGGCTGCAATACCCTCTACTTTGCCTTCTCTTACTTCCATTCAGTCCTTAAGTCACCGTAGCTCAGTATCCTGACTTCAGATATCGCAGCCTGATCACCATCATGGCAGAAATGAGAGTCTGGATATGGCAGATGATAGTATGGACTCCCGTAATGGGGAATATGAGGACATGTTAGTCAGGGTGGAGACAGCGTGGAGGTGGACTTGATAGAACTTGAGGATGGTGAGGAATTGCTAGCAGACCACGGGACGCAGACACCGATAACTTGTTCAGAGTTAGAATATTAGTGATTGATGATGACAATAACAGTTACCCCAACTGCGAGACCACAGGGGATTAGTTTGCCAGGATGGAAAATACAATGACCACTACAAGTTAGCCAAAATTATTTAACATCAGTGCTGCCTTCTAGATTAGACTCTAGACCAAATATACCCGTAACACCAGCTATGACACCAAGTCACTCATGACCAAGAACTCAAGAATTTAACAGCACAGCCCTTGTGGTGACCCGCAGCTGACGAAATACTGCTGTGGGGATTGAGCTGACCATTCAGATCAAAATCTGTGAATTCATATGGTATTGGATACTTTTTAAGAATCTGTTTCCAGACCCTATTACCATGACAGAAATGGTATGCATGTATTGGAACCATACTCAGCACGAGTTATAGTTTTTCTGCTTCGCAGATGCTACAGTAGGCTCTAATGATCACATAGGTTTTCTTTAATCAATAATCTACTTTTCATTCACATGACTAAATATAATACCTACTGGCCACTAATTGTCCAGATCCAAGCAAAGTACAGTGGACGTAGATCCCAGTATCTCCATTCTGCAAAGAAGGCTATAACAGAACCCTATAAGCTTAATATGGAGCATCCTATAGCCTGTACGCGAAAAGTAAAGTACTTACTCCAAGATGACCAGTTTAATTGCACTCCTAATGGGTATGAGGTATGCCTTTACCTCTTTGTTGCGATTATTCCAGACAGCAGTAAGACTGAATCTGTCTAACAATGCTGGTAGGCACACTCTCATAGATTCCTAGCTCTACAGATTCCAGGTATTATATATGTACAATTTTATTTGGGTAAGAAAAGGTGAAGCACAATAAATAATGGATTCTTAGAAAAGATCAATGGCACATTTTGGTATCTGACTGCGGCCATGTTTTGTGCCGTACTCTCCAGTGTTGGCAGACTGGGAACTTCATTAATGACGTATTTTTCACGCATTCCAGTTCTCAAGGGAGAAATAAAAAATATCCACTTGAGTCCAATAATAGTCAGGCTAATGGAAAAACAGTGCTACTAGAACGTCAGTTAGAAATGTGTGGAAATACGCCTGTGTCCTTTCAGACTAAAATCATCATGTGCATACCGCAGAGATTAAAGGATAGAATTATTAAGGATTACAGAATACATGTAGAGAGAACCGACAGATATTCAAATAACCTTGATGCCTTGTACTGGGAGTTTGGAATTTATGAGGAACAGGTTAGATCACCAGTGGGTAGTGTTGGCCGTGGGCGGTGTTGGCCCCGGGCGTACTATCCTTTGAGGATCTAGTCAGGGAGAACCAGAACTGGTAGAAATGCAAGGTCTACTAGTGGGCTTAACTGACTGTGATCTGTCTAGTGCAGCTGGTGATCCCCATTAGCGTTTAGATGAAACCAGGTAGGACGACGAGGAGGAAAATGAATTTATTGGTTTATAATTCACTATCTGTAAGGAAAAATAATAATAAAGTAGATTAAAACTATTGCAGAGAAAGTAAGATGCTAAGAGAAGTGGGGGACTGGATCTCGTTGAGGTCACAGTATTGAAGATATCAGGATAATAAAACATATAGCAAATGAATTGTGGATGGAGTCAGACAAAACCTGAAATCATGAAAGAATTTTAGAATACGTCCAGTGGATTTGGTGAAGTACAAAGTGGGGTTGGAATGTACAGCATAATTAGCGAAGGTGCAGAAGTTGTCTAAGGCTTGCAGGCGGGAAAGAAATATAAGTAGTAAATGCGGACGAAATATGGATGATGATAGGCTACTTAGTAAATATATTGGGTGCACACAGAAATACAAAGTAGAATAGCAAGATGGAAATAACATGAGGGAGAATGGGAGTGAAATCAGGGGAAATGGGAGGACTACTGGATGAAAAAAGAAAATACTAGGGAGAATGCGGACAAAGCGCAGATAAAACTAGCTATCAAAGAAAAGGAATCGACCGGCGAGAGCAGATATTGCGCGGACTCTAAAAAAAGTAGATCAGTAGGAGGCAGGGGTTTGCAACAGGAATCGAGGATCAGCAGATGCTGGGAGTAATTAGGCCAGAGTTAATAAACTAGTAGAATAGTTGCTAGGGATTGTCCTTTCGGTACTGTCTGATACGTCTGGATGAGAAAGGTGCGCATCCGGACATATCACATCTGGCCGCGCCTATCTAGATTGGCAGTTTACATTTAGCTCTTCCTGTGCATCAGCCGTCGAGGAGGTACTAAACGTAAGATAAATTCTTTGCTAATGCTACGGTCCATTCCAAATCTTGAACAGGTAAGGATCATGAGCCTACAAGTTCAACATATATGATCGCTAGAACATTCACCCTATATTCCATGTTGTGTTACTGGAACCCTATCGCGAATCAGTTCATGACAATATTTACCAACCCCTTCGAGAGCGGGCGGACATTGACGGCGATTTACAACGGGAGGTTGAAACAAAAGTAAGAAAAGAGACAGGTTCTTACCGAAAACGAGTATGTGGCCACTATCAAGAAATGCAGGAACTGTGGTACTTTGTCAAATGGCAAGGATGTTCTGATATTGAGAACACATATGAGCCAGCTACCAGTATGGAAAATGCAGAGGAAGTTCTAGAAAACTTTCATAATGAAAATCTGGGCATGCCAGGAAGGGCAGAAGTAAGATAGTGATGAAAAGGTTTTCCTACCTTGGCCAAGTAAATGCAGAAGGTTTTTTACCCTGACCACATGGAGTCTTAAAATGTATTTAGAAAAATTATAAAAGTTATAACGGCATTCAAGGTGAAGCGTGGTGGAAGGAAGCTCATATTAGGTATATAGAAATTTGAGACCAAAAAGCTTACAGACTCCACAGTAGGGTAACTGTGGACAGACCCTCGATTTACCGAAGCCAACACCCCCCTCTGGCCTCCTTATAGGGCCCGCCTGTCATCCAGAATATTTTGTGAGTTTTGTCCTATAACTAAAACGTTACCTCAATAAAGCCCCCTTCATAATACCATCTACGTCGCTACTAACTGTCTGACTGCATGCTGTTCGCAGGTTATATGAGAAGGGACCTTTGGCGACACCTGGGAAGTAGAATGGAAGAACTCCGTTGTAGACACATTGAGATAATAGACTTCAAGTTCAGGCTTCCTCATTATGAACTGAAGGTGACGGGACGTTTTCAGCGGAATACTCCAAGAGGATGTCCCAGTAGTGGTGGCTATTAAGAACATACCAAATTCACCAATACTCTTCTGAGATCGGCTGTAGGTTGGTTAGCCCTAGTAATAGGACCCCTCGACAGAGGGAGGCGGACCAAGGGGAAGCACACTCAGACAGGACAACCTAGATAAGCTGGAAGCTCTTAAGATACTGATACATCGGGCTTGGACTTGTGATTGGCACTAAGTGGCCTGGTATGAAACTAATCACCTCATGACTGATCAGACTACTGGTATGATAGTCAATATGACTAAAGTAATAGAATAGTCTATGCGGACAAGTAAGTGGAAGACTGCTGCCAGGTAAAACAAATAGAGCAATTCTCTCAAAAGAGGAATACTATTCCATAACCGTGAACTGGTGTGAGAAGTTTCTGGGTCAAACAGTGTTTGCACTTATAAGATTCTGGATATTTGCGAATTGAAATCAGAGTGGTACCTTGTAGGCATCATAGTTAGAAGTAGTCCGCAAACGCGCAGAGGCGGGATATAAATGTTGAAGTGCCTCCTGAGCTTTACTGATATCATCAAGCAACCGAGAAGAGATCTTATCAATATAAATTTGGTTATACTATAATCTTTAACGGTCACGAATGTGGCTTAGCGAGGAAAAGGTTTTCACATGACTCATAGTTATGAGTCATAGGTATGTTATGTTTCGCACATGACCTCATTCAAGGTCATGGGTTTTGCACATATGACCACTTTGGTCATATGACTTGGTTATGAAGTTATGTTATGTTTCACACATGACCTCATTTAGAGGTCATGGGTTTTGCGCATGTGACCATTTTGGTCATATGACTAGTTTATGATGTTTTTGATATGACTCACAGTGGTGAGTCATATATGACGTGTGACGTGAAGTATGAGTCATAAGTGCGTGAAAGGGCAACTATATAAGAAGGTCACTAGGACCGAGTAGATAGGGCATCCTCCGTCTCCTCTACACACCCGGCGATTGAAATCAACCCTCCGGGCTTGATCTTCACGAACCACCATCCACCCCCCCCTCTCCTCCCACGATGGCTTCGGCCTAGGAGTGACGGCCATCTCCCTCCCTCACTGTCCTCTTTCGCCGTCTCACGCGTCGAGGCCTTTCCTCACCTGAGTTCCGGTACTGCTTTGCTGCTACCCGTTCTCGCCTCTCTCCTCGCTTAGCGAGGCCCCTTCACACGGTCGGCGACCGCTCGCTTCCCATGCTTCAGACGGCTGGGAACACGGTTTGCGGTACGCGAGAACTCCTCAACAGGCCCTCGGGTCGATCTCGCTCCTCCCCACGGTCGGCTCAAGCGGTGGGATCCCATCCACTAAGTGACGCTATCTCACGTAGAACAAGGGACTACATGAGAGACGCGGTAAAACGCTTGCCTTCTGTTTCTGGGGACCGCCTAGAAAGACACGAACACGATTACCGAGAGTTGACACGGTCGCGTTCGGTTTCCTTCCTGGCCTGACGGTTGGATCGGCTTGCACCCTACTGCTACACCCTCACTTGGCTGGCACCCTACTGCTAGACTATCCTGCTTCGACGCCCTTTGGGCGTCTCCTTCAGGCCTCCCGGTCTGGACGGAATCGATTCTCCCGGCAATGCCGCGGGTACTTTCCTGTTGTGACGAGACCTTGTCTTTTCTATCTGGAGGGACACTGTTCGGTACCGGGGTTTCCTTCTCTTGATGGGCTTTGGGGGCTTTCTTTTACAGTCAATACAGTTAGTGTAAACTACAAGTTGCGGGGCGGGGGAGTTTTTTCGACTGCGCGGGGTGTTGGAGTTGGCGACTCTAGGAGAGACCCTTCCCTGTTCAAGTCCGGGGGCCTTCGGGCTGGGCACCTGGTTTCCGATGTTGATGGGCTTTCGTGACGGTTTTTCTTCTGGCTGTTTCGGGCTGGAGTAGGGG
>JACCEG010000160.1:139804-172548 GCA_014065205.1 Tuber brumale
AGGCCTGATGGTCGACCTCGCTCCTCTCCTTCCTTGGGGACCTCTCTTCTTCGTTTCCGTTTGGCGTTGGCTGTGGTGGACGCCTGTCTCCCTGTGTGCATGCGCGCCGTGGGGGAACGCCTCGGCTAGTAACTTCGGGACCGGTCTCGCTTGGAGATTTGGCCATACCCTCCTAGTCTTACGGTTCAAGTTGGGACTACTCTCGTTGGAGACCGCCTAGCAAGACACAAACACGATTACTGATAGTCGACATGGTCGCGTTCGGTTTCTGGCCCGTTCTGGCGGTTGGATCGGCTTGCACCCTACTGCTATACCCTCCCTCACCTGGCACCCTACTGCTCCACCCTCTTCCGCCGCAGCCCACAGGGGGCTCCCTTTCTCGGTTACGTCGCGTTCCGGGCTAACTTCTACAGTTTTCTACTGCCAGCGCGTATCTCTGGCTTGGTTGTTGTGGGGCTCACCCTGGTGCGAGATTTCTTTTGTTTTTTCTGGGATGTCCAGGGCGGTTACCTTCCTATGTTTTCCTGCTTTCTTCTTAGTTAGGCTTCTCCTATTCTCTGATTTCTCTTGCGAGGTAGGGACGGGTTTTTCTTTGGGGCGAGATGTGCGGTGGGGCCCATACCAGAGGGTCTTGGAGATATGGTCGGGCCAGGCGGGAGGAGAAATGGGAATTGTTTATGCCATAGCTAGCGCTGCGTGCAAGTTCTTGTACCTTAAATAACAACGAATACATGAAGATGAAAAATGAAAATGAAAAAAAAAGAGAAAAAAGAAGACCAAGTAGATAGGCTATCTTCCGTCTCCTCTGCACGCCCGGCGATTGAAATCAACCCTCAACGCTAGGTACTCACGAACCATCAACCCCCCCTCTCCTCCCACGATGGCTCAGGCCTAGGAGTGACGGCCACCTCCCCCTTTTCCCACTGCCATCGCTTGCCCCTTTACGCGGCGTGGCTTTCCACGTTCTGGGTTCCGGTACTGCCTGTCTGCTGCCCGTTCTCGCCCCTTTCCTCGCTTAGCGAGGTCCCTCCTTACGGTCGGCGACCGCTCGCTTCCCATGCTTCAGACGGCTAGGAACACGGTTTCTACGGTACGCGAGGACTACTCTTTAGGCCTGATGGTCGACCTCTCTCTTCTCCTTCCTTGGGGACCCCACCTCTTCATTTCCGTTTGGCGTTGGCTGTGGTGGACGCCTGTCTCCCTGTGTCCACGTGCACTGTGGGGGAACGCCTCGGCTAGTAACTTTCGGGCCTGTCTCGCTTGGAGATTTGGCCTTACCCTCCTAGTCTTATGGTTCAAGTTGGGACTACTCTTGTTGGAGACCGCCTAGCAAGACACAAACACGATTACCGATAGTCGACACGGTCGCGTTCGGTTTCTGGCCCGTTCTGGCGGTTGGATCGGCTTGCACCCTACTGCTGCACCCTCCCTCGGCTAGTACCCTACTGCTACACCCTCTCCTGCCGCAGCCCACAGGTAGCTCCCTTTCTCGGTTACGTCGCGTTCTGGGATAACTTCTACGGTTTTCTGCTGCCAGTGCGTATCTCTGGCTTGGTTGTTGTAGGGCTCACCCTGGTGCGAGATTTCTTTTGTTCTTTTTTGCGATGTCCCGCGTGGTTACCTGCTAATGTTTTCCCGCTTTCTTCTTAGTTAGGCTTCCCCTATTCTCTGAGTTCGCTTGCGAGGTAGGGACGGGTTTTTCTTTGGGGCGAGATGTGCGCTTAGGCCCATACCAGAGGGTCTTGGAGATACGGTCGGGCCGGGCGGCGGGAGGAATGGGGATTGTTTATGCCATAGCTAGCGCTGCATGCAAGTTCTTGTACCCTAAATAACAACGAATACATGATGATAAAAAAAGAAAAAAAGAAAAAAAAAGACCGCGTAGATAGGCACGCTCCGCCTCCACTATTTTCCTCTCCCTACATTTCTACCTCATCCTCAACACTATCAGCGTCCGGTGTGCCCATACCTCCCTACTACCCTAAGAAGATCATCAGGCCGAGTCCTCCCTGGCACTACAGGTATGGCCTCAGTTCCCCTTCCTCCGTCAGAACACTTCTCTGTATCCGGTGTCCGCCCCCATGTCCCTCTTCTCCTCGAGCTCCTCGCGAGATCCTCGACGGACGCGGGAATCTCCAACCATCTTTTCCCACCCATCAGTTCTGTGGAGCTTAAGAACCTGTCCCCCGAGGAGGCTATCATGCTCCCCCTGCTCTGCACCTCGCTTCTGGCGTCCAGATTTATCTCCACCCAGGTTGACGAACTGGCCCTCGGAGTCGCCCGCCTTTCAGGACAGGTCGATGAATTCTCCTCCCGTAGAGAAAAACCTGAGCGCCCTCTTCCTCCTCCCACCCAGAATGATGCGATGGTAGCATCACTCACCGCCCTCCAACTGTCGGTTAGGGACCTTGCGTCTCTGCTGACCGCCCCCCTCCCCCAACCATCACGCCACCAACAACCCCCACACTAACACCCGGCACCTGCAGCGCCCTCCACCCACACAACTCAGGCAGCTTCTTCCCGAAAGGGTAGAGAGATAGCTGTGTCTCCCCTCACCGCTACCCTTGCCGACATATTGAGCCCCCCCTATGAAGGTGGGGGCGACACGGACATCCCCTGCTACCGCACGAAAGACCAGAAATGGTACGGCGACCCGGCCGCGTATGTGGCAAAATTCCCGCGCTCCTGGGAGGCCCAGACATACAGGGATGGGCAGTACCCCCCCTTCTTGGAGTTCCACCCTGTCCCTCTGCTGTCGGCTCAGGCCAGCCCCTCCTCCTACGCTAAGGCCGCTTCCGCTGGTCAGAGGAAGAAGGGAAAGGCAGACAAAACAAAAAATTCCCCCTCAGCTCCCCCGGTGTCATCTGGTTCGGCACCCTCGGCCCCCTCAAAAGGTCCCAGGAGCCTCCCTGCTACTGAGGAAAGATTTTTTGCTCCCAGGTCCTCCCCTTTCCCCCACTCCCAGTCGGAACGTCTTGCTGCCTCTTTCCGTGACATTGCTGCCTCCGTCCACCGCGAGGCTGGCTGCACCCTTCCCCTATCCTTCTCTGCCTGTGTCAACCACAGAGGGGCAGTAACCCTTCTCGCTCTCTCCCCATTGGTCCCCTCAACCGCATACGCTCCATACTACGAAGCCCTCACAGGCAAGCTGAACCAGTCTTTCCCGATAGGTGATGCCCCGTGGCTCCCTTTTCGTCCCGCCCCCAACGAAGTCCAGCTGGCAATTCATTCCCTTCCCATCGCGTACTTCTCGGAAGACGACACGGACCTTCTGCAGTCTTTCAGCAACTCCATCCTGAACGTTAAGAACGTCCAGGTTCTCTCCGCCCGCTACCTGAACCCCGACCATGACTCCAGAGTCCTCAAGAAGGCAACCTCCGTGGTTGTGACTGTCGCTCCTGAAAATGAGGCCACAATGTTGGGCAACGCTTACCTTTTCTCCTCTCGATGCAAGATCGTGAGAGCATACTCAGCTAATAGCCTAACTCAGTGCCGCAACTGCTGGGAGTACGGTCACCACTCAGCTAGATGCAAGATTGACCACCCAGTCTGCCCAATCTGCGCTTTATCCCACAGAAAACAGGCAGATAGGTGCCAGAACCCCACCTGCTCTAAGGGCGGTAATCTCAGAGCAGTTGTCGACTGCTGCCCCACCTCCCCCTCAATATGTGCTGGCTGCAAGGGCCAACACCCCGCCTTCGCTGGAGAATGCCCATCGAGACCTCCCCCCCCTCCTGCCCGTTGGGAGTCCCCTCCACCGACGAATGAAGAAGCTATGGACACGACAAATGACTCCGGCGAGGGTCCTTCAACTGGTTCACGATCCCTCCTACCCCCCTTTGCTCTTGAAACACCCCGTCCTAGGTGTGGTGATGCCCCCCCAACACCTCCCCCCATTCCCGCCCCAAAGCTCCAAGGAGGAGCCCTACCAAACCCCACATGGCAGGAATCTCCCACTCCTCTCCCCCAGCCTGAGATGCCGGAAGGCGTGTAATGGTTGGTCACACCTCTCGTGTGAGTTCTGCGCCGGCAGCGGACTCCCGTAACCCGATATCCGTTCTACAACACAACTGCTTGGGAAGCAGGGATGTGTTTCTCTCCCTTTTTAATTTTTTGCCTTTGTTGGATTCCCCACCTACCCTTGTTGCCCTCTAAGACCCCCCTCTATACAGGAACAGGCCTCCGTCGTTCCCAGGGTTCAAACCCTTTTTGCCCCCATGCCCCGATGGTGGCAAGCCCAGAGTGGCCTGCTACCTCCACCTCTCCTCCACTCAACAGTTTTCGGTCCTCCCAGTCTTTACAGAGGCTAGGGACTGGATGGCAGTTGATTTTCACTCCTCTGTTGGCTTCTTTGATTCTTTCGTTACCAAGTTCTGGGTTGTGAACCTCTACAGCACGTGGGATGGTTCCCGCTTTCGCAGAACCATCCCTCCCGAGGCTGCCTTCCCCCATACCCCTACACCAACGCTGGTCATTGGGGACTTCAATATCCACCACCCCTCAGCGGGTCCTGGCCATCTTTTCTCGATTTCGGACCTGGGCGCCTCCGCCCCTTACTTTGAAAAAGTTGCAGAAGAGGGTTTCTGCCTCTTGAACAGCCCCGGTATACTTACTTACTTCCCCTTCGACCCCGGCCTGCGCCCCTCAGTCACAGACCTCGCATTTACCAGCTCCTCGCTATCCTCCAACTTTCGCTTGTGGGAAACGCCGCTGCCCCTGACAGGGTCCGACCACGTCCCTATCCTCATAACCCTTTCACAGCTGTTAGCCCGCCCTCCCCCCCCCGCCCCCGCGTGCACAAAGACCGACTGGCTCTCCCATGCCCCACTCCTTTTCAACCTGGTTCGACACTGCCCTGGGCAGACTCAGGACCGCCCTCAGACTACGCACCCCGGACAAATGGCCCTCCCCCAGATCCAAACCATGGTGGACCCCCAATCTCTCGGCACAATGGGCTGCCTGCCACTCGATGGTTCGATCATGGCGACAGGACCCTCTCCTCGCGTCAAAGTAGCGGTGCAAGGAAGCCCGCCAATTATATTTCAAGGCCATAAAGAAGGCCAAAACCTATTATTGGAACCATTTCCTGAAAACAGCCACTCCCCAGACACTCTGGACTGCAAAACGCTATGCCTTCGGAAGGCCTCCAGACAGGTTCCCACAGATACCCAGGGCCGAGAGCCCCATGGACATAAACACAGCCCTTCTCTCCCACTTCTTCCTCGAGAAGCAGTCCTCGAGCCCACCGGCGATTATGTGTGAGTTCAAAGACGTTCCTCCACTAATGGCAGAAGAAATCACAATCGCCCTCCGGAATTCCTCCTCGTCCTCCGCACCCGGCCCCGACCAGATCCCCTACTCTGTCTGGAAGAGGGTCCATGCGCTGAACTGCAGCATTCTTCCCTCCATCCTCAGCCCTCTTGTCTGGTATGGACACCATCTCCGCTCCCTGAAGAGGGCAAACGGGAGAGTCCTCAACAAGCCAGGGAAGCCCTCCTATGACACGCCAGCATCTTTCCGCGTCATCGTCCTCCTTGAGACCATTTCCAAGATCTTTGCAAGGATTATGGCCTGCCGCCTTTCTGCTCTCGCCCAATTCCTGGGCCTCCTGTCCCCCCACCAAACTGGTTCCCTTCCCGGTCTGAGTACCTTCGAAGCAGCGGCAACCCTCTCTCACGCTGTTCAGCTTTTTATGCGCCCCAAGCTTAAGGTCACAACCCTCTTCCTCGACATCAAAGGAGGCTTTGACAATGTCTCGGCCCCCGTACTTTGCGACAGGCTCGCCACTAAGGCAGTCAACCCGTACGTGGTCTCATCGATCAGGTCCTTCCTCCACGGCCGCTCCTGCCGCCTGGTTTTCCAGGGGGCCCCACAGGTGTTCTCGCCAGTCTCCGTCGGCACCTCCCAGGGGTCCCCGATCTCCCCTCTTCTGTTTGTGATCTACGTATCCTCCCTGCACTTCTCGGTCCCTCAGGGCCTCATCCTCTCTTACGTGGACAACTTGGCTGTTACAGTTGCCTCTGCCTCATATCGCCGAAACGTCCAGAGGCTACAGGGTATCACCAGAGCACTCCAGGGGAAAGCTGGAACGCTAGGGGTGGCCTTCTCGATCCCGCAGACAGAGCTCATGCACTGGGTGACCCCGGCGCAAAACATCCATCCGCCCGCAATCCCTGTCTTCATAGACGGGCACCTCTTCCGCCCCTCCAAGGTGATACGCTGGCTTGGATACTGGTTCGAGCCCTCATCCACCTCCTGCATCAAAGGCACTACCACCCACTTCACGAGAAGGCTCGGCTTGGCCCAGGGAGCCTTCGCTACGATCAAACGGCTCTCCAGGCCCAGCAAGGGCCCCTCCCCCTCTCTCTGCCACCGCTTGGCATCCTCTCTCATCTCCCCCATCCTCCTCTATGGGGCAGACCTCTTCTCACTCAGCCTCACCCTCCTCGACAGGTTGTCCATCTATTGGAGGTCTGTTCAGAGATGGGTTACGAATTGCTTTTCGTCTACCCCAATTGGCATCCTCGCATGTGAATTGGCCCTCCCCCCCCTCCCACTCCTGGTTCTCCACCGCCAAAGGCTGGCGGCCATAAGGCTTATCTGCCTCCCCCCTGAAGCCAACCAGGCAACGGCTAGGCTACACCCGTCCTGTCCTACCTCCTCCCCCTTTCGGGCCCTGGAGGACCACGGCCATTACACCAGGGGGCTGTCGTCCGTTTACGCCCCACTACTCTGGAAAAGAGCTCCTCCCTGCCCTCCCATACAACAACATCTTCCGTTGAACGCAATTGCCCACAGGACCATCTAGTTCATTAATCCCTCAGGCCCTCTTCCAGTGGCCTCCCCCGACCTCCTTCCTCCTGACCAGCTCCCTTTAGCGGCAGGGGCCCCGTCTTTCCATTCGGTCAAGCTGAGACTGCGAGGTGCGCTCATTCGGGACTGGTCTACCCAGTTCCCCCCCCCGCCCTACTACCCTAATACCACGTCCCTCAGGCCCCATCCTTTTATAGGCTTAGGGAGATTCATAGCGCGCAGAATCCATGAGATGCGCTTGGGCAAGAGCTACCTCGCTGCCCACCCCTCCTGGTTCACTGATGACCCCTCCACCCTCTGTCCCTACTGCGTGGAGGAGGAGGAGGATTTCGCTCATGCTATCCTATACTGCGAGTCTCGCAAGGAGCCTCGTGAGCGCCCCCTCCGGGGGCTCACGGACGTTGGCAGAGACAGCCCCCTATGGACCAACAAAGACACCCTCCACTCCCTGGCGAGGTACCTAAACGTGACCGCCACTGGTTTCCCTCCTGGCATGCCGCCTGCATGCTGGGACCCCCCCCGCTCACGCCCGTTTCCGTCGATGAGTGCCTCCTGATCTATGGTTTCGCACCCTGAACATGGCCGCTCGCCCTCCGTTTCGCTCCGGCCAGCAGTTGTTTTTGATTTCTTTTCTTTCTTGATTGACCGATTGGGTTTATTGTCCGTCATGAGTTTTGTACTTTGCTGTTTTAGTTCCTGGGGATTTCGTGTCGGCTATTGGACACCACTAGGAGGATTTTATAGCTTGGTGCGGTTATTTCTTTTGTGATTGCGGGTTCTTTTGATTCAGGTTTTTCTTTATACCATAGCTAGCGCTGCTTGCAAGTTCTTGTACCGTAAACAAACAATATATGAAGATAAAAAGAAAAACAAAAAGAAAAAAAAGAGAAGAAAAAAAGAAGACCGAGTAGATAGGCCATCCTCCGCCTCCTCTATTTTCCACGCACTTGAAATCAACCCTCAAGGCTTGGGATCTCACGAACCATCCACCCCCCCCTCTCCTCCCACAATGGCTTCGGCCTAGGAGTGACGGCCATCCACATCCCCCCCACTGTCCTCCTCAGCTTTTTTACGCATCGAGGCTTTCCTCCCTCTGGGTTCAGGTATGCCTTTCGCGCTGCCCGTCCCCGCCTCTCTCCTCGCTTAGAGAGGACCCTCCACACGGTCGGCGGCCGTACTCTTCCCATGCTTCAGACAGCTGGGAATACGGTTTGCGGTATGCGGGAACTCTCCAACAGGCCTTCGGGTCCATCTCGCTCCTCCCCACGGTTGGCTTAAGTGGTGGTATCCCATCCACTAAATGACACTATCTCTCGTAGAACAAGGGACTACATGAGAGATGCGGCAAAACGCTTGCCTTCTGTCTCTGGTGACCGCCTAGGAAGACACGAACACGATTACCGAGAGTTGACACGGTCGCGTTTCAGTTTCCATTCTGCCCTGATGGTTGGATTGGCTTCCACCCTACTGCTACACCCTCGCTCCGCTTGCACCCTACTGCTGCACCGCCATACCTCGATGCCCCCTGGGGGTCTCCACCTGGCTTCCCGCTCTGAACAGCACTAGTTCCTGTGCCCTGCCCCGGGTTTCGTTTTCCTCGGCCTAGGCTTTTCTCTCTTCGGTTCCCCTTCCACTTTACCGGGCTTGCCCTTAGCCATAGACGTGTTTTTGTCGAAGGTGGCACTGATCGGCCGGGTTAAGACCATTTAGGGTGGCTCTTGCTATGGGGTTTGGACCACTGTCGGGAAGTGGGGTTTCTTTTGTTCTGATGGGCTTGGGTGGCTTTTATTTGCAGTCTTTGCTGTTTATGTATACTACAAGTTGCAGGGCGGGCGAGTGTTTTCGACTGCGCGGGGTTTGGGCGGCAGGTTTCATGTTCCAAGGGTTTCGGTCCTGTCTGCCAGTGTGCCTTTCTATTCGGGTTCGTTGACGGTTTTTCTTCTGGCTGTTTTGGGCTGGTGTAGGGGGAGAGGTTTTGTGTCTGCCATAGCTAGCGCTGCATGCGGACGGTGTACCTTAAACATAGAATAAAATTGCTGATAAAAAAAAATGTAAAAAAATGTAAAAAAAAGTGAAAAAAAGACCGCGTAGATAGGCCATCCTCCGTCTCCTCTATCATCCTCCGCCTCCTCTATTTTCCACGCGCTTGAAATCAACCCTCAAGGCTTGGGATCTCACGAACCATCCACCCCCCCCTCTCCTCCCACAATGGCTTCGGCCTAGGAGTGACGGCCATCCACCTCCTCCCTTTGCCTTCCTTCGCTTTACTACGCGTTGGGGCTCTGCCTCCTCTAGGTTCCAGTATGCCTTTTGCGCTGCCCATCCCCGCTCCTCTCCTCGCTTAGTGAGGCCCCGCCCCACGGTCGGTGACCGTTCACTTCCCATGCTTCAGACGCCTGGGAACACAGTTTGCGGTACGCGAGAACTCTTCATCAGGCCTCAGGGTCGATCTCGCTCCTCCCCATGGTCGGCTCAAGCGGTGGTATCCCATCTACTAAGTGACACTATCTTTCGTAGAACAAGGGACTACATGAGAGACGCCGTAAAACGCTTTCCTTCTGTTCTTGGGGACCGCCTAGGAAGACTCGAACACGATTACTGCGAGTTGACACGGTCGCGTTCGGTTTCCCCCCTGCCCCGATGGTTGGATCGGCTTGCCCCCTACTGCTACACCGCCTTACCTTGGCACCCTTCGGGTGTCTTTATTGAATTTGTATGTAGCGGCACAATCTTAATAGCTTGAGTACCAGAATACGATACAGTATTAAAGGTATACTGTAGGCACACTTAGGCGAGGAGGATGGTAGTAGGAAGGCAGATTGGTAGTAGTTCTTGTCCTTAATTCTTTCTAACACTCGGACCGGTAACCAGCTATATATACAGGTGCGCATACTTAAGCGAAGAAAAGAAATAATCGTGAAAATCTCGTAAAAACATCAGTGCGAACAAGTTTGACCCTGAAAAACTGCCAAGTAAATCTCTAATAAAATATATATAACTCGTAATGGTTTGAGAGATTTTAAACGGAAAACTATCATGCAAGGCACCTTCTGAAAAGGTCACAGTACATAAGTGAGAATAACCGAGACATCCCACACATGCAATAAGAAAATATATATCCAATTATCCCATCGTTATCATGAAATATAAGCAAAATACTCAATGTATACACTCTTGCTGTAGTAATGTTCGTGATCCACAGGTAAACCAGAAATATAACTAAGGAGAGAAATACAAGTTATTTAAAAGAAATATACTTATGAAACGAATGATAGAAATTTGAACAGTCTCCACCGGGCTTTCCGGTCTGGATGGCACTAGTCCCTGTGCCCTGCCACGGGTTTTGTTTTCCTCGGCCTGGGTTTTTCTCTTTTTGGTTTCCATCCCACTTTGTTGGGTATATCCCTTAGCCGTAGATGTTTATTGTCGTAGGTGGCACTGTTCGACCCGGTTAAGACCGTTTGGGGTGGCTCTTGTTAGGGGGATCGACCACTGTCGGGAAGTGGGGTTTCTTTTATTCTGAAGGATTTGGATGGCTTTCTTTTTACAGTCTCTACCGATTGTGTATACTACAAGTTGCGGGGCGGGGGAGTTTTTTCCACTGCGCGGGGTGTTGGAGTCGGCGGCTCTAGGCGAGACCCTTCTGTGTTCAAGTCATGGGGCCTGAGGGCTGGGCACCTGGTTTCCGATGTTGATGGACTTCATGACAGTTTTTCTTCTGGCTGTTTCGGGCTGGCGTAGGGGTGGTGGTTTTGTGTCTGCCATAGCTTGCGCTGCGTGTGGGCAGTGTACCTTAGACACGGGATAGGATTGATGATAAAAAAATAAAAAAAATAAAAAAGAAGACCGTGTAGATAGGCCATCCGCTGTCTCCTCTATTTTTTTCACGCTTGAAATCAACCTTCAACACCTGGGATCTCACAAACCATCTGCCCCCCCCCTCTTCTCCCACGATGGCTTCGGCCTTAGAGTGATGGCCATCCCCCTCCTTTCTTTGCCTTCCTTCCCTTTACTACGCATTGGGGCTCTGCCTCCTCTGTGTTCCAGTATGCCTTTCGCGCTGCCCGTTCCCGCTCCTCTCCTCGCTTAGCGAGGCCCCTCCCCAGGGTCGGCGACCGTTCGCTTCCCATGCTTCAGACGGCTGGGAACACGGTTTGCGGTACGCGGGAACTCTTCATCAGGCTTCAGGGTCGATCTCGCTCCTCCCCATGGTCGGCTCAAGCGGTGGTATCCCATCCACTAAGTGACACTATCTCTCGTAAAACAAGGGACTACATGAGAGATGCGGTAAAACACTTGCCTTCTGTTTTTGGGGACCCCCTAGGAAGACACGATCACGATTACTGAGAGTTGACACGGTCGTGTTCGGTTTCCGCCCCGCCCCGCTGGTTGGATCGGCTTGCACCCTACTGCTGCAACCTCGCTCAGCTTGCATCCTACTGCTATACCGCCTGACCTCGGCACCCTTCGGGTGTCTCCACCGGGCTTTCCAGTCTGGATGGCACTAGTCCCTGTGCCTTGCCACGGGTTTTGTTTTCCTCGGCCTGGGCTTTTCTCTTTTTGGTTTCCCTTCCACTTTGTGAGGTATATCCCTTAGCCATAGACGTTTATTGTCGTAGGTGGCACTGTTCAGCCGGGTTAAGACCGTTTGGGGTGGCTCTTGTTAAGGGGATGGACCACTGTCGGGAAGTGGGGTTTCTTTTATTCTGAAGGATTTGGGAGGCTTTCTTTTTACAGTCTTTACCATTTGTGTATACTACAAGTTGCGGGGCGGAGGAGTTTTTTCGACTGCGTGGGGTGTTGGAGTCGGCGGCTCTAGGCGAGACCCTTCTGTGTTCAAGTCATGGGGCCTGAGGGCTGGGCACCTGGTTTCTGATGTTGATGGGCTTCGTGACGGTTTTTCTTCTGGCTGTTTCAGGCTGGCGTAGGGGTGGAGGTTTTGTGTCTGCCATAGCTTGCGCTGCATGCGGATGGTGTACCTTGAACACAGGATAAAATTGATGATAAAAAAATAAAAAAAGAACATAAAAAAAGACCGTGTAGATAGGCTTTGTCCCTCCAGATTGATACGGTGGCTTGGGTACTGGTTCGAACCCTCGTCCACCTCTTGCACCAAAGGCACCACCTCACACTTCTCCAGAAGACTCACACTGGCCTAGGTGGCCTTCGCGATGATTAAAAGACTGTCCAGGCCTGGTAAAGGCCTCCCCCCCTTCCTCTGCCACCAGCTGGCATCCTCCCTCATCTCCTTGAACCTCCTCTATGGGGCGGACCTCTTCTCTCCAAGCCTCACCCTTCTGGATAGGATGTCCGTCTTTTGGAGGACTGTCCCGAGGTGGGTGACAAACTCCTTCTCGTCAACCCCGGTAGGCATCTTGACATGCGAGTCGGCTCTCCCCCCCCTCCCTCGCTTAGTTTTCCACCGCCAGAGGCTGGCCACTGTCCACCTGGTGTGCCTCCCCCCGGAGGCCAACCTGGCAACTGCCAGACTGCACCCATTTTTTCCCACCTCCTCCCCTTTTCGGGCGCCAGATGACCATCGTCACTTCACTAGAGGCCTGTCGTTTGTTTATGCTCCGCTACTCTGGAAATCAGCTCCTCCCTGCCCTCCCATACGCAAACACCTCCCACTCGACGCTATTGCTCACCACACCCTTCAGTTTATTGACACCTCAGGCTCTGTCCCTGTGGCCTCACCTGACCTCCTCCCTCCCGAACAGCTCCCCTTGAGAGAGGGGATCCCGTCCTACCCGTCGATCAAGTTGCGGCTGTGCAATGCTCTCGCCAGCAATTGGGCCACCCAGCTCCCCCCCCCCGCCCTACTATCCGTTCACTGTATCCATCAGACCCCACCCCTTTATGGGTTTGGGGAGGTTCATCGTTGGTAGGCTCCCCCAAATGCACTCAGGCAAGAGCTACCTTGCTGCCCACCCCTCCTGGTCCACCGACGACCTCTTCCCTCTCTGCTCTTACTACAATGAGGATGAGGAGGATTTCGCTCATGCCATCCCGCACTGCAAGTCTCGTATAGAACCTCGTGAGCGCCACCTCCATGGGCTCACGGACGTCAGCAGAGACAGCCCACTATGGTCCAACACAGACTCCCTCCGCTCCTTGGCGAGATACCTCAATGTGACCGCCACTGGCTTTCCCCCTGGCATGCTGCCCGCAGACTGGGACCCCCCCTCAGATACCGCTCACCACGACACGGAGCTTCCGATTCATGGCTTCAAGCCCTGAGTTGCGACGCCCACCTTACACCTTCGGCTCACCCGTTGTCTCCTATGGTTTGGGTTCTTTGGCTGGTTTTTATTTTATGTTATGATTTTTGTACTTTTTTGCTTTAGTTCCTTAGAGATTTTGTATTGGCTCTCTGACACGTTTAGGAGGATTTTATATTTTGGTGCGGGTTTTTCTTTTGTGATTGCGTGTTTGAGATTGAGGTTTTGTTTATGCCATAGCTACCGCTACATGCAAGTTCTTGTACCGTAAACAATGAATACATGATGATAAAAAAAAAAAAAAAAAAAAAGACTGAGTAGATAGGCTCTTCACGCTTCGTTCTAAGTTATTTTCCTTACTTATTACTTTATGCTTTTACGAATATAAAACCTTTACACTCTTTACGAATACCTACCTACGAGACGAGGATCCTACTATAGAGTCGAGTTGAAGAAAGAGTATGATAGGCGATAAGGATCAGAGACACGAGCATTTCTCGCACCTTCTCGTAGACATAGGTCTATGAACTATCGTCGAGAGAAAACAAGAGAAGTATCGCCTACCCGTTGCTGAGAACTGACACCGGTTAGGGATCGTAATATTTCCTTTACTTATTTTATTGAGACGAGCCTTCCTCGACAGATTCTCCAAACAAAGATTTTCACCTATGTCCCTCCATTATAGTAGAGTTTGATATCCACCTAACACATTTCAAATATGTTAGATATAGCTTTAAGGTTATTTTCATGCACTGCTCATCCACAGTCAATTCACTGACTATATTGGGTTTTGCAATTTGAATGGAACTTATAGAACCTCTGATCTTATCCCCAACCTAAACTACTTATTGGAACTCATCATCAGCAAATACATGTTACAACATCTCCAAATTTGTAGATACTTAGAGGGAACCTCTATGGCTCTAGTTGGCATGCTTGATCAATTAATACATTCTCCTCTGCTGGTATCATTCATTGCCTGGTCTGATCACTATCCTCCCTGGATGATCACCTTCTCTGTTCTCAAAACATATTTCAGTAAGTGAATTTCAATTTCTTTTATAGTCTTATTATACCTTTTGATGATTGAAGGTGGAGTATGGAATATCAACTACCTGTGCTGCTTTTTTTTGTGATTTTACCACTCTCTCTTTCTGCATTTCCATTCCTATTGGTTCTTGTATATCTTTTTAAATTGATTGTTGCTCCATTGTTATTGTTCTTTTCTTTCTATTTGTTTTTTTTTTTAAATTCTATTCTCCAATATCTGTTACCACATGTTTATCTATGTTTATATTATATCACATCAAATATACTATTTTCATCCAATTACCACAAACCTGCCTATGTCTTGGCAGATTATTATGTCAGGATCTCACTGAGGGTGCAATCTCATTGTAGGTGCAACTGCTTTAAATCTTGGTGGTTCTTTTCCTAGGATCCACCTTATCGATTGCCTTTAGTCTAACGATGCTACAAAGTTGTTGCTATTATGATACTGTGAGTAGATTTTAACCGTAATTGATAAAAGAGGAGGCTTGGGATTCGGGACTTGTGATCTGATTCCTGCTGGTTGGTGTTTCGGGGAGAGGCATGTTGATCATTACCCCCGGGGACAGCCAACACATGTGAGGCTCTTTCTTGGCGTTCACCTGACTGAGACTGTTTCTTTTTTTTTTTCTTCCCTCCCCGTGATAGGTTTTAGACCAACCCCACCAAAGCTGGTACAATCTCTACCTATTCACTGCGGCAATCACAGCCCGCCCGTCCCTCCCACCAGCCGGCCAACTCCAATTCCTCCGCTGGTAAGAGCCTCGATAATGCTCTCCACCATAACCCGATCACCTTACATCTGCGCACAATGCCGATACCGCATTTTGCGGAGTGTCGCCTCACCACTGCTTCGGGTCTCACTCATTACAAATCCACGGAGGAACAACTCTACCTTGCCGGCTATGGAATCCCCTGAGCCAAAACCAAAGCACCAAGGCGTTTCTGATGACTACTTGGACTCTCTGGTGGATTCATTTGTCGAGAGCGCCTTCAGCAATACCTCCCTCCCCCCTCGACCCCCGCCTGGTATTGGCAAAACCGAGAACCTACGCAGGGTTCTCCAAGCACTCCCGGACACGTGGGAGGGGGCAGGAGTGCGACCCGTGGTAGCCGAGGCTCTCTCGAATGCATACCCCAATACTATCAGACCCACCGACATACAGAAAAGAATCCTGGCGGGGCTTAGAGCTGGTAACTCAGTGGCTGTTCGGGATCTCCCCGGCACGGGGAAGAGTTTTGCTATCGCCAGCTGGGTTTTAGGACTCGAAAGAGCTATGAGACGGGAATCCGACCCGGGACGGTCCCCAACGACCACTGCCTACATATTTGTCCCCACTCCTAATCTAGGTATCCAATATTACCTAATGATCAAGAATTTGCTACGAGCATCGTCCTCTCAGGCTATCATCTCGTCCCTAGATTCCTTCGTACAGCTTCTGTATCGAAGAGCAAGGGAGGAAGAATCACAAAGCCAGATAAAGCTACTCTCAGAGAAACCAAACCCACACATCATCATCGCCACGCCTACAATCGCCATGGACATCATCTCCGACAAATCTGATTCCGTCAACGGGTTGTTGGATTTCTCACAAACGACTGCGTTTGTCCTTGACGAGATTGACGCCTTAATCCCGAGAACCCAGCCCACCCTACCTAAACAACAGCCACGGACCTTCCCCCATATTCGGGCCCCGATTTTCACACCACCATCGCCACCAGATTCGCCTGCCGAATTGCTACTTGATTGGGTTTTCAAGCGGCGTAAAAACGAGGCGTTGGCGCGTAAAGTGCATCATATCCAACCGCAATTGGTACTTTCCTCTGCCACTCTGTCAACGTCTCGGATGATCAAATTCACCCTAGACGAGCACCCCCTGTGGATGGGTCGCGAGGAAAAGAGTTCCCCTACTACAGACCCTGATCTCTACAATCTACCCAAAGCGGCTCGGTTTCTTCCTATCGGCGACGAGAGCTCTGGGGTCGATAAGATTGTAAGAGCGGTTGCCGACAATATAGTCCACCATGCGGTAGCTTATGACATTAGCTCCGGGCTCATGAGAGATGCTCCGATTCCTAGGACGAGGCTCTGGACAACCGAAGAAATAACACAGAAGTTACGGGATCTGAAGGTTTACGAGGCTGAGAATGCAGAATCTATACAGAAGGCCAAGGCTCTCAAGAAGGAAAGGGATTCCTTAATTCGTATGCCGCTAGAATCGTGGGACACGCCTAATTCACAGGCCAAACGTGCTGGATACGATCCCGGGATCGCTGCAGAGGCCCTTGAGAGACTTTTAGAGTGCGACAAATGGCCGAGGAATGCGATTGCTGCCGTTGGTCGGGAGGCTGGTGTTAACCTGTTTATCGCGGAATGCGCAAAGCTAGGTATCGACGCAAGAGAACTCACTGTAGCCAATTGGAACAAAGATATGGAAAAGGAGGGACGGATACCTATCGGAAGGACAGATATGCTGTTCGATCCCAAGATCAGGGAATACTACAAAGAGCGAAACGAGCGAGACGCCTGTCGGGATGAGACGATTGTTTGGGTTACTACTTCGGCCTCCGCACGTGGTCTTGATGTCCCTGGAGTCTTCCATCTGTACATCTTACACCGCCTCGAGAAGGCAAGAGAGTACACTACCTATTGCGGCAGAGTAGCTAGATGGCCGTTTCCTACACTCGAAAAGGACATCAAGGACCCAAGGAGTCTCGGAATCGAGGTGCGACGGGGCGTGGGAAAGGTAGTAAGTCTGCTATTGGAAGACCATGAAGTTCCAACCCCTGACCTCAAAGGTTCATCCATGGACCATCAGGTCATTGTGAATGACGGCTCGAACCGCGCGGGTTGGTCCTGGCTAGAGGAGGGATTGATGGTTGCAAAAATCGGCTGTCACTTTCAAGACTACTATGGGGAAACCGGGGAGTACCCTTGTGGGCCGGAAGTGCGAATGCCCATGCCCATATGGCCGTATGCTCCTTCGCCCACCCCCAGCCGCACTTTGAATCTCTTGGATGCCGCGCTTGGGTCTGACCCCTTGCGAAAATCATCATTCTCTGACCCCTCGAGAGGATCGTCGTCTGATCAGATCCCCGGAGATCTCTCTGAGCCATCCCCAGAGCAAACGAAGCGAGCACCAGAAAATGCCCAACTCGAACCCTCGACCGACCTGCCAGACCTGCCAGACATGTGGAGCCTTCCTTTCCCTGATGGCTCTGGCGGGCCCGAAGAGCTGCAACAGCCAAACAGAAACCCCTACGACGGCGATGGCGCCAGCTTCCGGCCAGCCCCAAAAGATTCCACACCTGCATCACAGACCCCAGACTCACCTTTTTTTAGTTCTCCAGAAGAAGACTTCAGACTAGACCGATACTCTCGCCATACACAGGAAACGGAAGCAAGCAGATTGCCCACCAGGACTGAGGATGCAGACGATGGATACCGGGAACCCCCAACAAAGTCTCAAAAAGGCCGCGGCAAGTCTAAAGCACCAACAAGAGTTTCAGCATTCAGTACGGATGCTGCCGAAGACTTGAACCCTGAATACATATCTCCACGAGAACAATTCCGACCGGAGCTGAAGAATGAAAGTGAGCGGAAAAAGGAGGCAGAAATGTTATCGCTCACAGCAATAGACGCAGAGGAAGGGTATCAGGAGCCCCCGGGGACACTCAAAGTAAACATGCATGGATTCGACAAGCACGGTCGGACAAAACACCCGAAGAACCCGGACCAAAATTTGGAGTGTAAACCAACATTTGTGCCGTTCAGGGAGGTGGAAATGGGACCGCCGGAGAGTGAGAAAAAAGCTAAAGGGGCAAAGGAGAAAAGGGCGCCAAAGGTGGGGGAAAAGGCGCCAAAGGAGGAGAAAAAGGTGCCAAAGGAAGAGAAAAAGGCCAAGAAAAAGAAGGTGCCAAAAGTGCAAGAAGAAATAGCGGAGGTGGATACAAACTCGGGGAAAGCTAGAAAGCCAAAAAGGGCGTTGAAACGGTCGAGAGGTCTGGTAGCGGAAGCGATAGACGATCTCAAGAACGCACTTGAGAATAAAATCGTGGGGCAAACGCAGGACACCAAATTCAATGATACCATGGACAAAGGCGTTTAGTTTACATCTGTACATCGGAGCAAAGGGCGAGGTGGGGTGGATTCCTCATTTCTTCACTTTTTTCCTCTTTCCCTTTTACACACTTTCTTCCTTCCCTTCCCTTCTCGTTTCATTTCTATTTCCTGTTTTTCCCCCTCTCTTCCTCACTCTTCATATGGCCCCTCTTCATTTTGTTCCAAACTTCCAAAAGACTATTTGTAGAATTGTGTGAAAATATTCATACGTCATGGTGGGTGGGTGGGTTTTGTACATTATATAGCCGATTGAGGGGGCGGGGGTAGTTGGCGGCGGCGGGTGGACGAAGATGCGATATCTCTTGATCTTCGCACAGTATCATACCTATCTCATATTTGCCATGTATTAGTAGATTTTTCATTAGTTGTGCATTTCTTGGAATACAAAGATTGGTGTTTGTCCTCCTTACATTCCCCCTTGTGTTATCCGAAGTATCATACGACAAGAGAAATCCCACACTACCCGGTAGTTCTATAACCCCCAATGGCAATGCAAACAAAAAAAAAAAAAATTTAAATGCCTATCCGGCATGCATGTACGAAGGGAGTAAGGGAAAGTCTGGCGAACGTGGCGGTGCATGTGGCAGTGCACCAATATAATTGTGCGGTCATACATCACAATATCATACAAATTTTATAGAAAACAATCAAAGGAAAAAATTCGTAATCTTTATAAAACTAGTAATGTGTAGCACCACCATTTGCATTTATAACAGCATGTAACCATTCAGGCATGCTTCTAATAAGGCCTTGGAGAAAATCAACCAATACCGAATTCCAAACAATATTTAAATCTACTTTTAGTGGCTCAACCTCCTCAATCCTTCCCCATTGCTCTCCCAACTCGCACACCATCAATCCCCAACCCTTTTCAATCAAATTAAGATCTGGAGATTGTGGAGGCCAATCCATCATCCTATCAACCCCATTTCTTTCCCGGCATTTTATTGCAAATTTCTGATGGCCTGGGGCCCAATCCTCCACTACCTGTGTTCAGCCCAATTCCACACACATGGTCTGCCAGAAGGGAATCAAATGCGGGTCAAGGACTTCTTGGGTATAGATAGCTGAATCTATAGATACCTTATTAGGAACAAATACTAAATTTGACATCTTTTCAGCACAAAATGCCCCCCAAACTATAATACCATCTCTACCAGAGCACTCCCAATCATCGATGCAGTCTGGATGGTATTCTTCTGAGGCTGATCGTATAACCATGGGTCAGTGATTGAATCCAACGGTGGAAAAGTAGGACTTATCGGAAAATAGAATTCTTGACCAGTCATCGAATGTCCAATGCAAGTGAGCTTCAGCCCACTACATGTGCCGTATTTGGTTCTGTAGTCATACTTTAAATTTTTATCCGAGGTTGATGCTTGTGGTAGCCCATGCTATCCATTACTCGGCAAATATAGTCGGCAGAACACCTATAGTCTATTGCTTCCCATATCCTCTCCCAACTCATATGCCGAGTTGACTGGTTTTGAGTCACAAATCCGTGCAATCTTTCTTTCTCTTGCTCATCGAAAATTGGTGGCCGGCAAGATTGCAGTGCATTTTCTGGCCCGCCATGCGTCTTAGACTTGTTATAGATTTTCTGGCATGTTCGATAGTCAATATTTACCTTATATCTATTAGCGAACCAGTTATGGTTTTATCATCTGCGAGTTTCAGTCTTAGTCTTACAGCTTGTGCAATATCCTTCCACCACATAGGCGGTTTAGTATGGTCACGGAAGGTAATGATACGAACTCTTTCATCACGAGTTGTCTCTCTTCTACGTATTTCGGAACCATAGTAGTCAGAACGAGCACCGGTGGTTTTCATCTTCGAAGCAGGCTGTAACACTCTCCCGTATTGATTGCTGAAGAGAGATGACAGTTTACAAATGCAAGTTATAATACAAAAGTTATAATACAATAATTACATCAGTAACCCCCTTCCTATAATGCCACCACTACATGCACCGCCACGTTCGCCAGACTTTCCCCTACCCCCTTCGTACAGTACAGTACTGTACAGTGCGGTACGGTACATCATATTTCTGACAGTCATGTTTCTGAGGAAAGAAGAAGAAAAAGTGAATGAAAGAAAACCACCATATTTCCCAATACCCAAAGTGGACAAGTCTGAAGAAAGGAAAATCCCCCCCCCAAAAAAAAAACTATCCATATTATGGGCAATCATACATATAGTAGGTGCTCCTGTACAGTACCCGTCACCTGAAGATAAAAAGAAAGAAAAAACCCCACTTCTCCCACCGCATTTCGCGACACTGCTATGATACCCCTCAACTGCAAAACCTATAAGCGTCGCCTTGCCTTTCTATTCAGAGGAAATAAGTGGAGTAGTATCTGTTATATGACTATAATAATATATTAGGATTGGCTTTTTCTTTTGGAGTTGTCCTACTTGCATTGGGAAAAGATGCTATGAAATATTATAATCATAAAAAATCATCCACAAATTCTCACTCGGCCTCTGGTTGTATAGTTGTGTGATGTTGTGTCCGCGGTGTGTGTGTGGTTATGATAACAGTAGAGAAGGGTTGGCTGGGGTATTGAGGCATCATAATAATATAATATTATTATTAGGACAATACCGCGACAGACAGACCCGAGAGCCCCCAGTGATGGGCCTACTGGGAGGGAAACACAATACTACAGTCCAGCTGGGGGGGTATGATAGGGTAAAGACGGGGGAAAGTGTTCCCACACCACCTGGCACTCAGTTCGGTGATGCTATGATAATTATGATATGATATGATACCACTACTCGCGCGGCCGAGTTGAAGTTGGACACTTTGTGTGGAAATTGTCACCTTAGGTGTCCAACTTCAACTCGGCCGCGCGAGTATGTGGAAGCTTCTTTACTTACAGTACTCCCGTCGTGTTTCGGAAACAACCCGGAGTAAAGGGGGGCCGTTCGTTCTGTCTATCATACATAGACTACTGTATGATAGCCTACAGTATGTACCAAAGTTGCCGACCAGACTCCATCCACACCCGCCTAGCCACCGCATCCACCCGCACCCCCGGAGGCGCCCCCCCCCCCAGATTTTCTCCAAGATAATTATCTTACGAAATCACGAGACTGTACTGCACCAGTTGAAATGTCACTATGGGGCTTTTTTCTTTTTTTTTTTCTGTTGAGAAACGGAAAATGAATCACACAAGCGGAGTAACAGAACTTTTTTTTTATTTTTTTTGGGAGCTGCGCAATCCAAAAAAAAAAAAAGAAGAAAAAAAAACTTTTAAAATTAATCGGAAACTACTAAAATTCAGTTCATTGTTACTTGCTTTTTAATTTATAAAATAAATTAATAGATGGTGGAAGCAAGTGCGATATGGAAGCAGATATGTTGCTACCAAAATCTTTTTGTTTTTTTAACATATTGGATTTTAATAGGTTTATATACCACTAGTTATTAACCACATATCCAAATTTATATATAAGATACAAAGTATCAATTGAATACAACAACCCAGTCTGTCTAATGTGCGCCCTCTCCCACAGAAAACAGGCACACCGTTGCCAGAACCCCACCTGCCCTAGGGGTGGGAACCTCAGAGCAGTGGTCGACTGCTGTCCAACCTCTCCTCCGATGTGTGCGGTCTGCAAGGGGCAGCACGCAGCTTTCGCTCGAGAATACCCATCGAGACCCCCCCCCTCCTTTCCGGCGGGAGTCCTCTGTTCCACAGAATGCAGAAGACATGGACACGATGAACAACTCCGGCGAGGGTCCTTCAACTGGTGCATGACCCCTCCTACCCGCCATCGATCCTGAGACACCGCATCCTTGACGTGGTGATGCCCCTGCAACACGTCCCCCCATCCCCGTGTTAGGCATATGGAAATCCGAGACATGTGCACAGACCCACGGTAGGGTAACTGCGCACAGACCCTCAATTTACCGGAGTGCCAACACCCCCCTCCGGCCCCCTTATGGGGCCCGCACGTCATTAGCGAGATTTCGAGAGTTGCGTCCCATAACTAAAATGTCACATCAATGAAGCCCACTTCATAACACCATATACGTCGCCGCCGTCCGTCCGACCGCATGCTGTTCGCAGGATATATGAGAGGGGACCTTTGGCGACATCTGGGAAGTGGAACGGAGGAAATCCGTGGGAGGCGCATTGAGATAGTAGGCTTCAAAGTTAGGCTTCCTAATTATGGGCCGAAAGTGACGGGACGTTTTCGGCGAAATACTCCAAGAGGATATCCCAGTGGCGGAAGCTATTAGGGGTATACTGAATCCACCCATACCCTTCTGAGATCAGCTGTAGGTTGGTTGGTCCTAGTAATAGGACCCCTCTACGGAGGCCGGCGGACCAAGGATAAGCATGCTCAGAATGGAAGACCTAGATAAGTCGGAGACCCTTAAGACGCAGACATGTCGGGCGCGGACTTGCGATTGGCACTAGGTGGCCCGGCATGAACCTGATCACTTCATGACCGAAGAGACGACTGGACGATAGTCGACAAGACTAAAAAGTCATATAAAAGTCTATGCGGACATCTAAGTTGGAGGCGGCTGTTTGGTATAACAAATAGCGCAGTCATCTCAACAGAGGAATACTATTCCGAGTCCGCGAAAGGGTGTGATAAGTTTCAGGGTCAAACGGTGTTCGCACTTATAAGATTCTGGACGTTTGCGTATTAAAACCAGAGTGGCACTTCAGAGGCATAGTAGATAGAAGTAGTCCGCGAACACTCAGATGCGGGATATAAATATCGAAGTGCCTCCCGAGCTTTACAGACATCATCAAGCAATGGAGAAGAGATCTTATCAATATAATATTGTGTTACGCTTTAAAATCTTTACCTTACCTATTTTATCGAGAAGATCCTTCCTCGACAGATTCTCCAATCAAAGATTTCGGGCCTACGTCCCCCAGTTATATACTTGAGTTTGGCGTCCACCTAACACCCAGCCCTAAAGCCCCAAGGAGGTGCCTTGCTGAATCCTGCATGGCAGGAATCTCGCACTCCTTTCCACCAGCCTGAGATGCCGGAAGGTGTGTAATGGCTGGTACCACCTCCCCCGTGAGTTCTGCGCTGGAAGTGGACTCCCATAGCCTGATCTCTGTTCTACAATACAACTGCTTGGGAAGCTGGGATGTGTTTCTTTCTTTCCCTTTTTAATTTCTTTTCTCTTTTGGATTTTCCCCCTACCCTCATTGCTCTCCAAGACCCCTCCCTGTACAGAAACAAACCTCTATCATTCACTGTTAGGCGGACACCAAACTCAAGTATATGACTGAGGGATGTAGGCCTGAAATCTTTGATTGGAGAATCTGTCGAGGAAGGCTCATCTCGATAAAGTAAGGTAAGGTAAAGATTTAAAATGTGAAACAATATTATATTGATAAGATCTCTTCTCCGTTGCTTGATGATGTCTGTAAAGCTCGCGAGGCACTTCGATATTTATATCCCGCGTCTGAGTGTTCGCGGACTACTTCTAACTACTATTCCTCCGAAGTACCACTCTGGTTTTAATACGCAAACGTCCAGAATCTTATAAGTGCGAACACCGTCTGACCCTGAAACTTATCACACCCTTTCGCGGACTCGGAATAGTATTCCTCCGTTGAGATGACTGCGCTATTTGTTATACCAAACAGCCGCCTCCAACTTAGATGTCCGCATAGACTTTTATATGACTTTAGTCTTGTTGACTATTGTCCAGTCGTCTCTTCGGTCATGAAGTGATCAGGTTCATGCCGGATCACCTAGTGCCAATCGCAAGTCCGAGCCCGACGTGTCAGCGTCTTAAGGGTCTCCGACTTATCTAGGTCTTCCTTTCTGAGCGTGCTTCCCCTTGGTCCGCCGGCCTCCGTAGAGGGGTCCTATTACTAGGACCAACCAACCTACAGCTGATCTCAGAAGGGTATGGGTGGATTCGGTATACCCCTAATAGCTTCCGCTACTGGGATATCCTCTTGGAGTATTTCGCCGAAAACGTCCCGTCACTTTCGGCCCATAGTTAGGAAGCCTAACTTCGAAGCCTACTATCTCAATGCGCCTCCGACGGATTTCCTCCGTTCCACTTCCCAGATGTCGCCAAAGGTCCCCTCTCATATATCCTGCGAACAGCATGCGGTCGGACGGACGGCGGCGACGTATATGGTGTTATGAAGTGGGCTTCATTGATGTGACATTTTAGTTATGGGACGCAACTCTCGAAATCTCGCTAATGACGTGCGGGCCCCATAAGGGGGCCGGAGGGGGGTGTTGGCTCCGGTAAATTGAGGGTCTGTGCGCCGTTACCCTACCGTGGGTCTGTGCACATGTCTCGGATTTCCATATGCCTAACATTCACTAGCTTCAAAGCCCTTTTACCCCCCTGCCCCCATGGTGGCAAGCCATGAGTGGCTTGCTACCCACATCTTTCCACCACTCAACAGTTTTCAGTCCTCCCAGTCTTTTCGGAGGCAAGAGACTGGATGGCAGTTGATTTTTACTCATCTATAGGTTTTTTTGATAAATTTGTTACCAAATTTCAGATTGTGAACCTCTACAGCACATGGGACGGCTCCCCCTTTCACCAAACTATCTCGCCAGAGGTTGCCTTCCCCCACACCACTACGCCCACGCTGGTCATTGGGAATTTCAATATACACCATCCTGTGGTGGATCCAGGTCACCTCTTCTTGACCTCAGACCTTGCAGCCTCCACACCCTTCTTTGAGAAAGCCACATAGGAGGGTTTCTGTCTCCTGAACGCCCCAGGTACCCTTACCTACTTCCCTTTCGACCCTGATTTGCGTCTCTCGGTAATAGACTTAGCATTTGCCAATGCCCCTCTGTCCCCCAACTTTCGATCTTGGAACACGATCCTCCCCCCGCCGGGATCTGACCATGTCCCAATCCTAATAACCCTATCAGAGCCTCTAGCTTGCACTCCCCTTTGGCGTCTGCTTGGACAAAAACTGACTGGCTCTTCCTTGCGGAAGTGATTAAAGCCATGAGGATCGACCCTCCTCTCCCTCTCCCGATACCCCATACATTCTCTACCTGGTTCGACACAACCCTGGGTAGGCTGAGGGCCGTACTTAGGCTTCACATCCCAGCTAAGAGGCCCTCCAACAGGTCCAAACCATGGTGGACCCCCAACCTTACGGCGTAAAGGTCCCCCTTCAATTCGACAGTCCAGATGGCACAGCATAATCCTCTCCCCCCGTCGAAGCGCCAGTGCAAGGAACCATGGCTTCTATACTTCAAGGCCATAAAGAAGGCCAAAAACGATTACTGGAATAATTTCCTGATAATGGCCACCCCTCAGACACTCCAGACTGCAAAACGCTATGCCTTTAGCAGACCTCCAGATAGGTTCCCCCAGATACACAGGGCTGACAGCCCCACAGCAATCAACAAGGTCCTCCTCTCGTACTTCTTTCCTGAAAAACAGTTCTCAAGTCCACCAGCCATTTTACGGGAGTTCAGAGATGTTCCCGTGCTATCGGCGGAGGAGATAACTGTTGCACTCAGGAACTCTACGTTGTCCTCTGCACCTGGTCCAGACCAGATACCGTACTCAGTTTAGAAGAGAGTACATTCTGTGAAGCCCAATATCCTCACATCCCTCCTTGGCCTACTCGTTCAGTATGGGCACTATCCTCCTTCCCTGAAGACAGCCAATGGTATCGTATTGGACAAGCCGGGGAAACCCTCCTATGATATACCTGCCTCGTTCCAGATTATCGTCCTCCTAGAAATAGTTTTTAAGATTCTTGAAAGGGTTATAGCGACCCACCTTTCTACACTCACCCATTTCTTGGACCTCCTGTCCCCCCACCAAACTGGATCCCTCCCGGGTTTGAGCACCTTCGATGCAGCAGCCACTCTGTCCTATAAGGTTCAGCTCTTCATACGCCCCAAGCTCAAGGTCTCGACCCTCTTCCTCGACATCAAGGGCGGCTTCGACAATATCTCAGCCCCCTCACTTTGCAACAGGCTTGCCACTAAGGCAGTCAACCCTTACATGGTCTCGTGAATAAGGTCCTTCCTCCATGGACACACCTGTCGCCTAATCTTCCAGGGGGCTCCCCAAATCTTCTCCTCAGTCTCGGTCAGCACCCCGCAGGGCTCCCCGATTTCGCCTCTCCTGTTCGTCATCTATGTCTCAACCCTTTACTTTCTGGTTTTACGGGGCCTCATCCTTTCCTACGTGGATGACTTCACAGTCATGGTCGCCTCTGATTGTATCGGAGAAATGTCCAGAGGCTCCAAGGCATCACCAGAACTCTCCAGGCAAAAGCTGGGAAACTAGGGTTGTCCTTTTCGATCCTGAAGACAGAACTGATATACTGGGTGACCCTAGCGCAAAAGGTCTGGCCACCTCCAATCCCAGTCTTGCTTCAAGGCCTCCTCTTTTACTCCTCCAAGTTGATCTGGTGGCTTGGCTACTGGTTCGAGCCCTAAACTACCTCGTGCTCGAAGGGGACCACTTCACATTTTACGAGAAGACTCGCGCTAGCCCAAGGAGCCTTCGCAATGATTCAGAGGCTCTCTAGGCCTGACAAGGGCCTTCCCCCCTTCCTCTGCCACTGCCTGGTATCCTCTCTCATCTCTCCAATCCTCCTCTACAGGGCGGACCTCTTCTCACCAAGCCTCGCACTCCTGGACAAGATGTCTATCTTCTGGAGAACTGTCCAACGATAGGTGACAAACTGCTTCTCTTTAACCCTAGTTGGAATCCTCACATGTGAATTGGCTCTCCCTCCCCTCCATTTGTTGATCCTCCTCCACTGGCAGAAACTAGCTGCTATCCGGCTTTTGTGTCTCCCTCTGGAGGCCAACCTGGCGACTGCGAGACTCCACTCTTCCTTTCCTATATCCTCCCCCTTCCGGGCCTTGGAGGACCACCATCACTTCACTTGGGGCCTGACGTCAGTCTATGCTCTTCTTCTTTGGAAGACCAACCCCCCCTGTCCCCCTATAAGGAAGCATCCCCCCCTGGACGCAATTGCACACTTGACACAGCCCTTTATCAAGGCTTTCGGCCCCGTCTCGGTGGCCTCGTCTGGCCTCCTTCCCCTTGACTAGCTTTCCGTGAAAGAAGGCGTCCCATCCTATCAGTCAATCAAGGCGTGTGTGAAAGCTGTACTTGCCAGGGATTGGGCTACCCAGTTTTCCCCCCCACCCGGCTACCCCTATTCCCCGACCTTCTCACCCCACCCATTCTTGGGCCTTGGGAAGTTCATTGCTGGCAGGATCTACCAGATGCGCTCAGGCAAAAGCTACCTTGCCACCCACCCCTCCTGGTTTTCAGATGACCCCTCCCCCCTCTGTCCTTACTACGAGGAGGATGAGGAGGACTTCTCTCATGCCATCCTGTACTGCGAGTCCCGCAAGGAACCTCATGAGCGCCACCTTCGTGGGCTTAAAGATGTCAGCAGGGACAGCTCACTATGGACCGACTTAAACACCCTCCACTCCCTGGCTAAGTACTTTAACGTTACCGCCACAGGCTTTCCCCCTGGCATGCCACCTGCGTACAGGGACTTCCCGTCCCTGAGCCCTCCCCTCTGGAGCTCCCGATCCATGGCTTCAAGCCCTGAACCATGTAGCCCACAGTTAGTTTCGTTCCATTCATTTGGTTTAACCTTTTTGTTATGATTTTTGTACTTGCTTGCTTTAGTTCCTTAGGGATTTTGTGTCGGCTATCGGACACTCATTGGAGGATTTTACTTTTTGGTGCGAGTTGTTTATTTTGTATGTGCATATTTCATGATTGAGGTTTTGTTTATGCCATAGCTAGCGCTACATGCAAGTTCTTGTACCGTAAACAATGAATATATGATGACAAAAAAAATAAAAAAAAATAAAAAAAAATAAAAAACAATTGAATACAACAAAATCACCATTCTTTGCATTTGAGTTATATGATAGACATAAAGAATGTGGATCCAATTCTTCAGCCAAATCCTTACCATCATCATCCGTTTCACTATTTCTAATTTGAATTTATTCTTCATGTCATTTCTCAGCTTATTCTCTCCTGATGTCAACTTCAATCTCTTCCTCCTCAGCTCCCTTCAGAATTGATGCTACCAATATGGGTTATGTTTCTCAAAATGTGCACTAGACTTTTGGGTAAAATTCAGTTATTCATGACATAACATTCAGAGGCTTAAAAAATAAGGAAAACTCTCTACAAGATAGTCCAAGTAAAGTAGAACAATAGAGAGGATTCTTTTTAATTTTTTGACCATGGCCGATGTGCTATTAAATTTTCAGATAAGTTACTTTTGGTATAAACTGTCTAAAAGTGTTACATTAGCCACACTCTATTTATCATGTAAATTACCACACAAGCTTACTAAGTAGATTAATCCCAACATAAAATGTATTCAAATCTATTATTATAATATGTATAAATTATGCAATTTGTCGATAATATAAAGTTATTATTAAAGAAGACTCTTAATCTAAATAGGAGTCAGAGTTCTAATGTATATTCCAATATTAGTAAGCACAATTATTTCTGGTTCTTGGTACTAATTTTAATTTTTTGACAAAACAGTACTGTATGGCTAGGTAACACTTTTTTACTAGTTTGGTGCAAATTTTGCAGGATATAAACTATATATTGAAGATTTATGCAGTTCTGCAACTTGTTTACCTACTTTCTTTTATCAATTTTTCATTTAATTAAGTAGTACTCATGTCATGGTTGTGGCTCAACATCACTTTATCGCTCAATATCACTTTGTGGTTCATTATTACTTTGATTATGAACCTTACCTAGTCAGTTAATATAATGTTAAAAACTATATAATATGTACTATTCATCAGACATCTATTGTCTCAACCTGGATTGACAATGCTTAATACCAGTAATTATCAACTTGGCAATCCTCGTTTTGTAGGCTTGAATAGCCTGACATTGTTTAATAGATGCCTATATCTCATCTAGCAAAAGTTTTTGTTCTGCTCTCTCAGCTTTGTCTCTTGCATTTTATGTACTTTTGAGTTGTTTCTCTGCCTTTTCAACCTCAGTATCTTCTTTTCTTTTCACTATCTGGCATACTTCAGAGGTATAAATAATGCCAAATCTTTGTATCTACGATCTATTTTTTGCCCTCAGTCTTATATTTCTTACCTCTTTTGCTACCTGAGTATACTCTAAGAACTCTACAGTAAGAGCACCTAACTGTACCTGAGCCAAACTACCTTGTAGTACAGGTTTGAGTCGATGATGGAAGGAAGGCGAACGCTCAGTTACCTCATGCTGTAATTCCTCTCACTGTCTCTTAAGGCTGAGAATTTTAAGAAGAATCAATAGTGGTAATGATAGTAGTTGTATAGTAGGTATTGCTAGTATAATAATAGGCTCTCATAATTTGTTGATAACAATATTAGGATTGTAGGAGATAAGACTAATAGCCTATAAGGCAAATTGAATAGTTGATTGTTTAAAGGTCTGTTGGCAGATAGAATCAATCATATTCAAAAATGCAATTTTATCAAACTCTTTACATCAGGTCCTTGTTGTAGCTTCCGCTGCTTCTGCATTATAATACTTAGATAGTTGGAATACTATAACATCTAATAGTTTTAAAAAGTGACTTGTATGTAGTGGGAGGTAGAAGACAATAGTCTTGTGCTCATCACAGTAGTCAATGAACAGTTTCGTGCAGTGAGATCGAATGTTAGGCAGACACTTAACTCTAGTATATAACTGAGGGATGTAGGCCAAATCTTTGATCAGAGAATCTTTCAAAGAAGGCTCATCTCAATAAAATAGGTAAGGTAAAGATTTAAACTGTGAAACAATATTATATTGATAAGGTCTCTTCTCTGTTGCTTGATAATGTCTGTAAAGCTCAGAAGGCACTTCGATATTTATATCCTATGTCTGAGTGTTCACAGACTACTTCTAACTACTATGCCTCTAAAGTACCACTTTGGTTTTGATACACAAACGTCCAGAATCTTATAAGTGCAAGCACTATTTGACCCTAGAACTTCTCATACGCTTTCACAGTTACAGAATAGTATTCCTCCGCTGAGATGACTGCGCTATTTGTTATACCGAACAGCAATCTTCAACTTAGTTATCTACATAGACTATTATATTACTTTAGTCTTGTCGACTATTGTTCCAGTAGTCTCTTCAGTTATGAAGTGATCAGTTTCATGCTGGGCCACCTAGTACCAATCACTAGTCCAAGCCCGACATGTCAAGTCTTTAAGTGTCTTTGACTCATCTAAGTCTTCTTGTCCAAGCATGATTCCCCTTGGACTGCCTCTCTCTGTAGAGAGTGTCTGATTACTAGGACCAATCAACCTACAGCTAATCTCAGAAGTATATGGGTGGATTCGTTATGTTTTCAATAGCCTCTACTACTGGGACATCCTTTTGGTGTGTTTCGCCAAAAATGTCCCATCACCTTTGGTCTATAATTTGGAAGCCTAACTTTGAACCCTATTACCTCAATGCACCCTCCACAGATATCTTCTGTTTCACTTCCCAGATGTCACCAAAGGTCCCCTCTCATAAACTCTGTGAATATCATGCCATCAGTTGGACAGCGGTGATGTATATGGTGTTATGGAGGGCGCTTTCTTGATGTGACATTTTAGTTATAGGATGCAACTCTCGAAATCTCGCTAATGATGTGTGGGCCCCATCAGGAGGCTGGAGGGAGGTATTGGCTTTGGTAAATTGAGAGTCTGTATACAGTTATCCTACCGTGAGGTCTGTGTACTTTTTGTCTCAGATTTCCATATGCCTAACAGGTCCTATTACTATAATCAACCAGCCTACTGCTGATTTCAGATAGATATGGGTAGTTTTAGTATGTTCTCAATCACTTCTGCCACTGTGGCATCTTCTTGACGTATTTCACCAAAAACATCCCTTCACCTTTGGCCCATAATTAGGAAGCCTAACCTCGCAGCCTATGCACTCAAAGCGCCTCGGACAGATACCTTCCATTCTACTTCAAGTTCCCAGATGTTACTAAAGGTATTCTCTTATATATCCTGCGACCAGCATGTGGCCAGATGGACGGTGGCAACGTATATGGTGTTATGAAGAGGTCTTCATTGATTTGACATTTTAGTTATAGGATGCAACTATTGAAATCTTACTAATGACATGTAGGCCCCATAAAGGGGCCTGAGGAGGGTGTTGGCTTTCTGTAAAATCAAGGATCTGTGCACAGTTTCCTTAGGGTAAGGTCTGTGCACTTTGTCTCAGATTTCCATATGACAAATAATATCAGAATAGTATACATGCTCCACTAGCTCAACACACTTCACTCTTATTACTACTATGGATGCTAAGCCCTCACACTTCTTCCTCTTTTGCAATTCCTCTTCTCTCACCAACAACCTTACACTTTCACAAAATCTCTTGCCTACCTTTTTGCAGCACAGCATTTATCCTACCAATCTCATACTCTCATCCTGCACCTTCAACCTTTACTACCAATAGGAACACCATCCTCCAAAGAACCTCTTCAACCAAAAACCCAGCTACCTTCCCCCCTTAATAGCCACCTACTATATGAGTGACGACTTCTTTCAAACCCACACCACCTGGCCCCCTAGAAGTCTTTTTTGAAGTCCTTCATTCCTTCAGTGAGGAAATCCTTCCTGAGTTTCAAAATGGCTTTTTCTCCCTTTTCCTCAGGCTTACCAACCCTATTGACATACTTAAGAGAATCTCCACCTCTCTTAACTGCTCTTCTACTCCCTTTAATTATCCCCTTAAAACCTGGTTCTGCCAGAGGAGAGTATCTGTCATAGGTTGCTGGTGATAATAGTGCTGTCATGTCATTGTATTGTCTGAGGACAAAATTAACTAGCTATCAACGACCAGAAAATCCTCAATGATAACAACTATACTCCCCCACCAATCCACTATCATGAAAACCCAAAAGAGAATTGAAAAATGTAAATACATTGTAGAAATTAATATTTAGCATACTATCCATCAGCCTTAATAATTGCTTCCACCCTATCCACTATTGATCCTGCCAAAGTATCAAAAACCTTTGAGTCCAGAAGTTCCCAACAATGAGTGATAGCCTCCTCTATATTATTTTTAACCTCATTGACAAGATCCTTTAGGAGAAACAGCTCAGGATAGTACTTATGAAGCTTGTCTTTCACCAGAGATGTCACAGTTCTGTGGCAGATAGTAGAAGGAGATGTTTGTGGCAAGGAGTGGAAGATTGGTTTCGCACTATGACTCATAGTTAGGAGTCATAGGGTTTTATTTGTTATATGTTACTTTCACGCACATGACCTATTAAGAGGTCATGGGGGCAGCGCACGAGACCAAGGGGGCTGCGCAGTTAGTTTTACTTTCACACACATGATCTGTTTAGAGATCATGTGGTTTGCGCACATGACCAATGATGCGGTCATATGATGTTTTTCATGAGTCACGGTTATGACTCATAGTTGTTTGGATTTATAAGCGGGTTGAGTGAAGGACTATAAAAGGAGGCCGGTAGAGCCTGGTAGTTAGTTCTTCACGCAACCACCTATTATACTTTCTTACCTATACTATT
>JACCEG010000160.1:174826-204136 GCA_014065205.1 Tuber brumale
GTTTACTTGGCCACGGTAGGAAAACCTTTTCCTCACTATCTTACTTCTGCCCTTCCTGGCATGTCCAGATTTTCATTATGAAAATTCTCCACAACTTCCTCCACATTTTCCATACCAGTGGCAGGCTCCCATGTGTTCTCATCTTCCGAACACCCTTGCCACTTAACGAAGTACCACAGTTCCCGCTTCTCTTGATAGCAGCCACGTACTCGTTTCCTGTAAGAACGAATATCGCTTCTTACGATTTTTTCAACCTCCCATTGCAGATCGCCGTCGATATCCTCCGGTTCTCTAGGCGGTTGTTGGCGATTGCCATGAACTGACTCGCGGTAGGGTTCCAATAGTGCGACATGGAATACGGGATGAATGTTCCATCGATCGGATATGTTGAGCTTGAATGCTCTTTATCCGCGTCTTTCCATAATTTGGAAGGGGCCATATAGCTTTGGACTTAGCTTCTTAGAATTTCGTCGAGTACGGATGTTTTTGGCGTTTAACATTACTTTGTCCCCGATCTTGAAGTCCGGCTGTTGTCTAGCTTTCCGGTCCTAATATTTCGACATCCCTTCTCGTGTCTTTTCTAGAGACCCTCTCGCTTGTTCATGTATCGTCTTAATCCAGTTTGCGTAAAGTGTCACTCCTGGATTTTGCGCTACGCGCTCCATCATCCACTCTGTTTGTGGATGGAATCCGTAGTTCGCATAGAATGGTGACATCCCGTGAGCGTTGGTTGCGGTGTTGTTGTAGGCGTGCTCAGCTAGCGGTAGCAGCTGATACCAATCATCCTGATCGTAATTGACAAAAGTTCGTAGGTAACCTTCCAGCACTTGGTTGGTGCGTTCAGTTTGTCCGTCAGTCTGAGGGTGGTATGCCGTTGACATTCTTCGCTTAATTTCCAACGCCTTGCAAAGGGATTCCCAGAATTCTTCCGCAAACTTTGAGTCCATGTCCGAGACGATTTCGGTTGGTAGGCCGTGTAGCCTCCATACTTCTTTCAGGAATGCGTTTGCGACATCCTTGGCCATAGCCGAGGTCTGAAGCCCGATGAAATGTGCCATTTTTGTGAATCGATCAACTACTACCATTATCTGAGTGCATCCTTGCGACTCTGGTAGTTGTGTAATGAAGTCCACTGAGATGGACGCCCATGCTGCGTAGGGTATTTGCAATGGTTGCAGCAATCCGTACTTAGCGTGTCTAGGCGATTTGTTATGTTGGCATTCATCGCAGGATCGTACGTAGTCGTTGACCCATGCCGCAAGTCCTTTCCAGTAGAAGTCTCTCATGATTATTTCCAAAGTTTTTTCTTGACCGAAATGTCCTGCAACTTTTGCATCGTGACATCCTTCTGCAATCTTGGTATATAGAGCCTAACTGTCGGGTACAAATAGGCTTTGCTTATAATATAGTAGATCGTTGGTCAATGTCCAATCTTTAGGAAAATCCTTTCCTTCGTCTCGTAGCTTAATGAGCTCTTCCCTCCGTTGCCTCCACGTTGTATCTGTTCCGATAGCTGCCTGTATCTCGCTTAGGAATTCAGGATTGAATTGCTTCATACCTTTCTGCAGGATAATAGCATTTGACATAAGAACCTTTTCGGGTACTTCTGAGATATCGTACCAATGTTCGTTGTCTTTAGCCGATGCCTGTAGATAGCTGATGCTAGGTTCCGGTTCCTTGACGAGCAAGGACCTTGTCGCTATATCGGTACTTCCGAAACCCGCGGTTCCTCGTTCCGTTTCTTCCAAGTCGTCAACTTCCATCATATCGGAGGTGTTGACCCTTTCTACCACTAACTGGGCTATGCGATCGCCCGTTCTTATTTGGCAGTCCACATCTTTATGGTTGAAAAGTACGACTTTGAGTTCGCCGGTGTAATCAGCATCGATTAATCCTGAGCCGGTAGAGATTCCGCTGCGGACCGCTAATCCACTTCTTGGGGCAACTCTTCCTTAAGTTCCTTCGGGTAGCCCCACGGCTATACCCGTCCTTATTAGTGCTTGTCCATATTTCGGGACAATGTCATCTTCTNATCTCAATGCGCCTCTGATGGATTTCCTCCGTTCCACTTCCCAGATGTCGCCAAAGGTCCCCTCTCATAAGTCCTGCGAACAGCATGCGGTCGGACGGACAGTGGCGACGTATATGGTGTTATGATGTGGGCTTCATTGATGTGACATTTTCGTTATGGGACACAACTCTCGAAATCTCGCTAATGACGTGCGGGCCCCATAAGGGGGCCGGAGGGGGGTGTTGGCACTCCGGTAAATTGAGGGTCTGTGCGCAGTTACCCTACCGTGGGTCTGTGCACATGTCTCGAATTCCCATATGCCTAACCTGAGCTCCCTCCTTCCAGGCTTCGCCTCGAATGCCTTTATAACCATTTTTATAATATCTTCTAAATACATTTTAAGACCCAGTGTGGTCAGGGTAAAAAACCTTCCGCGTTTGCTTGGCCACGGTAGGAAAACCTTTTCCTCACTATCTTACTTCTGCCCTTCCTGGCATGTACGGATTTTCATTATGAAAATTCGCCACAACTTCCTCCACATTTTCCATACCAGTGGCAGGCTCCCATGTGTTCTCATCTTCCGAACACCCTTGCCACTTAACGAAGTACCAGAGTTCCCGCTTCTCTTGATAGCGGCCGCGTACTCGTTTCCTGCGAGAACGAATTTCGCTTCTTACGATTTTTTCAACCTCCCATTGCAGATCGCCGTCAATGTCCTCCGGTTCTCTAGGGGGTTGTTAGCGATTGCCATGAACTGACTCGCGGGAGGGTTCCAATAGTGCGACATGGAATACGGGATGAATGTTCCATCGATCCGATATGTTGAGATTAAACGCTCTCAATCCACGTTTCTCCATGATTTGGAAGGGGCCGTATAGCTTCGGACTTAGCTTCTTAGATTTTCGTCGGGTGCGCATGTTTTTTGCGTTTAACATTACTTTGTCCCCGATTTTGAAGTCCGGCTGTTGTCGAGCTTTCCGGTCGGAATATTTTGACATCCCTTCTCGTGTCTTTTCTAGTGACCCGCTCGCTTGTTCATGTATTGTTTTAATCCAGTTTGCGTAAAGTGTTGCTCCTGGATTTTGAGCTTAGCGCACCTTCATCCACTCTGTCTGTGGATGGAATCCGTAGTTCGCATAGAATGGTGACATCCCATGAGCGTTGGTTGCGGAGTTGTTATAGGCATGTTCAGCTAGCGGTAGCAGCTGATACCAATCATCCTGATCGTAATTGACAAAACTCCGCAGGTAACCTTCCAGTACTTGGTTGGTACGTTCAGTTTGCCCGTCAGTCTGAGGGTGGTATGCCGTTGACATTCTTCGCTTAATTTCCAGCGCCTTGCAAAGGGATTCCTAAAATTCTCCTTCAAACTTTGAGTCCATGTCCGAGACGATTTCGGTTGGTAGGCCGTGCAGCCTCCATACTTCTTTCAGGAATGCGTTTGCGACATCCTTGGCCATAGCCGAGGTCTGAAGTCCGATGAAATGTGCCATCTTCGTGAATCGGTCGACCACTACCATTATCTGAGTGCATCCTTGCGACTCTGGTAGTTGTGTAATGAAGTCCACTGAGATGGACGCCCATGCTGCATAGGGTATTTGCAGTGGTTGCAATAATCCATATTTAGCATGTCTCGGCGACTTGTTATGTTGGCATTCATCGCAGGATCGTACGTAGTCGTTGACCCACGCCGCTAGTCCTTTCCAATAGAAGTCTCTCATGATTATTTCCAAGGTTTTTTCTTGACCGAAATGTCCTGCAACTTTTGCATCGTGACATCCTTCTGCTATCTTGGTATATAGAGCCTGACTATTTGGTACAAATAGTCGTTGCTTATAGTATAGTAGGTCTTCGGTTAAGGTCCAGTCCTTGGGAAAATCCTTTCCTTCGTCTCGTAACCTAATAAGTTCTTCCCTCCGTTGCCTCCACGTTGTATCTGTTCCGATAGCTGCCTGTATCTCGCTTAGGAATTCAGGATTGAATTGCTTCATACCTTTCTGCAGGATAATAGCATTTGACATAAGAACCTTTTCGGGTACTTCTGAGATATCGTACCAATGTTCGTTGTCTTTAGCCGATGCCTGTAGATAGCTGATGCTAGGTTCCTGTTCCTTGACGATCAAGGACCTTGTCGCTATATCGGTACTTCCGAATCCCGCGGTTCCTCGTTCCGTTTCTTCCAAGTCGTCAACTTCCATCATATCGGAGGTGTTGACCTTTTCTACCACTAACTGGGCTATGCGATCGCCCGTTCTTGTTTGGCAGTCCACATCTTTATGGTTGAAAAGTACGACTTTGAGTTCGCCGGTGTAATCAGCATCGATTACTCCTGCGCCGGTAGAGATTCCGCTGCGGACCGCTAATCCACTTCTTGGGGCAACTCTTCCATAAGTTCCTTCGGGTAGCCCCACGGCTATACCCGTCCTTATTAGTGCTTGTCCATATTTCGGGACAATGTCATCTTCTATGGCGTACAGGTCATGTCCTGCCGCCATTCGTGAGCCTTTTGTTGGCAAGTATGCCTTTTTGCTCAATCTCTTGACCCTAATCACGGGTTCCTTTCCACCTCTTCGAGGTTCCAAATCCAAATCCTTATCTCCATCCCAGTCTTCCCCTTCATCGCCTACCCTCGCTACTAACGATACCAAGAAATTTTCTTCTTTTAAAATTTTCTGTTCGCGATGCGTAGCTCCCTCCTCAGGACGGTACTCCGGCCGTCGGCTTAATGCGTCAGGCTTTCCGCCCTTCGTGCCTGGTCGGTATACAATACGGAAATTGTATTCTACCAACTTCTGAGCCCATCGAATTTGACGGCCACTCCAGACTTTTGAGGTGAGGAAGTATTGTAGGTTCTGATGGTCGGTAAAGACTGTGATTGGTTTTTCCGTTCCGATCAAGTAGTGTCTCCATTCCTTAAAGGCTTCGAGGATTGCGAGAAGTTCTTTATCATGGATCTCGTAATTGCGCTCTGCCGAATTTAATTTTCTGGAATGGAAAGCCACTGGGTGTAGCCTTTTCTCAAAGTACTGAGAAAGGACGCAGCCGAGTGCAAAATCGCTAGCGTCTGTTTCTACCACCGTTTCTCTTTCTGGGAAAAAGTGGTGGAGTATGGGGGCTGTGGTGAACCGGTGCTTTAACTCTTCGAAAGCAGTGTCTTGTTCAATTCCCCATTTAAAATTCTTCGGATTTCCTTGTAATGTCTCGGTTATTGGCTTGCAAATAGCCGAGAAGTTTTTTATAAATCGTCGGTAGAAGTTAGCAAACCCCATAAAGACTTGTACTTCTCTGACCGATTTAGGTGCTTTCCAAACCATTATGGATTCCACCTTTCGGGTGCTCATAGACACCCCATCGACCGCTACCATATAGCCGAGGAATTCCACCTCCGTGGCATGGAAGGTCGATTTCTTTAGCGATACCGCTAACTGAAAGTCTGATAGACTTTGTAAGACTTTCTTAACAGCTTCGATGTGCTCCTTTTCATCCTTTGAGTAGATGAGAATATCATCAAGGTAGCACACAACTCCGACGTCCAAGTATTCGTGTAAAACTTGGTTCATCATATCTTGGAAGGTTGCCGGAGCGTTGACCAATCCAAAAGGCATAACCTTATATTCGTAGTGTCCGTATCTCGTACGGAACGCTGTCTTCCATTCATCTCCTTCTTTTATCCTAATCAGGTGGTAGCCGTCCTTAAGGTCTAACTTGGTGAAGATCTTAGCGCCGGCTACTCTATCTCTGAGTTCGGACATTAGTGGAAGGGGATGTTTGTTGAGGATAGTAATCTTATTTAGGTTTCGATAATCCACAACTAGGCGTAGTCTACCATCTGGTTTAGGTACGAATAATATCGGTGCGCCTGCTGGCGATTGGCTTCGTGTGATTTTCCCTTGCTTGATCATCGTCTCCAAGTATTCTCGTAAAGCCTTTAGCTGTTTTTCGGACAACGGATATATCGGCCCCCAGGGGGGAGTTGATCCTGGAATCAGTTTAATTTCATGATCGAAGGTTCGTCTTGGTGCTAGTTTTTCTGCCGTCTGGGCTTCAAACAAATGTTTGTAACTCCAGTATTCTTTCGGTAATGATTCGAGTTCCACCGTATTTTCGATGGCTCCGATTCTTCCGATTCGGCAGGCATTAGGATCCCAAGCGACCGATTCGTCATATTCGAACATATCCGCTATTCCTTCATCTTCTTCCACACAGTTTTCGCAACTTTTTGCGGAGAAGGTCCAATTTTCTGCATCTTCTATGTGAGACACTGGGTGTTCACGATGCCACCAACCAAAAGGAATTATCATTCCGTAGTGACCTGCTTTAGCCACTTCACACGACACTTCAGAGATGTGTCGGTTTTTTCCTATTTCCATTTTTATTGGGAGAGTGTAACACTTCCCTCCAGAAGCGGCTGACGATCCGTCAAAACCTAAGATATCAACTGCATGGTCGCGTTCTACCGAGGGAACGCGAAGGTCTTCAACTAGGTCCTTGTTTATAAGGAATACGTTGGATCCCGAGTCTAATAAGACTTTAACTTTGTATCGCTTATCGTGTATATGGAGGTAAGCGATCCCCTCCGGACAGTTATATCGTTTTGGTTTTGGAGCGTCTAGTTCGACGCGCTTGGCGCGGATAAGACTTTCTTGGTTTTTTCGTTTAGGCATCGTTGGTGTTGGGTGTAGGTAACAAGATGTTTGTTACTACGCCCGCGTAGTTTCGACCATTGAGGTCTCCTCAGACAAACTAGTAACTCTTTAGCTCTAACAATCTGGGTCTACATACTTAAGCGGCGTTTCACCGATACGCAATTGCGCACGACCAGTTTTCAGGCTGGATGCCTTCTCCCGACACACCAGACCTAGGCTCATAGCAGATTTTCGGGCGGTTATTAGCCATTTTACTCCCCTAGTGTGGGGTTCCCGCTGTCACCGAGTCCTTTCCCTTAGGATTTCGGTTATCCGTCCAGCTCCCTCAGAGGGGCCTTGCGCACCAAAGCGGTACATCCCTATCCCACACTCTGGCCAGAAGGCAAGATAGTACATACGTATAATACGACTCAGACTCGTGTGGTAGGTGGAACGGCCCGCGTCGGTTGTCCTCCTGTCGTGTATTGTTATCAGGTAGATCTTGCATTGCTATGTCCTAACTTCTTCGGTATAGTAACTTGCTTGCACACGGGTAGCAGGCGACCACCAGGTGACTCCAGGAACTTGGTACTGTTGGCTCCCGGGCCATGTGGGCATGTTAACTATCCTCTCTTTCGTTCAAGACTCTCCATATATTGATTCTTGTGTTCGAGCTCATAAGTCCCTCGTGGGGTCCCTTCACTTAGAGCCTACTTGCGTTGATCCTGAAAGGAGAGACTTGCTTCGCGCCGCTTTGATCATTTTGCGTTTCGATTCCCGTAGTTGCACACGGACTACCCGATCCCCGTCGTGGTCGGTACCCAATACACCCCAGCCAAAGGGGGTTCCCATTTCGATTCCAGCTCCATCAGGACACTGAATACCCAATCGCCGTCGCCGTTGGTGCCAATGAACTGACCTAGGTCAGTTCCTCGTCGTCCGCCAGTTCCCAGATCTGATTTACCCGGGCTGGGTTCTGAGCGGTTGCGACTCTGCGAGCTAATTTAGGCTTTACAATAGCCGATCTTGCTCGTCGGATTCCCATTTTTATCGGTCTTGAGCTGACCGTTGCCGCCGATATATGGGCATCTCCCCAACACGTCTGATAGGTGTGGTTTTTCTTTCCACAACGCGTGCAATCTCCTTCTTTCCTCCGAGTATCTATCACACTCTGCGGGATACCGGTATGTGCCTGGGCGAAGTTTGTGTGGGTGGTCTTTGTCGCACCTCCCAACCTTTTCCTTGGCTTCTCCGGTTCCTCATCCCGTTTCCGTTTGCGTGGTGGGGCTCCACCTCCCTTGACATAAGGTTTAGTATCCCTTTGTCGTTTTGGTTTAGAGTCCCGTCGGTCTTCTCTTTTGACCTCAGGGACTATTTTGGGCTTCGACGGTTGGTCTCGCCCAATCCTTTTTCTGGCTAGCAGTGCTTCTTCAGACCGCCCGCATAGCCTTAGTGCCTCCTCCCATTCTTGATCCGTCGTGTATTGCAGGGCCGATAGCCTGCGGACAATCTGTTCCGGAAGTTTGTCCTCGACTACTTCTCTCCAAGATTCCCCGGTCATGCGTGCACGAATGTTATGGTTGTGCATGAGGGTCAAATAGCGTTCAATACTGCCGTCATACGTGACTAGTTTCATTGCGCGAAGGGCTAGTCTTTCGGCTTCCACCGGGGCAAATCGCTTGATCATATCATGTTCAAAGCGAGTCCATGTCGCCAGCTCTGGTTGCTGGGTTTCCCCGTGAATTCCATCCATGGCCTTTCGATACCATACCGTATAAGGAAGGACCATCTCTCCTCTCGTACGACTGAGCGCGTATATGATCCGTTCTCTTGCATCATCCCAGATTCGCGGGTTTCTCTCAAAGTAATCTGTGCATTGCAAGATCCACACGCAGATATCTTGTCCGGGCTTGTCTTCAAAGAATGGGGGTGGTTCTGATGGTCGCTTAATGTTTAGCGCCATCGCATTGGCAAGTGTTTCTGCCATACCAGACTGTTCTGGTGTTTGTCCTTGCCTGCCTCGGCTAGGACCTCCTCCCCGTCGTCCTCTCTCATCGTCATCATCGTCATCGTCACTAGGATCCCCTGGGTTACCTCCCTGGGCACCTGAGGGGGATGCATCAGCGGCTTCTCTGCCTTTCCCCTTTTCCCGACGTGTAGGTGGAGCATAATACTCCTCGTCGTCCGTCTCTTGGACTGCGGGTAAAGGTGCGGGTCCTGCAGCTTCGGGACTTGGTACCGCGGCTAGTATTTTATTTATTGCCGCTGTTAACCCCTTAAGGGTTTGGTTTGTCTCGATATTCTGCAGTTGTTGCTGGTCAAAAGACCTGCGAACTTCCGCTTGGCGCGCGTTCTGATCCGTACGCATTTGTCCTAAAGTGCGATTGACTTCTCTCTCGCGAGTGCCACTTTGGGTCTGGAATTCAGTGAATTCCGCCCGTAGACTGAGGACCATTTGTTCCAAAGTCTGATCCCGGGCTAATGCCGCTTGGCTTTCTTCCCCGAGTGTCCCATGTAACCTCGTGGTTACTTCTTCATGTTCCTGTTGACGCCGTTCCTGGGCGTCAATCTTCTTTGCCACTTCCCGTATCATTTCCTCCTGGATCCCCTTTATTTCGCTTTCCACGCCGGATAGCTGCATCAACAAAATTGCGATATCATTGTCGTGGATGTCCTGTCCGTCGATGATTTGCTGTTGAACCTTAAGTAGCTTTAAGGTATTGTCTTGGGTAGCCCCTTTCAAATGGTTGAAGGCGATATTGGCTTGGTCAAGCGAGGTATTTATGTCTCGTCTTATTTGACCCAATGTAACTCCAAGACGCGCAGCCAACCTGGCTAGGTTTGCAGCGTGTTCTCCTGGCTTCGGGGTCGACGCTCTTGAGATCCTATGAGTGCTTGCGACACTAGAGGATCGGTGAGAGGGGAGTATCCCTCTTCTGAATGCAGGATCCTGAGGTGTCGTTGGGAAGGGACTATGAATTGCGGAATCATCCGCCTTATCGCTGGTGTCGGGTCGGGTGTCCATAGGTTCACCCGCCGTTATTCTCTTTCTTGGATCCTGGGGTATCTCAGCCATTGTGATGCTTTCCAGGTATGCTAACTGTTTTAATAGCCCTGGATGAGTAATTACTGGTACTTCGTACCAGAGTTCTCGATATCCTCTAAAGAATTTGAGGAATCGTATGTAAGGTACCCAACGCTTGACACACTCTAGAGGGGTAGGTATAAAGGGATTCGGTTGGTCCGACTCTGGACTCAAAACCTGAATCTCCTTCTTTTCGAGGTTTAGGATGTACTTATAGTACATATAAGTGTGTATTAGGCCCAGGCCGAGGGGATGTCTGGCCCTCGGAGAACTGTGCCTGGGGTTTCCTTTTCTTTTTCTTTCGTCTTCAAAGAGCACTGGGTGCTCCAGTCGACGAAGTTTTCTGACTCGGTCGAATTCCACTCGAAGTCCGAACCGTGCCAGGTACGATATATGCTATTGAATTGATCCCTCGTTGGGATCCCAAAAGGTACTGTGAACCACGAGGGTTCCTGCGTATATTCTTCTTCGATTTCGAACAGCTCGGTTTCAAATATTTCTTCGAAGGAATGAATATAGATTGGACAGTGAGGTGCTTCGAAAATGTAATCGAAGTCTGAGGTGAGGGTGGAGTTTGAAGTGAACTCGTAGTTCATATAGTGAGCCTTGGTAACAGGAGAACTATCAATATACTGTTAGGCGGACGCCAAACTCTAGTATATAACTGAGGGACGTAGGCCCGAAATCTTTGATTGGAGAATCTGTCGAGGAAGGCTCGTCTCGATAAAATAAGTAAGGTAAAGATTTAAAGCGTAAAACAATATTATATTGATAAGATCTCTTCTCCGTTGCTTGATGATGTCTGTAAAGCTCGGGAGGCACTTCGATATTTATATCCCGCGTCTGAGTGTTCGCGGACTACTTCTAACTACTATGCCTCCGAAGTACCACTCTGGTTTTAATACGCAAACGTCCAGAATCTTATAAGTGCGAACACCGTTTGACCCTGAAACTTATCACACCCTTTCGCGGACTCGGAATAGTATTCCTCCGTTGAGATGACTGCGCTATTTGTTATACCAAACAGCCGCCTCCAACTTAGATGTCCGCATAGACTTTTATATGACTTTAGTCTTATTGACTATCGTCCAGTCGTCTCTTCGGTCATGAAGTGATCAGGTTCATGCCGGGTCACCTAGTGCCAATCGCAAGTCCGAGCCCGACGTGTCAGCGTCTTAAGGGTCTCCGACTTATCTAGGTCTTCCTTTCTGAGCGTGCTTCCCCTTGGTCCGCCGGCCTCCGTAGAGGGGTCCTATTACTAGGACCAACCAACCTACAGCTGATCTCAGAAGGGTATGGGTGGATTCGGTATACCCCTAATAGCTTCCGCTACTGGGATAACCTCTTGGAGTATTTCGCCGAAAACGTCCCGTCACTTTCGGCCCATAGTTAGGAAGCCTAACTTTGAAGCCTACTATCTCAATGCGCCTCCGACGGATTTCCTCCGTTCCACTTCCCAGATGTCGCCAAAGGTCCCCTCTCATATATCCTGCGAACAGCATGCGGTCGGACGGACGGCGGCGACGTATATGGTGTTATGAAGTGGGCTTCATTGATGTGACATTTTAGTTATGGGACGCAACTCTCGAAATCTCGCTAATGACGTGCGGGCCCCATAAGGGGGCCAGACGGGGGTGTTGGCACTTCCGGTAAATTGAGGGTCTGTGCGCAGTTACCCTACCGTGGGTCTGTGCACATGTCTCGGATTTCCATATGCCTAACAGCATTATCTAGCAACTTGGTAGTTTTAGGATATCTTCCTCTACCTTCATTCTCTTTGCCCTCTTGATCTCTCTTTGCAAATGTGCTTTTGACAGTACTGAGAGGAATGTCAAGGTAGTGTGAAATTTGGTGATTTGTCAGTTGAGGCTCACATAACCCGAGAATTTGTCCCCTTGTAAACTCAAAAAGGTGCTTGGAGGTAATAGGCTATTTGGCATGACTGCAAAGAATAGCAGGCATATTTTATTGAAAAAAAGAATCAAGTAAATTGGTTTGGTTTTGGTAAGTGTAGAGCAATTTCTTTAGGAAGTGTTGAGGGAGCGAGGTGATGAGGAGGGGAGTGTTGCCGTTGCCGTTGAGAGCTAGTTAATTTTGTCACTAGACAACAAGGTACGTGGAATTGGTTGTGATTGGTCATAAACCTATAGAGGTACAGCCAGTAAGTTTTGTATATTTTACCAGCAGGGGGTATTTGGCTAGCCGGGGTGATGGAGTGAATTGGATATGGTTGCAGCTAATTGGGTATCGTCGCTACCTAATTCACCCATTCCCCTTGTACTAGCACCATACCCCTGCTAGTAAAATATACAAAACTTACCCGCTGTACCTCCGTAAAGTGGGACTTGTACAAAGGTACAGCACCTAAGTATTGTATATTTCGCTAGCAGGAGGGTGCTCAGCTAGCAAGAGGTGAGAGGCGAATTGGGTATAGTGGCTTGGAGTTATTTTTGTGGAAAATAGTTGCGAAGTCAGAAGTAATAGTTCAAAGAGAAACAATGGGAAAATGTATTCTACATCAGCAGGCCTGTAGCTAATATTTTGTAAAAAGCCCATTGGCATCAATAACTGCTTGATATCTGGCTGGCATGCTCTCCACCAACTCTCTAAACTCATGTGGCCCAACATTCACCCAAGCTTCCTTTACTGCCTCGCTTAATCTATCGTATGACATATTTTCTAGAAAATTATCTTGTAAATAATTTTTCATAATATGCCGTACCCACTCAATGGGATTCAAGTCTGGCGAGAAAGGAGGCCAGTAAATGACCTCTATGCATCTTTCTCTTAGCTCAGTCCTTGTATCTCCTGCTGCATATCCCGGTACCCCATCCTGTATCAGCTTTAAAGGAACACCATTCCAGTAACACAATTCCAGATACCCATGAATAATAGGTACTGTATGTGCACAATAGCTCTCTGAATTTATTGAGCCCCAATCCTTCTTCCAAAAAATCCCAGGACCTTGTATATCTCTATTAAAACAGCTTTAAAACATCCATCCTCGCTTTCTTTGATGTCTTTCTACTATACAGATAGGATCCTACTCTTCACCAGCCCTTCTAGTAACCCAAGTTTGCGTATGTCGTCCACCAGTGATCTATGTTTCATCTGTCCACAGGATGGAGTACCACTGCTCCTGTGTCTAGTTCACATGCGTCCAAGCCCAGTCAAGTCTTATCAATCGATTTCATTGGGTAATCGGCGGTTTTCTCATCGCCAGCCGCCAGTAAAAACCTTCCTTTATTAATGCTGCCCGCACAGCTTTTTTCCCAACTGCTAAATTCCACTCTATTTTATACCCATCAGTTTGCCAATTTGTTAATTCCACTACCACTTCCTCGTGCAGCAGAGAACAGGCATGGCAGGTAGTCAAGATGCTTTTAGAATGAGAGGGTATCAATTCTGACTAGCCAGATACTAAATATTGCCAGACACCGCTCTCCTGGGCCACTAGGTGGAGAAGCATGGGTTGGTGATAGGGGTGCTTTAGGAGCGGGAAGGTATCAATCTCAATCAAGCAGAGACAAAATATGACTGGACACCACTGTGGTGAGCCACCGAAGAATGGTACAAAGGGGTAGTAAAGATGCTTTTAGAATGAGAAGACGTTATTGCCAACCAGGCAAATACTCAAAATGGCTGAACCCCATCCTCATATGGATCAGAAAGCTGGTATAGTAGGGTAGTCAAGATGCTTTTGGAATGAGACAAGGTCAATCCTGACCAGGTAGATACCAGAAACTGCCGAATACTACTCTCATGGATAGCAGACTCAGAGAGTGGATATGAAAGTATAGTAAAGGCGTCCTTAGAACAAGAAGAGAATTTTTTACCTTCAGCGAGTTGCTGAAATAAAAGGTGTCAATTTCGTGATAACAGGCAGACATACTCAATGAGGTCTTCAATTTGTGCTTGAGATAGGACCAGAGGATGACCAGATCGCTTGGTCGGGGTCACTGGAGCAGTACATGCATACTGTATTTGGTGACATGAGAACCCTGTTTTCTCTTGAATTTGTGCGTACTTCCACCCAATGGACTGGAGAAGCTGACAATCTCAGTGCTGATCTCACATCAAATCTGACTTCATTGCACGAGGCATCTTTGTTGATTTGGATATAAAGAAGATATATATGAAAAGTTTTCAACACTACTTGAGTCCTCCCAAGCTACTATCCCCAATTCGCCCCCTCCCAAGCCACTATTCCCAATTCGCCCCTCACCCCTTGCTAGCTGAGCACCCCCCTGCTAGCGAAATATACAATACTTAGGCGCTGTACCTCCGTAGAACAAGGTTAAATTTCAAACACTGTAGTTGTAATGGCTGCAGTGCTTGAGTACGAAAACTTTCCGGACACGCACTGTACTTGAAGGCGTACCGGAAAATCTGCCACAACAAAAAAAACCCGGTAGCGACACCACAACTATGTGTAACAAAATGGCTGAAAAATATTGTACTAGTACACTCACCAACTTATTTATTTTCCTCCGTGCCGTATTTTTCGGTATGCCATCAAGTATTACACATTACTTTAACTCTCTAGCCAGGTGGCTAGGGGAAAAGAAGAAAAAAATTGTGGTAGGGGCCCGATAGTGACATTTCAACTGATAAGATTATAGTCTTTATACCGCAAAGTCGTTGCTGAGCCAATCATCACATGGTATCACCATAGCAAGAAGTCTAATGACCCACGAAGACGCCCGGAAGACATGATGTCCCAAGACACGCACAAAAAAAAAAAAAAATAATAAAGATAAAAAGCCCAACGTTTAAAAAATTTAGACTGGTTGAAAGTCCGTTACTCCCCGTCCCACCGTGTACCAAACCCTATTGTAAAAAAGAGAGAGAGAGAAAGCAACCCTTTAAAAATAATAAAAAAGACCAAGCACCGAATAGATGAATACCGAGTCGGTCTAGAGAGTTAAATGGGTAAAATGTTTATGGAAGAGTAGATCAAAATATAATCTATAGAGGAAGAGCTCGGCAAACAAAAAAAAGAGACAACACGATGGAAATTCAATATGCGTGGAGGAGTCTATTCGATAGTTTCGACAGGAATGCAGGAACAGAAGAGGTTAAGATCACCGAACGCTGTGACCCGTATTAGTTCAAAACATACCAAACGGGCTAGGGCTAAACGAACAGTCATCAACTCTAGTCACGGTAGGCCAGAACTTTCTATCCTTCAAATAGGCCAACGGGAATGCAGCCTGGCTCCTACCATATGGACGACTCCACTCGTCGGTGAGGAGATCCTTCTGAGTGTGAGGGCTGTTCTTCAACACATTGCCCTCGCGTGGTTGTTCGCCTGACTCGACCGCAGCAATTTCCTTACGAATAGAAATCAGAGCATCACAGAAGCGATCCAGTTCTTGGAGGTTTTCGGATTCAGTAGGCTCAACCATGAGAGTTCCGTTAACAGGCCAGGACATAGTGGGGGCATGGAACCCGTAATCCTGGAGACGCTTAGCAATATCGATAGCCTCAATGCCGGCACTCTCCTTGAATCCCCGAAGATCAAGGATAAACTCGTGGGCGCAGCGCAAGTTGTTATTTGTATACAGAACCTTGTAATGAGGGGCCAAACGGGAAGCCATATAGTTGGCGTTCAACAATGTAATCTTTGTAGCATGAGTCAAGCCACGACCGCCTATGGCACCGATTAGCGATACATAATAGCAAATAAGGGAGTCACCTCCTCACCCATCATCTTGATGTACGACCAGGAAATAGGCAAGATACTCGCAGATCCCCAGGGAGCAGCTGAAATTGGCGCAATAGCCTGCTCTCCCCCAGTCTTAATGAGAGGATGTCCAGGCAGGAACGGCGCCAAATGACCCTTCACGCCGATCGGGCCAACACCGGGCCCTCCACCACCGTGAGGGATGCAGAAGGTCTTGTGCAAGTTCAAGTGGCAGACATCAGCCCCAATCTCTCCGGGGCTGCAGAGGCCAATCTGGGCATTCATGTTGGCGCCATCCATGTAGACTTGCCCTCCATGAGCGTGGATAATTTCGCATGCCTTCTTGACACCTGGCTCGAAAACGCCATAGGTACTTGGGTAGGTGACCATGAAAGCGCCAAGTGTGTCTTTATATCTCACGGCCTTCGCCTCAAGGTCAAGAATATCCAAGTTGCCATCCTTAGGATTACATTTGACAGTGACAACCCTCATCCCTGCCATAGATGCCGATGCTGGATTGGTACCGTGAGCGGACTGAGGGATGATGCAGACGTCCCGGTGTCCTTGACCAATTGAACTGAGATACGCACGGATGATTCGAAGCCCAGCAAATTCGCCCTGAGCACCGGAGTTTGGCTGAAGGGAAACGGCATCAAAACCAGTAATATCGGCCAAGTCAGCCTCGAGTTCGGTGATCAGTTGCTTGTAACCCTGCGCCTGCTCGAGTGGCACGAATGGATGAAGGGAGTTGAATTCCGGCCAAGAGATAGGAATCATTTCGGTAGTCGAGTTGAGCTTCATGGTGCATGACCCGAGAGGAATCATAGAATTGGCCAGTGACAAATCCTTCGACTGAAGATGGTGAAGATATCTCAACATTTCCGCCTCCGAGTGATAGCTATTGAATACGGGATGTTCGAGGTATTTTGAGGTTCTCTTGAAAGCCTTAGGAAGATTAGCAGGATGGTCCGGCCTGATCTCCAAGTCGTCGGCAATCTCCTGGCAGAATTGCTCCCACTTTAGCCTACCGGGAATCCTCTGGGAAAATGCTGAAAACGCCGCAAAGATATCCTGCATATCCTGCTGGGTGATTGTCTCATCGACCGAGACCGCTACCCTCCGGCTGTCAAGAACTCTAACATTGATCCCATACCATTCAACAAACTTAGCAGCCAGACCCTTGGCATCTTTGACTTCGACAACTACAGTATCAAAGTTTGCTCCAGAAGACTTGTTCCCGGGATTGACCTCGAACCCCATTCTAAGCAGACCTTCCTGGAGAATCTGAGTCAAGCCATAAACTCTCTCGGCAATCTTCTTGAGGCCCTTGGGCCCATGGTATACCGCATACATAGCGCTCATATTTGCCAATAGAGCTTGAGCAGTACAGATATTACTAGTGGCCTTCTCGCGGCGAATATGCTGCTCCCTTGTCTGGAGCGAAAGTCTATAGGCTTTATCACCAAGACGATCCTTAGAGACACCGATAAGTCTTCCAGGCATCTTGCGCTTGCCGCTATCCGAAGTTGCAAAGAAGGCTGCATGAGGACCACCGTAGCCCATTGGAACACCAAATCTTTGGGAATTACCGAAGGCAATATCCGCACCAAATTCGCCAGGAGGCTTCAAGATAGTCAAGGCAAGCAGATCTGTCGCTACGGAAAGTGGTGCACCAAGCCTGTGAACCGACTCGGAAAGATTAGAATAATCGTTGATGCTTCCATCAGTCGCCGGATACTGAACCAAGACCCCAACCAGGTCCTGGCCCAATTTTTCGACGGATGCAAGATCTAAAGCATCTCCAATCTTAACACTGATCCCGAATCCTTCCGCGCGAGAGCTAAGAGCCGCAATTGTTTGTGGGTGAACCTTGCTGTCAACGAAGAATGTCTTATCTGGGCGCTTCTGGCGCGAGACCGGAAGCGATGCCAAGGACATAGTCATAGCCTCGGATGCAGCTGTCGCCTCATCAAGGACAGACGCATTGGCAATGGGAAGGCCGGTAAGATCGGTGGCAACGGTTTGGAAGTTGATCAATGATTCGAGGCGACCTTGAGGCAAAATTTTGTAAGAAAAGGAAAAGGGTCAAGAAAACACATGATAATGCCTACCTTGAGAAATTTCCGGTTGGTATGGTGTGTAAGATGTGTACCACTCGGGGCTCTCCAAGATGTTCCTAGCTATCACGGCCGGAGTTTTTGTGCCGTAGTAACCAGCACCAATGTAACTCCGCATGACCTTGTTCTTACTCGCGATGGCCCTCAACCTCGCCAGAAGCTGAGTCTCGCTCAGACCATTATCGGGCTCAACCTTCAACTTCCTATCAGAAAGTATATTGGCCGGCAAAACATCGTTCACAAACGCATCCAGACTACCATATCCGAGATATCTAAGCATAAGCTGAGTCTCCTCCTTATTAGGCCCAATATGACGCCCCCGGAAGGTATCCAAAGGGGCATAAATCGACACGGGCTCCTCAAACTCGGTTTCAACCACCTTAAAGTATTGCCGAATCGATCTGGAAACGCTGTCGGGTCCCAACGGGACACTCGGAAAAGAGGTGAAAACTGAAGGGTCCTCCACATTCCCCGTTTCGACGACAGTCGAATGCTTGCGGTTTGGCACCTTGGGAATTATTGATAGATGCCTAACATGGTAAATTGAGCCGTGTTTCTGACCGAATTTCGAGCAAAGAGCCAAATTTTTACTGGCAAGGGCCAGAGATGAGGAATTGATGGAGGGGATTCCACGACCGGCGGCCAAACGACGTATCGTAGTAGTGGACATGACCCAAACTGAGTTCTGACCAGAAAGGCAAAAAAACAAAAAAAAAAACCTGAGCCTTATCTAACAAACTGACCAATTCAGCCAAGGGATGCAAAGATAACGCGCTGATAACGCAAACTATCTTTACCGGGATCAAGTGGGAGAAAATTCTTCAATCTCTCTTACCCACGAAATCCAGAGAGTGGGGGAAACGGTGGTGAGTAGATAGAGGAAGTTCAAAGTCCCTAACACCTAGAATTTCAGCCAGAGATCGTAACAAAGCTTCAAATAACAAAGCTAACGATAGGTAGCGCATTGCAGGCAGTGATGTAAGGCCACCGCTGATAACCGAGGAAGTCAAGGACCACATCCCGAGAGACCAGCAACAACGGAAGAATTCGGGAATGTTAACCCACTGAGAGGGAAAAAAAACCGCCTACCTCGATTCCCCAGACTAATAGCCGACGGGCTCACCGGAGTAATGGCCAAGAGAGAAGACTACACGACAGGAAGATTTGTGGGAATACAGTGAGTGGTAGGGAAAGATGCGACGAGAAGTAGAGGGTGGATGAGCTGAGTGGAGATGGAGGTGAGGGTGTGTGGAATGCGGAATGTAGGAGATGGGAGATAGTGAAAGGGGGAATGAAACAAGGAGGAAGAGGTTAGGGCAGAACGAAAGAAGACGTTAAGAATGAATGACGAAGGTGGTGTGGTGATGGCAGGCAGATCAACAAGATATAGCAATGTAGATCAGTGAGCGCTGCTCCAAGGACACCGAGTTACAAGTGTAGAGATTACCATCTGAGGGGAAGCTTCATAGACGAGCAATCGCCCCCCGAGGAAAAAGATCAGTCGGGGCTATGAAAGCTGTGTTCACGGAGAAGAAGAAAGAAGGTCGAGAGGAAAGAGAGTGCTCAAGGGACCAAGAGCGGAAGATAAAGAATTACACGCATACCCGGGGTACCACTAGCCCCTTTCATCCGTATGACCTCTCCACGGCAAGGAGGAATGAGAGCTCTTGATGGCTTTTTAGACTCACGGTATTTGCCTCTTTTAGTTCACGATACCAAGAGGCATATTTCATGGTGTGGAGGACACTGCCCATGGTGCGGCTGGCAGGTTATCGGGGCAGAAAAGGTGAATGTATGTATGTCTCGGCCTCAACCCTGCAGCTGCATTGCCAGACCCTGATATGTACTCTGTACCGCAGCTTTGGACCATTTCTTCTTCTTCTTCTCCTTCTTCTTCTTGCGCCAAATACAATACGGGATTCCGAATAGAGAAGTTCCTACCCCGTTAGAGTGCAGTACGCATCAGTATCTTCACCTTTCTCACCGGAGGCGGGGGGGGGATTGGGATAATTATTCACGTGGCAAGCAAGCAGAAAGGAGGCGTCTAACTTATACTCGAGTATTCGTCGCAGATAAGAAAGCACTGTCAGCCCAACCGAAGTTATACAGCATTAAAGATCTGTTCTTCCCCCCCATCGCGACATTTTCCAGAAAGTATTGAGGTTGAGGGCCATATGGTGTCTCGACCCATTGGCCCGGTCACAAAGCACTGGCACTTGTATAAAAATTGCTTTTTTTCAACGGTTTGAAATGGGATAACCGGTAAGGTTATTCTACTGTGTCATGGGTAAAGCCAACCTTTCTCTTGCAGCCAATAGATAGCGGCAGAGCTAGCCCTCAAGAGGTGATCACTTCCTCCACCAACCAAATCGCACCAAATGACATAAAAATATCCCTTTCCGCCGGAACTCAGGGGGATCGGGATCGCCACGTCTAGTTCACATTCCGGGGAGGGAAAACGAATAAGAACGAAGAGTCTTCCAAGTGCTCTGCCCTGTTTGCTCGTCAACTCTGGTACCGGTTGGACGAGGCCATTCCTCCCGCAATATGATACCGGTACTGGTAATCATACCAGTAATGCTGGGAGCACCAGCCATGCGCGCCACAAGGCCTCAAGAGAACTCGCACTGTGGTTACCCATCCCCCCACCACCCGAGAGACATTAGACATGATAAGACCGCCCATCCATCCCGATATCGCGGAATCACACGTCCCTCCGAAACAAACCCCTCGGCCGGGACCCCAACCAGACCTAGAAGGACGAAAAACGCAGCAAAGGTCGGCAATAATGCATAATAGCATATTATATAGCATAAATTCATACCCATACACGCTCACACATCCACACACTATACCGGTATCGAGTAAGCGGAGACCAAAAGTCTGATCGCTGCGCATATGAGTACATATCCCTTATGCAATAAGCCCACTTACCGACAGACGACGGTATTGCCAATTCCGTCCAAAAACATAATGTACCTTGGAGGAGCTCAGGCCCTAGTTATACGCGAGCGGGAGGAAGTGCGGTACTCTACAGTACTCTCGAGTTATTGTGCCTCAACCATGCTATACTCGAGACCACGCATTCAGCTAGTCTGCTCCCAGAAGGGCTCCCCTTGCGTGTGGTTCTCGTTATCGGGAGAGGGGATGATGTGCTGAGTGGTCGATATCCATATCAGGACGCACCGGTGGGACATTCACTGAGGGTATTCGTGAGAAGTTCATGCGGGATCACTCGGGGGCTGCTCGGGGCTGCTTAAGGATGGTAGCACAGCTCGCAACAAAGGGTTTGTTACCGATTTGTAGGGAGCTGTGTGAAGTGGCTGGTTAGTGGTCGTTTATTTAAGGGTTTCGTGGCCCCCCTAATCGCACGATATGATCCGGGTCCAACTTATACGAAAAAGCGCGGGAACGAAGGCGGCATTTGAGCCTGATTGTATAATTGCATGAGAGTTGGTGCTGGGTGCCCAAGCGTATTCTGCACCAGCAAATCCCTGGCCCTCCTTGCAGAATACCGCCGGGGTTTCTTTTTTTTTTTATTTTTATGTTGGTATGATACCGGCAAAATGCTACTTGTACTGTACCTTCCACCCACAGCCAAGAAAACAATACTTCAACTTCCAAGGGAGAAAACACAACCATAGGAAGAAAATCCACAAAAATCTAAATATTGCTTTAAAAGCAAAGCGAATCCGGGTGTGTTGATTGATGTGATATTTTCTTTTAAAAGACTTAGTGACGACATAATTAGGCGGAGAAAATCTGAATTGTGTGGAAAAGAGACTCTTCCAGTTGCCAAATACCGTAAGGTATTATTTATAACATGGTCCCGATGTATGATACCGGTATCTTTGTAGGGTCCCTCCTCGGATCATTTCCCAAAAGGGAGATTTACAGACAAATCTCAAGCGACACGGGCCACCCACATAATTATTTTCCTAAAATTTCAGCTCTTTTTGTTGTTGTGATTTTTTTATGTGGGTAATTCTAAAAGTATGGTTGGCGCCATCATTTATCACTATAATATTGAGGCTAAAAACCTTGATGGTATTCAACAGGGCTGAAGGAGGAAAGATCTGAGAGAGTGGCTGGTATGGGAAAGGCTGTCCCGAGATTTTTACGCCTGATTGCGTTTTTGTCTTCCGTGCGCCATGATGGATTGCGGGTAGCCTGCCGGCAGATCTGTTAACGCACGCAACACGGTCTTCCGTGACACTTCGTTTCATCTTTCTTCCCGTTTCGTTTCCCAGACACATTGTACGGGTGTCATGCCCAGCACTGTACGATGCCAGTACAGCACGCTTCATGCTTCCCATAGAATACGCTCAACCCTAACTTCAACAAAAAATCGCTACTCGAGTACGGTGGTGCTGTACTCGAGTATGCATCCAGGAACCAAACCAGCTGTCGGCCCCCACCATGTTCCTATTTCATCATATAAGTTTTGTTGCTGGTACGATACTAGTATTTGAATATGGTAAGAGAAATGAGAGCTTCGGGTGCACAGGGACAAAGTGCAATTTTCCCCACCTAGACTACTTGCGAGTTGCTGAGTGCATCCATATCGCATCCCCAGGGCGCTAAGGACCATGAATTTTTTTTGTTTCCCAGCAGCCCACAGCCGATATTGGACCGTAGCTTGCTAAGGCTGATACTCGAGTACTCGGGTACAAGGGTATTTCGGGCTCAGTCACTCAAGCCGCTTCCCCTCTTGGAGGTGAGCGCGACTTCTGCTGGCACCAAAAAAATTTCACCAGATATCACTCAAGTTTCCTAATCTGGTTTAGTCTACATACGTTTGAAATGGGGGTGAGCAGGACTTTTGCCTACCCCCTAGTACTCGAGTAGCCACACACGAGCAGTGAGCCCTTAAAAAAAAAAAAAAAAAAAAAAAAAATAGCTCGCAAAAGTCAGGAGCACTGGTAACACAAAATCCCTACATTATGATGCAATCCAGTTTTAAGTCTTGGCAGGGCAGATGTTTTTTGGGGCGGGGAAGGTGCTGGTACTTTGTTTATTTATCGGTTTCATTTTTCACCCGCCATTCAAACCGGCCCCTTCGTGGTTATGATAATTATTATGATGCCACGGGATATTCGTGGGGTCTCTTTGATGTAACCCAAGCCCGAACTTTTTGCCGTGACAAGTTATCTTCCGGTATGATGCCGGTATCACTTTTCCACCCTGGTTTCGTGCTTCGGTCGGGCGGCTATGGGTGGTTTATTGGTTCTGCGGCTGGCTCCGCGTGAGGCAACGATTGGATCTCGAGAATGCGTTGTATTTCTTGCTTATTTGGCTGTCTTCTTTGGAATTTCTCCGGCCGGGAAGGAGGGATTGGCAGAGATGGTCTTACAACCGAGCGCGAAGTGTTCGAGGGAAAGAGACAAAAGGGCAGAGGGGGGAAAAGCTTCCATACCTGTGCACGATACAATTCTGCGTAAGGCGCCTGTTGGAATTACGGTGGCCTTTAAAACATGTGGCTTCGTCAAAGCAACAGAGGGAGGAGGAGGGGAGGAGACTCCTCACTTAGGCAGGCCTAGTGTCATTTGTTTGTTTTCTTCGTTCACCCTTCGCTGCTCTTTCTTTTCTTTTCTTTTTCTTTTTTCCCCTTCTCCTTTTCCCTTCACGTTGTCACCTCCTACTATTTGCGATATGAGGAGGCACCGAATCCTAGGCTGGACAGAAGAATTCATGGAAGGTCCTAGCAGCAGGCAGTGGAGAAGCTAAACGCAACCGCATTTTTGTAGGATTAGAGGTTGAGCACCTGGCACTGATGGTTGGTGGCAGGTGGCACGCTGGAGGTGGTGAGATGATACTTGTAGGGATAATTTTTGGTGGTGGCGGTTCTTGATGTCAGGGCGAGGGAATGGCAGATGGGACAGGGCGAGAGGCGAGGGGGAACAGAGAGTGTTCGTGAGAGAGGGGAAAGGTGTACCGGTAATTTACAAGTATGATGCTCGAGTACTCGAGTACCGGTACTGTACCTGCACGACGTGGTCGAAATTTACATCATACCGGCAGTATGATAGCTTGCCAAGGAAGGCTCTCAAAATTCCATGATACTGGTAATTTCCCATGTGGCTGTTTTTAAGCTATTTTAGATGGTGAACCGTGAACAGTACCGACAGCCGGTGCTGTACCCGCATCGACAAAATTTTGATTTCACCTCAAGGGATGAATAATGAAGCTGTAACAGTGGAAACGAGCCCGACCAAAGGGGAAAAAAATTAATATCCCCCCCCCCGTTCCCTCTCGTTCTCCTTGCTCTGATGAGGGGTGAAAAGTACAAGTTTGAGAAGAACCAACGGATCAACGAGACGTGCAACAGTGAGACGAACAGAGAATCGGCCAGTGAGAGAGGAGGAAAGAAAAATGAGGAAGAAAAAAAAAAAAAAAAAAAAGTCACGCCCCAAAAGAGTTGAGGGGAACCTGGACCGGGGAGAAAAAAAAAGGGGGGCGGAGAAGCTGGCGGGGATATCATGATTTGGGTGAGAAAAGAGAGAAACCTGCTGATGCCATCTATCTATTCTTCCTTAAAGTAAATTGTTCCTATTCTGTGATGTATGATGCTGTTATAGTACCCGTATCGGTACCCGCATAATCGATCTCTTGTGGTTCCCATTTCTTGTTAATTATTGTCATTGTTGTTATTATTTTCCCTTTCTCTCGTCGAATTTACCTCCAGCCTTGCGCTCGCTGCTCGCTGTGCAGTCGACAACGAGAAAAACTTCCCTTCAATAGAGGCCCTTCTTCTGTTCCTAACTAACCCCTTCAACCCTTGCCACCCAGTCAATAAGGACAAGGGAAGGAAAAAATTGTTCGACAAATCCATTTCCACCCTTACCCGAAGATCTCTCCATTTAGGGTACAGCTATCGCCAAGCTGCAATTTTCGCTGCTCTCTGCTTCCCACCTCAGGGCAATCCCCCCCCCCCCGCCTCCCACTAATTTAACCTTCTAATACAATCACCGCTTCCACCCTCAACTCTATCAACGTCTCCATCACCTCATACAAATCTTCTGTACTCGATTCCCTTGCGCTCTCTCCTTCATCGTAAATAAAATAAAAAAAATAAAAAAAGAGAAGAGAAAGGAAAGGAAAGAAAGAAAGCAGAAGGCTATCGGCAGCAGAAGCAACACATCACGACCAGCGGTTGGTACTCTCCCCCCCCCAAGAAGAAAACACAGAGAGAAAACGATGAACGGCGACGTCGGCGTCAAAAAAGCCGCAATGAATAAGGTGAAGCAAGTTGCGAACGTGGCCACTGGAAGCGGCGCTATTGCAAACGGTAACAAGAAGAGGAGAAAGGGTCAGGATCTGAAGCCCATCATCACCGGGGAGCAGCAGAATGGCAGTTCGCCGCCCGTACCTACGACCGTTGCGGGTGACAAGCAGAGGTATTTACTCTTCCCCCGATTCCCCCCTCCTTCGCATCTTGCTTTAGCGGGGACCTATTCTGCGCTTCACTCCTCGCCCCCGCTCCCCCCGCCCCCTTTTGTGTTGGACCAGTGTCCTTCACGGGACCTCTTGCATCGCTCAACTCTCCGATTTTCATTTTCCTTCCCCCTTCTCTCATCTCATGCCTTACTGACGGGCGTGTTTGAATGTGTGCTCTAGTGATGTAAACTCACAATCTCTATTATCGCATCAAAAATCAACATCCATCGTTGCCATTACTACCACCCCACCCAATGACACACCTACATCCGCGACATCTGCAAACTCTAGAGTCTCGTCATCATCACGGACAGGTGAAGAGGATGAAGGGAACACGGCTGACGAGGAGGATTACGAGGATTATTGTAAAGGAGGATATCATCCTGTCACGGTTGGAGAAAAGTTTAAGGATGGCAGGTATGAAGTGCTTCGGAAATTAGGATGGGGTCACTTCTCTACCGTCTGGCTATCGAGGGACGACCGGACCGGCCAACACGTAGCTTTGAAGGTTGTTCGAAGCGCTTCCCATTATACGGAGACTGCCTTGGACGAGATTAAGCTACTCCAACGGATAGTCGCTGCGAAGCCGACGCACCCTGGTAAAGCCCATGTTGTATCCCTGCTGGATTCCTTCGAACATAAAGGGCCCAATGGCAACCATGTTTGCATGGTGTTTGAAGTGCTTGGGGAGAACCTGTTGGGATTGATCAAACGGTATAACCATCGTGGAATACCCATGGGCCTCGTCAAGCAGATTACGAAGCAGGTTTTACTGGGCCTCGACTACCTACATCGGGAATGCGGCATCATCCATACAGATCTGAAACCAGAGAACGTTCTGATTGAGATTGGGGACGTAGAACAGATTGTGCGGACATATGTCAGTGAGGAGACCAAGAAGAGCGGCGGCTTGACCCCTGGAGACAAAGGCGACAGGAACGGGAGGCGCAGGAGAAGGACCTTGATCACTGGGAGCCAGCCATTACCCAGTCCAATTAGTGCCAACTTTGCACATAGACACGATGACCCGCCGAGCACGGGTGGACTGAGAAATAACCATAGTTCACTGAGCAGGTTAATTGCTAGCGCCGCCGTAGATTCTAACGGAGGCTCGGAGACGTCATTTAATAGCGGGAACGGGAGGGACTGTCAGTCGTACAAGGTTCGGGAGAAGACAGCGTGAGGATTCAGTGCCACCAATGAATCTATTTTCGTGGTGCTAACGGGGCGGTTCATAGGGATGTTATAACTAGAGAGGTTTCCGGAATCTCGCTCGATAAGACGGGGTCGGATTCCGATATGGTTCTGGGACTTGGGGCCATCTCTGTCAAAATCGCAGATCTCGGGAATGCCTGCTGGGTAAACCATCACTTCACCAATGATATTCAGACTAGGCAATATAGATCCCCGGAAGTCATCCTTGGCGCTAAATGGGGAGCTAGCACGGATATTTGGAGCATGGCTTGCATGGTAACACTTTACAAACTCTGCCCCTAATCGCCGCACTAATGATTGGCTAGGTCTTTGAACTCATCACCGGCGACTACCTGTTCGACCCTCAATCAGGCACCAAGTACGGCAAGGACGACGACCATATTGCCCAGATCATCGAGCTTCTCGGTAGCTTTCCCCGTCACCTCTGCATGACGGGCAAGTGGTCTATGGAAATCTTCAACCGCAAAGGCGAGCTCCGGAACATCCACCGCCTCCGCCACTGGGCTCTCCCCGACGTCCTCCGAGAGAAATACCACTTCTCGCGTGAGGACTCTGAACAGATCTCCGAGCTCTTGGTGCCAATGCTAGAACTGAACCCGGAGAAGCGTGCGAATGCCGGCGGGATGAGCAATCATGGCTTCATCAAGGAGGCCACAGGCATGGAGAGTAAAAACGTGGACGTCGTCGTCGGAAGTAGAGGTGGAATCGAAGGTTGGGCGTGCGAGGTTAAGAAGAGATAGACAAAGACTGAAGGGAGTCTTTCTTTAATTCTTTCCTGTTTTTCCCGTTGCTTTCCGAAATTTCCTAGCTTTATTATCTCTTTCTATTAACAGGACGTATTATTCTATTAGGGGTCGTTCTTTACTTTTTTTCTTTGTGCTATTCCCTTATTCCTCTCTTTTTTTTTCGCCTTTAATGTGGAAACGTGCTGGTGATATGATAGTTGAGGGAATGAGTCCTGGCGGGGCAAGTAGAGTAGAGACGGGGATATGATATGTGGGATAGCTAGCCGATAGCAAACTATGATATGATGGTAGAATGGCATACCAGCGCTGAGGAAGCAAGCAAGGAAAGTATGGGAGGCGCATTCGCAAAGTTCTCGTACTCTTCCTAGTACCCCCGGCCCTTGGAAATGCTTTGCTAACCCTCTCTCCCTCATTATTCGGGAAAAAAAATTGTGGTAAAATTTCACAGTATCCCTAGAGGCATATCTAAGAACAGTCAGCTAAAACACTTTTCTTGTTCTCTTGCTGTTGGTTGGCACAGTTCTTGAGGTACAAGGGAGTGTACGAGAACTTTACAAATGCGGCTGTACTATGCTATATATTTATAGTACGCCACCCTGGAGACATTATAATAGAACTTACCATACCCACTATACCTATAATACAAATCATGCCATATTGTTATAGCAAAACGAACAAACAAAATATTACTTGTATCCGAGAAGTACTGTACTTGTACAGTACCGTGGGTAGTATTGGCACGGTAGTTTCTTTTGTAATTTCGCTGGGGGTATTATGCTGTAGATGAAGCTGACGTTGGGCATGTGTGTTCACCAGTCGTCACTCGGGGGGGGGGGGGATCGACTAGATCTGAATTTGAGAATCTAAGATAACGAGGCGGCATGGTTATCTCAAGGCGACCAAGGACACGGAGGGGAGAAAAGCAGCAGCACCCGGTTGGGTTGGAAAGCCGCGAGTTAAGCTGCAGCGGATCAGGACGGGGGAGAAGGGGGGGAACATGCTCGATGGGGGAGAAGATATTTGGGTAATGCCACCATCCGCAGGCCTCTCGAGAATGCGAGTTATGATATGATGCGCTGCATTAGACTTGGACTGAACTCCAGAGAAGGAGGAAGAGAGGGAGGGGGGGACGTCACGACCCACTTGGAATCGTCAAACAGTGTGTTATGCCGTCGCGGGGAGCGGTTGAGGTGTTGGGTTTGGTTTTGTGGTGAATTCCCGGGTCATGCGTGGGAACGGGGTGGGAGTGGGAGTGGGAGTGGGAGTGGGGACTGGGTGGGAGTGTTTCCCGGGTGCTTGCCGGTGGGTACTCATGCCAAGGTTGTAGCTAGGGCACTGCAACCCCAGAAAGTTCGCTCGCTCACTTTTCAGGGGCTCATTCTGTGTATGATACTTGACAGGTCAATGTCAGTTTGCGGCACAACATAAGATTGTGTGGCTCAATGCAATGTTGTATGATAGTTCAATTTTGTGGCTCAAGATAGGATTGTGGCGCAAAGGAGCCTTGTGACTCATTGGAAGAGGTGAGCTCAAAGATGTATAATACTTCAATGAGCTTAAATTATGATAGCTCAATGGAGTTTCTTAGCTTAATGGATTTGAATTAATATAGTTTGACAGAGTTTTCCAACTGAAGGAACTTGAACCATTGGAGTTCAATGGAGTTTTATATAGGCTCAATAAATATAGAGCATTAAGTCATAGTTCAATAGAGTTTTGTAGCTCAATAAACTTGAAGTATTATAGTTTAATAGGTTTTATAGTCTGATGAATAGCAAGTATTAGAGTTTAATAGAGTATTATAACTTAATAAACTAGAAGAATTGTAATTTTATATAGAGTTTTATAGCTCAAGAAAAATATATCATTAGAGTTTAAGGCAGTTTTATAATTTTAAAGAATATAGTAGTTGAATAAAACTGCATAGTTTTAAATTTATATGATATGAGAAAAATCCATAATACTTTATAGAAAAGTGTTGCAATATGGTTTCATGCACATGACCTATATAGAGATCATGGGGGCTACAAAGGAGACCAAGAGAGCTGTACGCTATGGTTGATTTTCACGTACCTGACTTATTAAAAGGTCATGGGGGCTATGCCCATGTTAGGCGGACGCCAAACTCAAGTATATAACTGAGGGACGTAGGCCAAAATCTTTGTTCGGAGAATCTGTCGAGGAAGGCTCGTCTCGATAAAAATAAAAGTAAGGTAAAGATTTATGAGGTAAACAATTTTATATTGATAAGATCTCTTCTCCGTTGCTTGATGATGTCTGTAAAGCTCGGGAGGCACTTCGATATTTATATCCCGCGTCTGAGTGTTCGCGGACTACTTCTAACTACTATGCCTCCGAAGTACCACTCTGGTTTTAATACGCAAACGT
>JACCEG010000160.1:207984-241468 GCA_014065205.1 Tuber brumale
AAAAAAAAAAAAAAAAAAAAAAAAAAAAAAAAAAAAAAAAAAAAAAAAAAAAAAAAAAAAAAAAGGCTTGGTAGTTGGTTTCATCCTCCATTTCTGCTATTTTCCTCTAGCTTGAAATCAACCCTCAACACAGGATTCTAATGATCATCTGCCCCCCATTTCCTTCCATGTGGGCGTTGGCCTAGAAGGGACAGCCATCCTGACTTTCTTCCCACTGTCCTCCTTAGCTTGTTGACAGGTTGAGACTTCACTCTTTCTGGGTTCCTATTAGGCATATGGAAATCTGAGACAAAAGTGCACAAACCTCACAGTAGGGTAACCGTGCACAGACCCTTGATTTACCAAAGCCAACACCCCTCTCTGGTGGCCTTATGGGATGCGCATGTTACTAGTAAGATTTCGAGAGTTGTGTCCCATAACTCAAATGTCACATCAATGAAGCCCACATTATAATATCATATACATCTCAGCTGTCTGTCAGACCGCATGCTATTCACAGGATATATGAGAGGGGACATTTGGCGACATGTGGGAAGTAGAACGAAAGATATCCGTAGGAGGCACATTGAGATAATAGGCTTCAGAGTTAGGCTTCTTAATTATGGGCTAAAGGTGATAGGATGTTTCTGGTGAAATACTCAGAGAGGATGTCTCAACAGTGGAGGCTATTGAGGACATACTGAATCCACTCATACCCATCTGAGATCAGCTGTAGCTTGGTGGGTACTAGTAATAGGACCTCTCTATGGAGGCAGGTGGACTAAGAGGAAGCATGCTAAGACAGGAAGACCTAAATCAGTTGAAAATCTACAGAATGCCGACATGTTGGACTTGGACTTGCGATTGGCACTAGGAGGCCCAGCATGAAACTGATCACTTCATGACCAAAGAGACTACTGGAATGATAGTTAACAAGACTAAAGTAATATAATAGTCTATGCGGATAACTAAGTTGAAGGCCACTATTTGGTATAATAAATAGCGCAGCCATCTCAGCAGAGGAATACTATTCTATAACCATGAAAAGATGTGAGAAGTTTCAGGGTCAAATAGTGCTCGCACTTATAAGATTCTGGGCATTTGCGTATTAAAACCAGAGTGTTACATTGGAGGCATAGTAGTTAGAAGTAGGCTATGAACACTCCCATGCGGAATATGAATATCGAAGTGCCTCCCAAGCTTTAAAGACATCATCAAGCAATGGAGAAGAGATCTTATCAATATAATATTATTTACGCCATAAATCTTTACCTTATCTATTTTATCGAGATGAGCCTTTCTTGACAGATTCTCTGATCAAAGATTTAGCCTACATCCCTCAGTTATACTAGCGTTTGGTATCCACTTAACAGTATATTGATAGTTCTCCTGTTACCCAGGCTCACTATATGAACTACGAGTTCACTTCAAACTCCACACTCAGTTGTGGCTGTGATTACATTTTCGAAGCACTTCACGGTCCCATTTACATTCATATATTCGAAGAGATATTCGACACAGGGCTGCTCGAAACCAAATTCCTTAAAACTCCAGAACCCTCGTAGTTCACAATACCTTTCGGGATCCTGACTAGGGATTAATTCAATCACATATATCGTACCCAGCTCAGCCTGAACTTTGAGTAGAGTTCAACTGAGTCTGAAGACTTCGTTGAGTGGAGTACCCAGTACTTTATAAAGTGGCAAATAGACATATTTGTCCAAAAACAGACCAGTCTTTCGGCTTGGGCCTAAAACCCATATATGTACTACAAGTCCATCTTAAACCTTCAGAAAAAGGAAATCCAAGTTCTAAACCCAGAATCAGATCGCCGTAACCCTTCTATACCATCTCCAAAAGAATACCTATTACGCCACCTACAATTTATCACATTTCTCAAACCTTTTAAAGGAGAAAGAGAATCTTTGTATGAGGTACCAGACCCAGAACCCAATGACACAATATTAGGATCAAAGCTATCAGATAAACTTTTTAACATGATGGTGGAAGTACTGCAGCGACCTACGAGGAGAATAATGTGGGAGAACCCATGGATACCTGACCTGATAAAATGGCTATGGATGATTCAGCATACTGCAGTCAATCTCCAGCAATACCAGCTGACCCTCGATTCTGGAGATAAATCGTATCCTCTTCCCAATGATCTTCCAGTCTGGCCAGTACTTATCGGATATCATGGGGATTAACATGAAAGTCAGGAGACCATGCTGCAAACCTAGATAAGTTAGCTAGTCATCTGGAGATAACCTTGAGTTGAATTTGACAAGATATCGATATATCTTATGACTAAGCCAATATCGCCTTCAAACATTTAAAGGGAGCCACTCAAGACAATACCTTAAAATTGATTAAGGAGAAAGAAAAGATTACAAATAAACAAGATATACATAATAATGACATTACAGTGTTGTTAGTGCAGCCCGCGGTAGTTGAAAAAGAGGTGAAGAATATTTAACATGAAATTCTACAACAAGTAGCGGAAAAAATTGATGCCCAAGATAGGCGCCAACAAGAACATGATGAGGTAACCACCAGGTTACCTGAAACGCGGGGGCAATGAAGCTAGGAGGCATGGGTCCATGACCGAACCCTGGAATGAATAGTCACTAGCCTATAAACTGAATTCATAGAATTCCGTTCGCAAAGTATCAGTCGTGATAAAAACGTCAACCGAGTGTTAAATGATTGGAGGTTGGATCAAATGATTCACCAAAAGGAGATTCATTAACTCAAAACCCTACAACATAGGCAGGTGGAAGAAGCAAATAATACTATAAGGGCATTGACGGCCTCATTAAATGAGGTACTAGCAATAGTCCCAGAACAAGGGGCTTCAAGACCGATACCACTACTCGCTGTCATAAAGGAGAATGATAATGACTATTATTCTCTGCCAACATGAAGGGAAAAAGGATAGGCTAAGGAAGCTGCTGAGGCAACTAGCTTGGGAGTCTAAGGGGGAGATCCTAATGATCCTAGTGATAATAACGATGACGAAGTAGAGAGAGGTTGAAGAAGAAGAAGTTCAAGCGATAGCAGGCAAGGACAAATACCAGAACAGTGTAGTAGGGCAGAAATACTTGCCAACGTGATAGCGCTAAATATTAAGTAACCATCGCAACCACCCCTATGCTTTGAGGCTAAATCCACACAAGACATATATGTCTGAATTATATAGTGTAAAGTCTATTTTAAAAGAAACACGGGAATCTGGAACAATGTCCACGAAGGAATTATTTTTGTGCTCAACTGTAACACTGGAGAAATAGTCCTTCCTTACACTATGTGGTAGACGAAGGCTATGGACGGACTTCAGGGGGAAATACAGCAGTCAGAGTTGGCCACCGGGACCCAGTTTGAACATGATATGATCAGAAGTTTCGCCCCAGTAGAAGCTGAAACACAACTACTTCAGGATATAAAGCTGGTAAGATATGAGGGCAGTATTGAACTATTGCTGACATTTATGCATAATGTAAACATTAGAGCTAGAATGACGGAAGAGTTCTGGAGAGAGGAAGTCGAAAACAAACTTCTAAAATAAATTATTCGCAAGTTGTTGGCAATCAACTATGATATGGATTATAAATGGGAAGAGAGGCTAAGGGTATATGGTCAATGAGAGGAAGTACTTCTTGCAAGAGATAAGCTTGAAAGAGAGAAACCATCCAAGGTGAAAATAGTCGCGGAAGTTAAAAGGGAAGACTGACAGGACTCTAAACAAAAGGGACAAATGACTAATAAACCTTACGTCAAGAGAGGTGGAGTCCTACCATGAAAACTAAAGAGAGATGATGAATCAGAAAGGACAAAGAGGAAGTTGGGAAGTATGGCAAAAACAACAAAGACAAACTTCGACCAGGCTGATACCCGTATCTCACAAAGTGTGATAGACATTTGGAGGCAGAATAAGTATTACATACATTGTGGGAAGAAAAACCACACTTATCAAATGTGTTGGGAGATGCCCACATATTGGTAGTAATAGTCAGTTCAAGACTGATATAGATGAGAATTCATCAAGCAAGATCGGTTATTGTGAAGCCTAAATTAGCATGCAGATTCCCTACCCTCCAGCAACTAGCCCAAGCGAATAGGATTTAAGAACTGGTGGACTGCTTGGCGGACGCTAAACTCTAGTATAATTCTGAGAGACATAGGCCAAATATTTGATCGAAGAATCTGTCAAAGAAGGCTCATCTTAATAAATAGGTAAAATAAAGATTTAAAGCATAAAACAATTTTATATTGATAAGATCTCTGGTCTGTTGCTTGATAATGTCTGTAAAGCTCAGGAGAGACTTCGATATTTATATCTCACATTGGAGTGTTCGTGGACTACTTCCAACTTCTATGCCTCTGAAGTACCACTCTGGTTTTAATACACAAACGTCCAGAATCTTATAAGTGCAAATACCGTTTGACCTTGAAACTTATCACACCCTTTCATGGTTACAGAATAGTATTCCTCTGTTGAGATGACTATGCTATTTGTTGTACCAAACAGTGGCCTTCAACTTAGTTGTCAGCATAGACTATTATATTACGTTAGTCTTGTTGACTATTGTTCCTGTAGTCTCTTTGGTCATTAAGTGATCAAGTTCATACCAGGCCACCTAGTGCCAATCTCAAGTCTCAGCCCAATGTGTCAATGTCTTACGAGTCTTCCACTTATCTAGGGCTTCCTTTCTGAGGGTGCTTCTCCTTGGTCCGCCGGCCTCTATAGAGAGGTCCTATTACTAGGACCACCCGACATACAGCTGATCTCAGAAGGGTATGGGTGAATCTAGTATGTCCTTAATAGCTTCTACTACTGGGACATCTTCTTGGAGTATTTCATCGAAAATGTCCTGTCACCTTTAGCCCTTAGTCTAGGAAGCTGAACCTTGAACACTGCTATCTCAATGCACCATCAACGGATTCCTTCCGTTCCACTTCCCAGATGTCACCAATGGTCCTCTCCTGTATAACCTGCGAACAGCATGCGGTCAGACAGACAGTCGCGATGTATATAATATGAGCTGGGCTTCATTAATGTGACATTTTAGTTACAGGATGCAACTCTTGAAATCTCGCTAATGACATGCGGGCCCCATAAGGGGTCCACAGGGTGGTCTTTGCTTCTCTGGAAAATTGCGGGTCTGTGCGCAGTTACCCTACTGTGAGGTCTGTGCATTTTTTGTCTCAGATTTCCATATGCCTAATATGAGCTCCCTCTTACTAGGCTTCACCTCAAATACCTTTATAAAATCTTTTTTATAATTTTTCTAAATACATTTTCAGACTCAGTGTGGTCAGAGTAAAAAACCTCCCATGTTTACTTGGCCAGGGTAGGAAAACCATTTCCTCACTATCTTACTTCTGCCCTTCCTAGCATGTCTGGATTTTTATTATGAAAATTCTCCGTAACTTCCTCTGCATTTTCCATGCTGGCAGCTGGCTCCTATGTGTTCTCATCTTCTGAACACCCTTGCCATTTGACGAAGTACCATAGTTTCTACTTCTCTTGATAGCAGCCATGTATCCGCTTTCTACAAGAGTGAATCTCACTTTTTACTATTTTTTCAACCTCCCATTGTAGATCGCCATCAATGTCTTCCAGTTCTCTAATGTGTTGTTGACGATTGTCATGAAGTGACTTGCGAGAGGGTTCGAGTAGTGTGACGTAGAATACAGGATGTATGTTCCATCGCTAGGATATGTGGAGCTTAAATGCTTGTGATCCGTGCTTCTCCAAGATGTGGAAAGGACCGTAAAGCTTTGGACTTAGCTTTTTGGATTTTTGTTGTGTGCGAATCTTCTTTGCATTTAACAATAATTTGTCTCTAATCTTGAAGTCCGGTTGTTGTCAAGCTTTCCAGTCATAATATTTCGACATTCCTTCCCTTGTCTTTTCTAGTGACTCTCGTGCTTGTTCATGTATCGTCTTAATCCAGTTTGCATAGAGTGTGGCTTGTGGATTGTGTGTTTCCCACTCCTTTATTCACACAGTCAGTAGATGGAATCCATAGTTCACATAGAATGGCAACATCCCATGAGTGTTAGTCGTGGAGTTGTTATAGGCATGTTCAGCTAGTGGTAGTAGCTGATACTAGTCATCCTGATTATAGTTGATAAAACTTTGAAGGTATCCTTCCAGCACTTAGTTGGTATATTCTATCTGTCCATCAGTTTGAGGGTGGTATGCTGTTGACATTATTTTCTTGATTTCCAACACCTTGCAAAGGGATTCCCAGAATTCTCCTACGAACCTTGAGTCCTTATCTGAGACCATTTCGGTTGGCAGGCCATGCAGTCTCCATACTTCTTTCAGGAATGCGCTTGTGACATCTTTGGGAGTAGCCTATATCTGTAGTCTAATGAAATGTGCCATCTTCGTTAATCTATCAACCACTACCATTATCTGAGTCCACCCTTATGACTCCAGTAATTGTGTGATGAAGTCCACTGAGATAGACTCCCATGCTGCATAGGGTATTTTTAGTGGTTGTAAAAGTCCAAACTTAGCTTGTTTAGGTGATTTGTTATGTTGGCATTCATCACAGGATTGTACATAATCATTGACCTATTCTGCAAGTCCTTTCCAGTAGAAGTCCCGCGTAATGTTCTCCAAGGTTTTTTCTTGTCCGAAATGTCCTGCAATTTTTGCATCGTGTCATCCTGCTGCGATCTTGATTTATAGTGCCTGACTATTTGGTACAAATAGTGTTTGCTTATAATATAGTAGATCGTCGGTTAAAGTCCAATCCTTAGGAAAATCTTTTCCTTCATCTCGTAGCCTAATGAGTTCTTCCCTCCATTGCCTCCAAGCTGTGTCCGTCTCGATAGCTGCCTGTATCTTGCTAGAGAATTCAGAATTGAACTGCTTTATACCCTTCTGTAGAATGATGGCGTTGGACCTTTGAACCTTTTCCGGTACTTCTGAAATGTCATACCAATGTTCATTGTCCTTAGCCGATGCCTGCAGGTAGCTGATGCTAGGTTCCTGTTCTTTGACTATCAAGGATCTTGTTGCTATATTGGAGCTTCCAAATCCTGCAGTTCCGCATTCTTTGTCTTCCAACTAGTTTACTTTTATCATATTTGAAGTATTAATCTTTTCTACTACCTGTTGAGCTATGCGATCGCCCATTCTTATCTGGCAGGCGATATCTTTATGGTTGAAAAGTATGACCTTAAGTTTACCAGTGTAGTCAGTATCGATTACTCCGGCTCCGCTGGAGATTCTGCTCTGAACCACTAATTCGCTTCTTGCAGCAACTCCTCCGTAAGTTCCTTCCAGTAGCCCCACAGCTATACCCGTCCATATTAATGCTTGTCCATATTTTGGGACAATGTCATCTTCTATGGTGTACAGGTCATGCCCTGCCACCATTCTTGAGCCCTGTGTTAGCATGTATGCCATTTTGCACAATCTCTTGACCCTAATCACGGGTTTCTTTCCACCTCTTCGAGGTTCCTAATCCACATCCTTATCCCAATCTTAGTATTCTCCTTCATCGCCTACCCTTGCTACTAGTGATACCAAGAATTCTTCTGGTTTCAAAGTTTTCTGTACGCGATGCATAACTCCTTCCTCAGGACAGTACTCTCGCCGTCTGCTTAATACATTATGCTTTCCGCCCTTCGTGCCTGGTCAGTATACAATACAAAAATTGTATTCCACTAACTTCTGAGTCTATTGAATTTAGCGGGTTCTTCAGACATTTGAGGTACAGAAGTATTGTAGGTTTTGATAGTCAGTAAAGACTGTAATCGGTTTTTCCATTCTGATCAACTAGTGTCTCGATTCTTTGAATGCTTCCAGGATTGCGCAAAGTTCCTTATTGTATATCTTATAATTGCGCTCCATGGAGTTCAGCTTTCATGAATGGAATACTACTGGATGTAGCTTTTTCACAAAGTATTGAGAAATGATGCAACCAAGTGCCAGATCGCTAGCATTGGTTTCTATGACCGTTTCTCTTTTTGAGAAAAGGTGGTAGAGTATGAGAGCAGTCATGAATTGGTGCTTTAGTTCCTCAAAAGCAGTATTCTGCTCAGCACCCCATTTAAAGTTTTTCGGATTTTCTGATAATATCTCAATTATAGGTTACCAAATAGCCAAGAAGTTTTTTATAAATCATCGGTAGAAGTTAGGGAATCCAATAAAGACTTGCACATCTCTAACTGACTTTGGTACTTTCTAAACCATTCTGGATTGCACCTTACAGGTGATGATGGACACCCCAGTGACCGCTACAATATAGTTGGAGTATTCTACTTCTTTGGTATGAAAGGTCGATTTCTTTAGCGATACTACTATTTGAAAGTCTGATAGACTTTATAACGCGCTTTTAACAGCTACCATGTGTCCCTTTTCATCCTTTGAATATATAAGGATATCATCAAGGTAATGTACGACTCCTACATCTAAATACTCTTTAAGTACTTGGTTCATCATATCTTGGAACATTGCTAGAGCATTGACCAATCCAAATGGCATCACATTGTATTTGTAGTCTCCATATCTCGTCCAGAAAGCTGTTTTCCATTCATCTTCTTCCTTAATCCTAATCAAGTGGTAGCCATCTTTAAGGTCTAACTTGGTGAAGATCTTGGCTCCGGCTACACGATCTTGGAGTTTGGATATCAGTGGTAGGGGATGTCTGTTGTGGATGGTGATCTTACTCGGATTCTGGTAATCCACAACCAGGTGTAGCGTTCCATCGGATATGGGTCCAAATAATATAGGTGCTCCTGCAGGAGATTGACTTCATGTAATCTTCCCCTATTTGATCAGCATTTCCAAGTACTCTCTTAACGCCTTAAGCTGTTTTTTGGATAGTGAATATATCAGTCCCCATGGGATAGTTGATCCTGGAATCTACTTAATCTCATGATCGAAGGTTCATCTTGGGGCTAGTTTTTCTACTGTCTGGGCTTCAAATGAATATTTGTCATGCCAGTATTCCTGCAGTAACGATTCGAGTTCCACCATATCCTTGATGGCTCTGATTTGTCCAATGCGACATGTATTAGGATCCCATGTAACCAATTCATCATATTTAAACATATCCGCTCTTCCTTCATCTTCTTCCACACAGTTTACGCAACCTTTTGTGGAGAAAGTCCAATTTTTCTGCATCTTCTATATGAGACACTAGGTGTTTATGATGCCACCAACCAAAGAGAATTATCATTGTATAATGACCTGCATTAGCCACATCACATGACACTTCAGAGATGTGTCAGTTTTTTCCAATTTCCAATTTTATAGGTACGGTATAACACTTCCCTCCTGAGGTGGCTGACGATCTATCAAAGTCTAAGATATGAACTGCATTGTTGCGTTCGACCATAGGAATGCGAAAGTCTTCAACTAGGTCCTTATTGATAAGGAACACATTAGATCCCGAGTCTAACAGGACTTTAACTTTGTATCGTTTATTGTGTATATGGAGGTAAGCGATCCTCTCCGGGCAGTAATATTGTTTTGGCTTTGCAGCGTCTAACTCGACGCGCTTAGCAGGAATTAGTTTTTCTTGGTTTTTTTCGCTTAGCTATAGTTGGTATTGGGTGTAGGTAACAAGATGTTTGTTACTATGCCCACGTAGTTTCGACCATTGAGGTCTCCTCAGACATATCAGTAACTCTTTAGCTCTAGTAATCTAGGTCTACATCTTAAGCGGCGTTTCACCAATACGCAATTGCACACGACCAGTTTTCAGGCTGGATGCCTTCTCCTGACACACCAGACCTAGGCTCATAGCAGATTGTCAGGTGGTTATTAGCCATTCTACTCCCGAGGTATGGGGTTCCTGCTTTCACCTATCCTTTCCCTTAGGGTTTCGGTGATCCGTCCCGCTACCTCAGAGGGGCCTTGCGCACCAAAGCGGTACATCCTTACCTCATACTCTGGCCAGAAGGCAAGATAGTACATATGTATAATACGACTCAGACTCATGTTGTAGGTAGAACGGCCCATGTTGGTTGTCCTCCTGTCGTGTTTTGTTATCAGGTAGATCTTGCATTGCTATGTCCCAATATCCTCGGTGTAGTAACTTTCTTGTACATAGGTAGCAGGTGGCTACCAGGTGACTCAAGGAACATCATACTGTTAGCTCCCGGGCCATGTAGGCATGTTTACTACCCTCTCTTCCAATCAAGACTGTCTATATATTGATTCTAGGGGTCGAGCTCTCAAGTCCCTCGTAGGGTGCCTTCACTTGGAGCCTACTTGTATTGATCTTGAAAGAAGAGACCTGCTTCATGCCACTTTGATCATTTTGAATTTCCACTCCCGTAGTTGCACACAGACTACCCAATCTGTGTCATGGTCGGTACCCAATACACCCCTGCTAAAGGGGTTTCCCGTTTCGATTTCAGCTCTATATGGATACTGACTACCCAAGCGCCATTGCCGCCTGTGCCAGTGAACTGACCTAGGTCAGTTCTTCGTCGTCCGCCAGTTCCCAGATCCTATTTGTTCAGGCTGGTTGCTAGATAGTAGCGACTGTGTGTTAATTTAGGCTTTACAATAGCTGATCTTGCACGACAAGGTCCTATTTTTATCGGTCTTGAACTGGCCATTGCCACCAATATATGGGCATCTCTCCAATACGTTTGATATATGTTGTTTTCCTCTTCACAATGTGTACAATTATTCTCCCGCCTCCGAGTATCTATCACACTTTACGGGATACTACTATGAGTCTGGCCAAAGTTTGTGTGGATTGTCTTTGCCATACCTTCCATCTTCTTTTATGGTCTTTCTGGCTCATCATCTCATATCTGTTTTCATGGCAGGGCTTCACTTCCCTTGATATAAGGTTTATTAGTCCTTTGTCCCTTTGGTTTTGAGTCCCGTCAGTCTTATCTTTTGACTTCGTGGACTTCTCATAGCTTGGGTAGTTGGTCTCTCGCTAGCCTTTTTTATGTGAGTAATGCTTCTTTAGAGTGACCAACCAGCCTTAGTGCTACTTCCCATTCTTGATCCGTATCTTATTGTAATGCTGACAATCTGGGAACTATTTGTTCCGGAAGTTTGTTTTCAACTTCTTCCTGTCAGGATTCCCCCGTCATGTGTGCTCGAATATTGAGGTTATACATAAACATCAAAAACAGCTAAATATCACCATCTTACTTGACTTGATTTATATTGTGAAGCACTTTTCTTTCAGCGTCTACCGAGATGACATATTTGATCATGTCATATTCAAACCAGGTCCACATAGCCAACTCTGGCTATTGGGCTTCTTCCTGAAGTCCATCCATAGCCTTCCTGTACTATATGGTATAAGGAATGACTATGTCTCCTTTGGTACGATTGAGCGCCTAGATGATCCATTCCTGGGTGTTGTCCCAGATCTGCAGATTTCTTTTAAAATAGTCGTTACATTGTATATTCCAGATATATATGTCTTGTGTGGATTTGGCCTTAAAGAATCGTGGCAGTTCCAGTGGTCACTTAATATTTAGCGCCATCACATTGGTAAGCGTTTCTCCCATACCAGACTGATCTGGTATTTGTCCTCGCCTACATTGGCTAGCACTTCATCTCCTTCTTCCTCTATCTCCATCATCATCATCATTATCATCTGAGTCCACAGGTTCACCTGCTTGTGTACTTGAGGGGGATGCATCAGTGGCTTCCTTGCCTTTCCCCTTTTCCCTACGTATCGGTGGGCAGTAGTAGTCTTCATCATTTCTCTCTTCTTGGACTGAATATAACAGTACTGGGACTGGTCTCGTCGATTCCTTTGTTGTATCTGCTAAATCATTTATGGCTTTTATCAAAGACTTGACAGCTTCTGAGGTGTCTTTGACTATATTTATTTACTCTCTTTGCAATGTGTATAAGCTCTCACATTGTTCTTTTAAGGCATTGTGTATGTTGATTAAAGACGTCATGAAGCTTTTATCCTGCACCACTGCCTGATCATGGAAGAGATTGAACTCACTGTGGAGTTCTGTCCCCAATTTTCCACGAGTTTTGTCTTGTGCAAGGGCTTTTTGTCTCAGCTGTCCCAGACTACCATGTAATTGTGCAGTTACATTGTCATGGGCTTGCTGCCACTGATTTTGTGCGGCCAGTTTGACTGCCACGTCACGGATAATCGCTGCTTGTATATCCTTCACCTCAGATTCCACCTTGGTTAACTTTATCAATAAGAGAGCTATCTCATTGTTGTGGAGGTCCTACCCTTCTTCCTGTTTCCGTTGTACTTCCAGCAACTTTAATGCATTTTCTTGAGTTGTACCAGTCAGCCTATTGAAGATAACATTGGCAGAGTCGATAGAGGTATCAATATTTTGACAAATTTGTGTGAGAGCTATCTCTAAGTGTTTGGATAAATCTTTTAAGTTGGTCTCATGCTCCTTAGAAGGTTTAGCAGTTCCTGATTTTGATATTTGCTGTGCACTAGATACACGGGAAAATTGTGGCCCCGAGGGAACATCTGCCCTTCGAAAGCCTGCACTAAGGGACGGAGATTGACTAAAATAAGGTGTGTCACAGGTGGAAAAAATCTGTACAAACTGGGCCGAGCTTTCATCATCTGAGTTGTTTGGTCGAGTATCCAACAGTTCTTTTTCCGTAATCTGTTTTGGTCCTTTAGGATACTTTAGAATTTCAGCCATGCAGTTTAAAAGTTTTTCTAATAACTTTAACCAGAACACTAGGTCGTCGAGTACTGGGTCTGGTACCTTGAGCCAATATTCTCCATCTCCTTTAAAGTGCTTGAGTAATTTGATGAATCGTAGGTGGCGCAAGAGGTATTCTTTTGGAGATGGTATTGAAGGGTTTAGTCAATTCAATTCTGAGTTTAGAACCTGGATTTTCCTTTTGTGGAGGTTTAAAATGTACTTGTAGTACATATAAGTGTATCTTAGGCCCAGGCCGAAGGGACAGGTTGTTCTTGGCTAATGGTGCCCAGTTTCTTGATATTGAAGTATTGAGTGCTTCAATCGACGAAGTTTGTAACTCAGTTGAACTTGACTACAAATTCAAACTATATTAAGTACGATATATACGATTGAATTGATCCCTCGTGGAGATCCCAAAAGGTATTGTGAACCACAAGGGTTCTTGGGTAAAGTCTTCTTCGATTTGGAATAGCTGAGTATCGAAGGTTTCTTCAAATACATGAATGTAAATGGGACAGTGAGGTGCTACGAAAATGTAATTGAAGTGTGAGCTAAGAGTGGAGTTTAAAGTGAACTCATAGTTCATATAGTGGGCCTTGGTAATAGGAGAACTATCAATATACTCTTAGGCGGATGCCAAACTCTAGTATAAGTCTGAGTGACGTAGGCGAAATCTTTGATTGAAGAATTGGTCGAGAAAGGCTCATCTCGATAAATAGGTAAAGTAAGGATTTATAGCATAAAATAATTTTATGTTGATAAGATCTCTTCTCCGTTGCTTGATGATGTCTGTAAAGCTCAGGAGGCACTTCAATAGTTATATCCTATATCTGCGTATTTGCGGACTACTTCTAACTACTTTGCCTCTGAAGTACAATTCTGGTTTTAATATACAAACATCCAGAATCTTAGAAGTGCGAACACCATTTGACCCTGAAACTTATCACACCCTTTCATGATTACACAATAGTGTTCCTCTATTGAGATGACTGCGCTATTTGTTATACCAAGCAGTGGCCTTCAACTTAGTTGTCCATATAGACTATTATATTATATTAGTCTTACTGACTATCATTCCCGTAGTCTCTTCAGTCATGAAGTGATCAAGTTCATGTAGGGCAACCTAGTGCTAATTGCAAGTCCAAGCCCAATGTGTCAACGTCTAAAGGGTCTCTGACTTATCTAGGTTTTCCTTTCTGAGAGTGCTGCTCCTTGGTCCGCCGGCTTCTATAGAGCGGTCCTATTACTAGGACCAACCAACATACAGCTGATCTCAGAAGGGCATGGGTGGATCTCGTATGTCCTTAATAGCTTCTACTACTGGGATATCCTCTTGGAGTTTTTCCTCGAAAATGTCTCCTCACATTTGACTTATAGTTTAGGAAGCCTAACTTTGAAGCCTACTATCTCAATGCGCCTCCAACAGATTCCTTCACTCCGACTTCTCAGATGTCGCCAACGGTCCCCTTCTCGTATATTCTGCTGACAGCATGCGGTCGAACAGATGGCGGCAACGTATATGGTGTTATGATGTAGACTGCTTTGATGTGACACTTTAGCTACAGGACGCAATTCTCTGAATCTTGCTCAAGACGTGCAGGCCCCATCAGGGGGCTGGAGGCGGGTGTTGGCCTCTCCAGAAAATCGATAGTATGTGCGCAGTTACACCACAGTTAGGTCTGTCCATTTTTTGTCACAGATTTCCATATGCCTAACATAGTTGACAAAGAACTCAACTAAATCAGTTCACCAGTACTAACGGCGAGGGCGTCAAAATAGTCTGTGTCCATATGAAACTAGAATCCAATTGGGTACCCACTGTGGCGCGGGTGTATCAGGTACCAACCGTGACAGGGATTGGGTAGTCAATGTGCAACTGCTGAAGTCGAAACTCAAAATGATTATGGTAGCACAAAACAAGTCTCTTCTTTCAAGAACAAAGCAAGTAGACTCTAAGTGAAGGAATCCCACATGGGAGTTGTAAGCTTGTATGCAAGGAATTAATATATGTAGAGTCATGACCTAAAGTGAAGATAGTTAACATGCTCACATAAACTGGAAGCAACAGTACGAACTTACTCCAGTTACCTGGCAGCCACCCATTACGCGTGTACAAGCAAGTTATTATACCGAAGCAGTTGGCAGACTGCGATACAAGATCCACCCAATAACAATAATGATAGGATGAGAACTGACACGGGCTATTCTACCTACTATATTAGTCCAAGTCGTATTATACATATGTATTGTCTTGCCTTCTGGCCAGAGTGTTGGGTAGGGATATACCACTTTGGTGCTCAAGGCACCTCTGAGGTAGCTGGATGGATAACTGCAACCCCAAGGGAAAGAATCAGTGAAAATGGGAACCCTATACCCAGAGAGTAAAATGGCTAATAACCGCTTGAAAATCTACCATAAGCCTGTGTCTGGTATGTTGGAAAAAGGCATCTAGCCAGAAAACTGTTCCTTCGCAATTGTGTATCTGTGAAATACTGCTTAGTATGTAGACCTAGATTGTTAGAGCTAATAAGTAACTAGTTTGTCTGAGGAGACCTCTTTGGTTGAAACTATGTAGGCATCGCAACCAATATCTTGTCACTTATACCTTACACCAATGATTCTTAAATGAAAGAACCAAGTAAAACTAATTCCTGCTAAGCACATGGAATTAGATGCTCCAAAACCAAAACGATACAACTTTCTGGAGGGGATCGCTTACCTCTATATACACGATAAGCAATACAAAGTTAAGGTCTTGTTAGACTCAGGATCGCACATATTCCTTATTAATAAGAACCTAGTTGATGACCTTTGCATTCCTATAGTTGAACGCAACAATGCAGTTGATATTTTAGGTTTTGATAGTTTATCAGCAGCCTCAGGAGAGAAGTGTTATACTCTACCTATAAAATTAGAAATAGGAAAGAACCACCACAAATCATATATATTATATGAAGTTGCTAAAGCAGGGTACTATGGAATGATAATTCCTTTTGGTTGGTGGCATTTTGAACACTCCTGTCCCACATAGAAGATGCAGGAAATTGGACTTTCACCACAACAAGCTGCGAAAATTGTATGGAAAAAGATGAAGGGATAGCAAATATGTTTGAATACGATGAATTAGTTGCTTGGGACCCAAATGCTTGTCACGTCAGATGGATCGGTACAATTGAAAATACGTTGGAAGTTGAATTACTACCAAAGGTATACTGGCCATAAAAATATTTCTTTGAAGCTCAATTGGCAGATAGACTAGCCCCTAGACAACTCTTTGGCCATGAAATTAAATTGGTCCTAGGATCAATGCTTCTCTGGTCACCAATATATCCACTATATGAAAAACAGAGTAAGGCTTTACAAGAATACTTGGAAACCATGATCAAGCTGGGAAAAATTACTCGAAGTCAATCACTAGTACAAGCACCGATATTATTCGTACCCAAACCTGATGGATGACTATGTCTAGTTGTGGATTACCGAAATCTAGCTAAGATTATCATCCTCAACAAACATTCTTTTCCATTGTTGTCTGAACTTTGAGACCGAGTAGCTAGTGCCAAGATCTTCACCAAGTTAGACCTTAAAGACAGCTACTACTTGATTAGGATTAAGGGAAGATATAAAAGGAAAACAGCTTTCTGAACAAGATATAGACACAACGAATATAAGGTTATGCTATTTGGATTGGTCAATATCACAGCAACTTTCCAAGATATGATGAACCAAGTACTTAAAGAATACTTGAATATGGGAGTTGTATGTTAACTAGATGACATCCTGATATATTCAAAGGATGAAAAAGAACACCTTGAAGCAGTCAAAAAAGTCTTACAAAGCCTATCAGACTTTCAACTAGCTGTGTTGCTAAAAAGGTCGACATTTTATGCCAAAGAAGCAGAATTCCTAAGATGCATTGTGGCGGTCGATGGGTTGTCTATGAGTACCCGCAAGGTGGAGTCAATAATGGTTTGGAAACTACCCAAGTCAGTTAGAGATGTGCAACTCTTTATTACATTTGAAAACTTCTACCAGCGGTTTATTAAAAACTTCTCTGCTATTTGCAAGCCAATAACTGAGACATTATTTGGAAATCCAAAGAATTTAAAATGGAGAGTTGAGCAGAATACGGGTTTTGATGAGTTAAAGTACCAATTCACTATAGCATCCATATTTCTTCACTTTTTTCTAGAAAGAGAAACAGTGGTAGAAACAGATACTAGGGATTTCATACTGGGTTGCGTCCTTTCTTCATACTTTGAGAAAAAGTTACATTCAGTTGTGTTCTATTCATGAAAATGAAACACAGTGGGGCGAAATTACTAAATTCATACCAAAAAACTTCTCATGATCCTGGAAGCATTCAAGGAATGGAGGTACTATATTTGGTGGACGCCAAACTCTAGTAAAACTAAGGGATGTAAGCTAAAATCTTTGTTTAAAGAATCTGTGGAGGAAGGCTCTTTTCGATAAAATAGGGCAAAGGTAAAAATTATAGTATAAACAAATTTATATTGTTAAGATCTCTTCTCTGTTGCATGATGATATTTGTAAAACTCGGGAGGCACTTCGATATTTATATCCCATATCTGAATGTTTGCGGACTACTTTTAACTACTATGCCTCTGATGTACTACTCTGATTTTAATATGCAAACGATTAAAACCTTATAAGTGTGAACATAGTTTGACCTTAAAACTTCTTACACCCATTCACAGTTACGGAATTGTATTCCTCCTTTGAGATGACTAGGCTATTTGTAATACTAAACAGTAGTCTTCAACTTAGTTGTCCGTGTAAACTATTATATTACTTTAGTTGTGTTGAGTATCGTACTAGAAGTCTCTTTGGTCATCAAGTGATCAGTATCATGCTGGGTCACCTAGTGCCAATCGCAAGTGCAAGCTCGAGGTGTCAGCCTCTTAAGGGGTTCCAGCTTATCTATGTCTTCCTGTCTGAGCATGCTTCCTCTTAGTCTGCCTACCTCTGTAGAGGGGTCCTATTACTAGGACCAACCAACCTACAACTGATCTTAGAGGGGTATGGGTAGATTCAGTATATCCTTAATAGCCTCCACTACTGAGACATCCTCGTGGAGTATTTTGCCGAAAACATCCTATCATCTTTGGTCCATACTTAGAAGCCTAACCTTGAAGCCTATTATCTCAATATGCCTACCATAGAGATCTTCCACTCCACTTCCCAGATGTCGCCAAAGTTCTCCTTCCATATATCCAGCGAACTGCAGGCTGTCGGGCAGACGGCGGCGAAGTATATGGTGTTATAAAGTGGGCATCATTGATGTCACATTTTAGTTATAGGACGCAACTCTCGAAATCTCACTATTGACGTGCAGGCCTCATATGGGGGCCGGAGGGAGGTATTGGCTTTGGTAAATTCAGGGTCTTTGCACAGTTACCCTACTATGGGTTTTGTGCGCTTTTTTGTTTCAGATTTCCATATGCCTAACATGAGCTCACTCCTACCAGGCTTTGCTGTAAATGCTTTTATAATTTTTATAAATTTTCAAGATACATTTTAAGACTATGTATGGTCTGGCTAAAAAACCTTCAGTATTTAGTGGGCCACAATAGGAAAACCTTTTCCTTATTAACTTACATCTGCCCTTTCTGGCATGTCTGGATTTTCATTATGAAAGTTTTCTACAACTTCCTCTGCATTTTCCATACTGGCAGCTAGCTCCCATGTATTCTCGTCTTCTGAACACTCTTGCCATTTGACAAAGTACTATAGTTCCAACTTGTCTTGATAGTGGCCAAGTACCTGTTTTCTGTAAAAACGTATCTCGCTTCTTGCTATTTTTTCAACCTCACCTTGTAGATCGCCGTCTATGTCCTCCAGCTTCCTAAACGATAGCTGACAATTATCATAAACTGATACATGATAGGTTTCCAGTAATGTGACATGGAATAGGTGGTGAATGTTCCTTCAATCGGATATGTTGAGCTTGTAGGCTCATGATTCAAGTTCTCACCTTTCCAAGATTTGGAATGGACCATCAAGCTTCAACCTGAGTTTCTTTGATTTTCATCGCCTGAAAAATGTTTTTTGCACATAAGATTACTTTGTCCCCCATCTCAAAGTCAGTTTATTGTCTCGCTTTTTGGTCCTCGCATTTCCACATTCCTTCCCCTGTCTTTTCAAGTGATGCTCTCGCTTGTTTATGTGTCGCCTTAATTCAGTTTGCATAGAGTGTTGCTCCTGGATTTTGAGCTTCTCACTCCTTCATCCACTCTATCCATGGATGGAATTTGTAGTTCACGTAGAATGGCAACATCCCGTCAGCCTTAGCAGTGGAATTGTTGTATGCATGTTCAGCTAGTAGTAGTAGCTGATACCAGACATCCTGATTATAGTTGACAAAACTGTGTAGGTATCCTTCCAGCACTTGGTTGTTATGTTCTGTTTGTCCGTCAGTTTGAGGATCATATACCCTTGACATTCTTTGCTCAATTTCTAGCGCTCTGCAAAGGGATTTTCAGAATTCTGCTGCGAAATTTGAGTCCATGTCAAAGACGATTTCACTTGGTCAGCCTTGCAGCCTCCCAACTTCAGTGAGAAATGCATTTGCAACATCTTTGGCAGTGGTCGATGTCTGTAGTCTGATGAAGTATACTATCTTTCTGAATTGATCAACTACTCCCATTATCTGAGTATATCCCTGTGACTCTGGTACTTGTGTGATAAAGTCCATGGAGATAGACGCCTATGCTGTATAGGACTTTTGCAAGAGTGGCAATAATCTGTACTTAGCATATGTAAGTGATTTATTATGTTAACATGCATCGCAGGATCGTATGTAGTCATTGATACGTTCTGCAACTCCTTTCCCATAGAAGTCTTTCATAATGATTTCCATAGTTTACTCTTGTCTGCAATGTCCTGCGACCTTTACATAGTGACATCCTTCAGCAATGTTGGTATATAGTGCCTAACTATTTGGTACAATTAATCTTTGCTTATAATATAGTAGATCATTAGTTAAGGTCTAATTCTTGGGGAAATCTTTTCCTTCGTCTTGTAGCCTAATGAGTTCTTTTGTCCTCTGCCTTCAAGCTGTGTCCATCTTGATATCTGCCTGTATCTCACTTTAGAATTCAGGATTAAACTGCTTCATACCTTTTTGTAGAATAATGCCGTTTGACATTAGAACCTTTTCTGGTACTTCTAAAATTTCATACCAAAGTTCAATGTCTTTAGCCGATACCTGTAGGTAACTGATGCTAGGTTCCTGTTCTTTCACAATCAAAGATCTTGTCACTATATCAGAGCTTCTGAATCCTTCGGTCCCGTATTCTGTCTCTTTTAAGTTGTCTACCCCCATCATGTCCAAGGTATTGTTTTTTTTCTACCAGTTGAGCTATGCGATCACCAATTCTTATCAGGCAGTCCATATCCTTATGGTTGTATAGTACAACCTTAAGTTCACCGGTGTAATCGGCATTGATTATTCCGGCTCCAGTGGAGATTCCACTTCAAACCGCTAACCCGCTTCTTAGAGCAATTCTTTCCTAAGTTCCTTCAGGTAGCTCTATGGCTATCCCAGTTTTTTTTTTAATTCTTCTCTATATTTTGGACAATGTCATCTTCTATGGCATACAGATCATGTCCTGCTACCATTCTTGACCCCTATATTGGCAAGTATACCATTTTACTCAATCTCTTAATCCTACTCACAGATTCCTTTCCACCTCTTCAAGATTTCAAATTTAAATCCTTTTTCCCATCCCAGTCTTCTGCTTCATCGTCTACTCTCGCTACTAGTAATACCAAAAAACTTCCTGATTTCAAAATCTTCTCTTCACGATGCATAGCTCCTTCCTCAGGATAGTACTCTGGCTGTTTGCTTAATGTGTCAGGCTTTTCACCCTTCATTCCTAGTGGGTATACAATACGGAAAGTGTATTCTACTAACTTCTGAGCGCATCCAATTTGACGGCCACTCCAGACTTTCGAGGTGAGAAAGTATTGTAGGTTTTGATAGTTGGTCAAGATTGTAAGAGGTTTTTCCATTCCAATCAAGTAGTGTCTCTGTTCTTTGAATGCTGTGAGGATCGTGAGAAGTTTCTTATCCTGAATTTCATAATTGCGTTCCACTATGTTCAACTTTGGTGAATGGAATGCTACTGGATATAGTATTTTCTCAAAGTATTGAGAAACGTTACAATCAAGTGCAAAGTCACTAGCGTCAGTTTCTACCACTGTGTCTCTTTCTGGAAAAAGGTGGGGGAGTATGGGGGCTGCAGTGAATCGGTACTTTAGTTCTTCAAATGCCATATTCTACTTGACTCCACATTTGAAATCCTTTGGATTTTCCTGTAATGTCATGATTATTGGCTTGCAAATAGCTATGAAGTTATTTATGAATTGTCAGTAGAAGTTAGCAAATCCGATAAAGCCTTGCACATCTTAAACTGACTTGGGTGGCTTCCAAACTATTATGGACTCCACCTTGGGGGTGTTCAGGGACACCCCACTGACCACCACAATGTAGCCTATGAATTCCATTTCTTTGGATTGCATGGTCGACTTTTTTAACAATACCGCTAATTGAAAGTCTGATAGACTTTGTAAAACTCTTTTGACAGCTTCAATGTATTCCTTTTCGTTCTTTGAATAAATGAGAATATTGTCAAGGTAACACATGACTCCAACGTCCAAGTATTCTTTAATTACTAGGTTCATCATATCTTGGAAAGTTGCCAGAGTATTAACTAATCTAAAAGGCATAACCTTATATTCGTAGTATCCATATCTCATACGGAAAGCCATTTTCCATTCATCTACTTTCTTAATACTAATCAAGTGGTAACTATCCTTAAGGTCTAGCTTGGTGAAGATCTTTGCACTGGCTACTTCATCTCTAAGTGCAGACATTAATGGAAGAGAATGTTTGTTGAGGATGGTGATCTTATTTAAATTTCAGTAGTCCACAACTAGGCGTAGTCTGCCATCTAGTTTATATACAAATAATATTGATACTCCTGCCGGCAATTGACTCCGTGTAATCTTTTCTTGTTTGATCATGATTTCCAAGTATTCTCTTAAAGCCTTGAGCTGTTTCTTGAATAGTGGGTATATTGGCCGCCAAGGAGGTATTGATCCTAGGATCAACTTAATTTCATGGTCAAAGGTTGGTCTAGGGGCAAGTATTTCCGCCATCTAGGCTTCAAACAAATGTTTGTAATGCCAGTATTTCTTAAGTAACAATTCGAGTTTTGCTGAATTTCCAATGGTTCCCATTCTTCCAATGCGACTTGCATTTGGGTCCCCAGCAACTAATTCATTGTATTCAAACATATCTGCTATTCCTTCCTCTTATTCCATACAGTTTTCACAACCTTTTGCAGTAAAAGTCCAATTTTCTGCACCTTCTATGTGTGACACTAGGCATTCACAATGCCACCAAATGAAAGGAATTATCATTCCATAATGACCTGCTCTGGCCATTTCGCATGACAGTTCAGACATGTGTCAGTTCTTTCCTATCTTCAATTTTATAGGTAGGGTATAACACTTCCCTCCTAAGGCGACTGATGAGCCATCAAAGCCTAAGATATCAACTGTATTCTTGCATTCAACTATAGGAACACGAAGCTCTTCAACTAGCTCTTTATTGATAAAGAACATGTTGGAGCCTAAGTCTAATAAGACTTTAACTCTATATTGCTTATGGTATATATGGAGGTAAGCGATCCTCTCTAGGTAGTTGTATCGTTTTGGTTTTGGAGTGTCTAATTCCACGCACTTAGCATGAATTAATTTTTCTTGGTTTTTGTGTTTAGGCATCGCTGGTGTTGGGTGTAGGTAACAAGATGTTTGTTACTACGCCCGTGTAGCTTTGACCACTAAGGTCTCCTCAGACAAACTAGTAACCTATTAGCTCTAACAATCTGGGTCTACATACTAAGTGGCATTTCACCGATACACAATTGTGCACGACCAGTTTTCAGGCTGGATGCCTTCTCTCAACATGTTAGGCCTAGGCTCATAACAGATATTTGGAGGGTTATTAGCCATTTTACTTCCCAGATGTGGAGTTCCCACTTTCACTGCTTCATTTCCTTAGGGTTTCGATTATCCGTCCAGCCACCTCAGAAGAGCCTTCGGAACTAAAGCAGTACATCCCTGCCCCATGCTCTTGCCCAAAGGCAAGATGGTACATACATATAATATGACTCAGACTTATGTGGTAGGTGGAATAGCCCACATCTGTCATCCTCCTGTCAGTATTGTTGTCAGGTAGATCTTGCATCGCTATGTCCCACTTTTTCGGTATAGTAACTTGCTTGCACATGAGTAGTGCGCAGCCACCTGGTGACTCGAGGAACTTGGTATAGTTGGCTCTCAGATCACATGGGTATGTTAACTATCCTCTCTTTCAGTCAAGACTCTCCATATATTGACTCTTGTGTTCGAGCTCTTTAGTCTCTCGTGGGGTCTATACACTTAGAGCCTACTTGCTTTGATCTTGAAAGGAGAGACTTGCTTTGCACAGCTTTAATGATTTTGAGTTTCGGCTACTGTAGTTGCACACGGACTACCCAATCCCCATTGTGGTTGGTACCCAATACACCCCAGCCCAAGAGAGTTCCCATTTCGATTCTAATTCCATATGGACACTGACTACCCAAACGCCGTCACTGTTAGTGTCTGTGAACTGCCCTAGATCAGTTCTTCGTCCTCCGCCAGTTCCCATATCCTATTTGTTCGGGCTGGTTGCTGGACAGTAGCACCTGTTTGTGCTAATTTAGGCTTTACAATAGCCGACCTTGCACAGTAAATTCCTATTTTTATCGCTCTTGCACTTACTTTTATCACCGATATATGGGTATCTCCCCAACAAGTCTAATAACTGTTGTTTTTCTTCCCACATTTCCAATTCTCATCCCACCTCCAAGTGTCTATCATACTTTGCAGGATACCAGTATGGGCCTATTCGAAGTTTGTGTATGTTGTCTGTGCCATACCTCCAATCTTCTTTTTTGGCCTTTCTGGCTCGTTTTCCGTTTTTGTTTATGTGGTGGGACTCCACCTCCCTTGATATCAGGTTTATTAGTCCTTTGTCTCTTTAGTTTAGAGTCCTATTGGTCTTCTCTTTTGACTTGATGGACTTCTCGTACTTTATGTGGTTGGTCTCTTGCCAGCTTCTTTCTTGCGAGTAATGCTTCTTCAGATTGACTAACTAACCTCAATGCTGCTTCCTATTCCTGATCAGTATCATATCGTAATGCCGGCAACTTGCAGACTATTTGTTCTATAAGCTTATTTTCTACTTCCTCCCTCCCGGATTCCACCGTCATGCATGCTCTAATATTGAGATTATGCATGAATGTCAAAAATAGCGCTATATTGCCTTCATACTTTACTTGCTTCATGTCTTGAAGCACTTGTCTTTTGGCTTCTACCAGGGCAAAACGTTTCATCATGTCATGTTCAAACTGGGTCCATGTAGCCAACTCTGACTGTTCGGTTTACCTCTGAAGTCTGTCCATAGCTTTGCTGTACCAGATGGTATAAGGAAGGACTATATCTCCTTTGATATGATTGAGCATATAGATGACTCGTTCTCAGGCATTGTTCCAGATCCACGGGTTTCTTTCGAAATAGTCTTTACATTGTATAATCCAGATTCATTTCTCTTGTGTGGATTTGTCATCAATGAATGGGGATGGTTCCGATCGTTGCTTAATATTTGGCGCCATCGCATTGGCAAGTCTTTCTGCTATACTAAACTGCTCTGGTATTTGTTCTAGCCTACTATGGCTAGCACTTCCTTGTCTTCTACCTCTTTTCTCATCATCGTCATCATTATCGTCATCATCTGGATCCCCAGGGTCAACTTCTTGTACCTATGAAGAGGATGTATCGCCGGCTTCTTCACCTTTCCCCTTTTCCCTTCATGTTAGAGAAAATAGTAGTCATCGTCATTCTCTTCCTCAACTGTGGGTAACTGTGTCGGTCTTGAGTTTCTTTGTTCTGGCACCGCTACCAATAACTTATTTAGCAAAGCTATTAATGCCCTAATGGGATTATTTACTTCCTCCCCCTGCCAATATTGGAGAGTTCTGAGTTACCGAATCTCATTTTGTTGAACTATTTGATTCATTATCTATGCGCTTAACACCTGGTCAATATTTTTGTTGTGACTGATACTTTGAGAACAGAATTCTAGGAATTCCATTCATAGGCTAGTAACTATTTGTTCCAGCATTTGGTTGCGGGCAAGAGCCTCCTGGCTTTCTTGCCCTAGAGTTCTATATAACCTCATGGTTACCTTTTCATTTTCATGTTGATGCTTATTTTGTGTGTCTACCTTTTTTACTACTTCTTGTAGCATTTCCTACTGGATATTTTAAACCTCTGGTTCCACACCTGCCAGCTATATCAACAAGACAGCAATGTCATTATCATGGACATCTTAGCCTTCTGCAATTTGCTGTTATACCATAAGTAGTTTTAAGATATTGTCTTGGGTGGCTCTCTTCAAATACTTGAAGGCAATATTGGCTTTGTCACATGAAATATCGATATCTTGTCTGATTCAATCCAAGGTTATCCCCAGATAACTAGCTAACTGGGCTAGGTTCACAGCATGATCTGCTGACTTTGGCTTTGAGGACCATAATATCTGGTATGTACTTGCCACACTGGAAGATCAGTAATAAAGAAGTATAACTCCTCTCCGGAACTGTGAATCGTGCGGTGTTGATGGAGATTGACTCCATATAAGAAAGTCATCCATCGCTGTTGTATCTAGCCAGGTGTCTATAGGTTCTCCCACCATGATCCTTTTTTTTAGATTTTGTGGTATCTCAGCCAGTGTGACTTTCTCAAGAAAGGCTAATTGTTCCAATAGCCCTAGATGAATGATTACTGGTACTTCATACTATAGTTCTCCATATCTCTTACAAGGTTTAAGGCAGCATATGTATGGTATTCAGTCTCTGAGGTGCTCTAGGGGTGTAGGTAAAAAATGATTTAGGCGATCTGATTCTAGGTTTAGGACCTGAATTTTCCTTTTTTTGAGGTTCCAGATGTACTTGTAGTACATATGTGGGCTTCTAGGCCCAAGCTGAATAAATGGATTGTCCTTTGCTAACTGTGCCTAGTTTCTTATTTTCGGAGGACTGGGTACTCCACTCAGCGAGGTCTTCCAACTTGGTTGAACTCCACAAAAAGTTTAAACCATGCCAGGTAGAATATGTACAATCAAATTGATCCCTCGTTGGAATCCCGAAAGGTATTGTGAACTACCAGGGTTCTTGTGTAAACTCCAGGTCTTCGATTTCGGACAGCTTTATATCGAATATATCCTCAATTATATGAATATAAAGTAAAGAATGAGGAGCTTCAAAAATGTAATCGAAGCGGGAGCTTAAGGTGGAGTTTGAAGTGAACTTGTAGTTCATATAGTGAGCCTTGGTAACAGGAGAACTAACAATATAATGTTAGGCAGACACCAAACTCTAGTATAACTGAGAAATGTAGGCCAAAATCCTGGTTAGGAGAATCTGTCGAAGAAGGCTCATCTCAATAAAAAGGTGAGGTAAAGATTTAAAACATAAAATAATTTTATATTGATAAGATCTCTTCTCCATTGCTTGATAATATCTGTAAAGCTCGGGAGGCACTTCTATATCTATATCCCATATCTGCGTATTCGCGAACTACTTCTAACTACTATGCCTTTGAAGTACCACTCTGGTTTTAATATATAAATGTCCAGAATCTTATAAGTGCGAGCACCATTTGACCCTGAAACTTATCACACCCATTTATGGTTATGGAATAGTATTCCTCCATTAAGATGACTGCGCTATTTGTTATACCAAACAGTGGCCTTCAACTTAGTTGTCCGCATAGACTATTATATTCCTTTAGTCTTATTGACTATCACTCCAGTATTCTCTTCTACTGTCATGACATGATCAGTTTCAGACCAGGCCAGCTAGTGCTATTCTCATGTTCAAGCCTAACATGTCAGCACCTTAAGGGTCTTCAACTTATCTAGGTCTTCCTGTCTGTGTGTGCTTATCCTTGGTGTACCTGCCTCTTTCGAGGGGTCCTATTACTAGGACCAACTAACCTACAGCTAATCTCAGAAGGCTATGGGTGGATTCGGTATATCCTTAATAGCCTTCACTACTGGGACAACCTCTTGGAGTATTTCACCGAAAATGTTCCATCACCTTCAGGCCATATTTAGGAAGCCTAACTTTGAAGCCTATTATCTCAATGCGCCCCCTACAGATCTCTTCCGTTCTACTTCCCCGATCTCGCCATAGGTCACCTCCCCTATGTCCTGTGAACAGCATGCAGTTGGAGGAATGGTGGCGACGTATATGGTATTATAAAGTAGGCTTCATTGATGTAATATTTTAGTTATAGGATGCAACTCTTGAAATCTCGCTAATGACATGTGGGCCCCATAACCGGGCCGGAGGTGGGTATTGGTCTTCAGTAAATCAAGAGTCTGTATGCAGTTACCCTACCGTAAGGTCTGCGTACTTTGTCTCAGATTTCCATATGCCTGACAAGTAGAGAGTAGATAAAGCAGATATACAAAAATATAATAGAAATTTAAACTGTTTCTAAGTTGATCCTTTACAGAAATTAAAGAAATAGAATACTAAATTAATTTTCATACAAGATAATTTTATTCTACATGCTGCTAGAACTACAATGGGATGATTGAAGGAGAATAATATAAAAGGTGTTAAAGATGAACTACTATCTTTCTTAAATCTCAATTCTATTAATTATAATATTTAAACATGACTTAAAGAGTTTTATGGTTTGTATATTCCAAAACAGGTACCAGACTGGAATTGAGTATTATCTGACTTTCTTGCTTGAAATGTGAAGACTCCAAGATAAATATCTAAAGTTCATATAGAAGGATTAGTATATTAGATTGAAATTTTCTAAGAAATACATAATATCAAATTAATTTAAGCTATTACAGTTATGAGTAACAGGTTATGCTTATTAGCACTTCAAATAAGGTTAGATCTTGAAACTTAAAATTAAATCCTAGATCCAATAAAGTAATACTAATACAAAAAAAATGTAACTATACATAACACATTTTTTACTTTCTCACTAAAAATAGTCAATTTCAAACAATTATAACAATGTAATAAGAATTGCAATTTCTATAAAAAAATCTCTAGTTATCCTCCTTGAGAATTTCTACCTTGCAGAGGTTTTTTCAAAAAGTTTCTAGGCTATTGTATGAGTATATAATAGAATAAAAAATACTCTAAGTCTGATACACATTTTGGAGTATACAAACTATACTATAAACATTATACCTACTTGAATGAAGATACTAGCATGGTAGGTAAGATAAAGACTCTCATAGAGGAATCTTTTATTCATTGTTGAAAGTTGATACTTGACTCTTTATTGGAAAGATTAGTTTAGAGTATTTCTAGGAGAATTAATATAGTTATTATATAATAAATATTAAATTAATATTTTGTATTTATTGCTTTTACTCTATTTATTCTATTTATTCTATAAAATATTCTACATCTTTCAGTATATTTGAAGTTGCACAGAAAGTTGATAGTCACATGCAGTAAGTGTAAAAGTAGTATTATTCAGTATGATAATTACTTTTATTACCGAACTGTATATATGATACTACAAAATGGCAAACCTTTCAAAAAGTATTATACTAGTACAAATACTCAGAAAAATGTCCACCCAGAATTACTCATAACAATGAGTAATTACTCTTATTATCTTATAACACCGAAGAGGGTTGTTTGAAGTACTGAGATTTCAATTTATAAATTAGTAAATCCCAATTTCGAAATGGAATCATGGTATTATATATATCGAACACCCCCCTAACATCCCCGAAGTATTGTATCCAAGCCGATCCAAGCCTTTGTATGATAGATACCCCCTCTAGTTTTTCTATAAGCTTTGAAGGCTATTTCCTAGATGCTTTAGTTTCCAGGATAACTCTTAGCCAAGGGGCTTCCGTACTGTACAGGACGCTTCTGGCAATGCTCGTTTAAAGGGATACTATGGGATAATATTATAGATTTGATTTTTTATGGAATGAAGGTGGTGTGCAGGTGTGCCAGCGGCGATGACCAGAGAGGCATCGGGAGGGGCAGTACAAGACCTGCTTGAGTGAATTGGTATTGTTTTTTTTCTTCTTTGGACTGGTCAGGTATCATACTATGTCGAACATGCTTGCATAAACTTGGAGATGTATGATTGATAGAACAACTCTCTTCAAGGTGTTTTAAAATTTGAAACCCCTTTTTGACTTATGGTGGTTTAGATCACAGCAGTGCTTCTTAGTGCTGAGGGTCTTGCCGACAAATATCTAATTCAATCAATTCAAGGCGATATCTCAAACTCAGAATACAAATTTTTTTCTAAGCTGTATATTTGTGCCACGTTTGTGGCTGGCCGCCACAACCCCCGGCTGCTCACTCGCTCGCAACCTGGGCCACTCTAAAGAGTGCCTGTCAGCTCAACATAACTTGACAGCTCAACATGACTTGTGGCTCAACGTGATCTTTTGTGGCTCAATGTCACTCTTCGTAGCTCAACATTGTAGCTCAATGTAGCTTTATTTCTCAATGCAACTTTGCAGCCTACTCAAAATATTGCTTCAGGACTTTATGTAACTTTAAAGCTCAATGTATCTAAGTCCTTGTAGATTACAATAACTTTACATTCTAATATAACTTTATAACCTAATATAACTTTGAATTTCAATATAACTTTGAACCTCAATGGTGCTTGGTAGTTCAATTGAACTTTGTAGCTCAATGGAGCTACACCATTGAACTAGAATGTAACTTTATAGTTGAACATTATTGATAAATTCTATTCAAGTTGTATATAACATTCTATTTTACATCTACAGTATTAAAATAAGAGCTGGAGCACTACAATCAGTAAGAACTCCAAGACTTTGTTTTCAGATATATTCTTCAAGATATCAGATAACTCAGCACACTTTCATAGTTGAACAAGAGCTTCCATTATTGATCTACAACTTGAATACTACGAGCAACACTGCAATTATGCCACCAATACTTCCTATTATACTCCTCAGTCAGCGGGTCGAACCATACAAGGATGTCAAAACAAGAATCCAGGCAGCACTTGCATCTCTTGAGGGATTGGAAGCTGAAAAGTCAAACCTCGCAGCACTTGCTCGCAAGTATGAGATCCCTCTATCAAGACTTCGTGCATGATGGCAAGGGGTACCGTCAAAGCAAGATAGGTAAGCAACAGACTGCTAGCTTTCTGAAAACCAGGAATTTGCAGTCTGCCAGTATTTAGACCACTTAGATGCTGTAGGTGTTGAAATTTTCTATTATTCGTTTCATAAGTATATTTCTTTTAAATAACTTGTATTTCTCTCCTTAGTTATATTTTCTGGTTTACCTATAGATCACGAACATTACTACAGCAAGAGTATATACATGGGGTATTTCGCTTATATTTCATGATAACGATGGGATAATTGGATATATATTTTCTTATTGCATATGCAAGATATTTCGATTATTTTTACTTATGTACTGCAGCCTTTTTAGAAGGTGCATTACATGTTGATTTTCCGCTTAAAATCTCTCACACCATTACGATTTATATATATTTTAGTTGGGAATTACTTGGCAGTTTTTCAGGGTCAGACTTGTTCGCACTTATGTTTCTTACAAGATTTTCCCGATTATTTCTTTTCTTCGCTTAAGTATGCGCACCTGTATATATAGCTGGCTACCGCTCCGAGTGTTAGAAAGAATTAAGGACAAGAACTACTACCAATCTGCCTTCCTACTCCTACCCTCCTCGCCTAAGTGTGCCTACAGTATACCTTTAATACTGTATCGTATTCTCGTACTCAAGCTATTAAGATTGTGCCGCTACATACAAATTCAATAGTAGGAACTAGTGCCCATCTCCCTATGGTTTCTGGTTGTGCAAATGCAGTTCTTCAATATGCTCATACTGGTCCTCTACCAGTGCCAGTAGTTGAAGACTGTTGGGTGCAGTGTTTTCTTGCTCGTCATCCTGAATACTCAATTCGGAAACAGCATACACTCGATATCAACCAAAAGAATGCCCATCAGCCAGCCAAAATAAGGGACTGGTTTGAAAGATACCAGACAGTTTGTAAGCAATATAGTATTGAAGGTGATCGCTATAATTTCGATGAAATGGGCTTCAGAATTGGTGTTGGAAGAGACCAGTGGATCATTACACAAGATCCTACACGATAGTCATACTGTTAGGCAGATGCCACACTCAAGTATATAACTGAGAGACATAGGCCATAATCTTCGATTGGAGAATCTGTCAAGGAAGGCTCCTCTCGATAAAATAGGTAAAGTAAAGATTTAAAGTGTAGAACAATATTATATTGATAAGATCTCTTCTCTATTGCTTGATGATGTCTTGTGAAGCTCGGAAGGCACTTCGATATTTATATCCCGCATCTGAGTATTCGCGGACTACTTGTAACTACTACGCCTCCGAAGTACCACTCTAGTTTTAATACGCAACCGTCCAGAATCTCATAAGTGCGAACACTGTTTGACCCTTAAACTTATCACACCCTTTCACAGTTATGGAATAGTATTCCTCCATTGAGATGACTGCGCTATTTATTATACCAAATAGCGGTCTCCAACTTAGTTGTCCGCATAGACTATTATATTACTTCAGTCTTGATAACTATCGTTTCAGTAGTCTTTTCAGTCATGAAGTGATCAAGTTCATGCCAGGCTACCTAGTGCCAATCGCAAGTCTGAGCCCAACATGTCAACATCTTAGGGGGCTCCAACTTATCTAGGTCTTCCATTCTGAGCGTGCTTCCCCTTGGTCCGCTGGCCTCTATAGAGAGGTCTTATTACTAAGACCAACCAACCTACAGCTGATCTCAGAAGTGTATGGGTGGATTCGGTATACCCCTAATAGCCTCTGCTACTGGAATATCCTGTTAGAGTGATTCGCCAAAACGTCCCGTCACGTTGGGCTCATAGTTTAGGAAGCCTTACTTTGAAGCCTACTATCTCAATGCGCCTCCCAGAGATCTCATCCATTCCACTTCTCAGATGTTGGCAAAGGTCCCCTCCTAAATATCCAGTGAACAGCATGTGGTCGGACGGACGGCCGCGACATATATGGTGTCATGAAGTGGACTTCATTGATGTGATATTTTAGTTATGGGACGCAACTCTTGAAATCTCGCTAATGACACGCAGGCCCTATAAGGGGGCTGGAGGGGGGTGTTGGCACTCCAGAAAATCCAGGGTCTGTGCACAGTTACCCTACCGTGGGTCTGTGCACAGTTACCCTACCGTGGGTCTGTGCACAGTTACCCTACCGTGGGTCTGTGCACAGTTACCCTACCGTGGGTCTGTGCATGTGTCTCAGATTTCCATATACCTAACACATACTTAGGAAGTTCAACAAACAGAGAACTTGTTACAGTTTGTGAAATGATTAGTGGTGATGGCACAGTTCTGCTACCTATGGTCATTCTTCCAGGTGTTATTCACCAAGAACCTTGGTATACAGCAATAGCAATACCAGATAATTATTTGATAGAAACATCAGAGACAGGATACAGCAATGATGTATTATCAATGAAGTGGCTGGCCCACTTTCAATTGTTTTCTCTACAGAGAAAAGTTGCTATTTATCGACTATTACTTCTGGATGGCTTTGGCTTGCACTGCACTAAGCAGTTTATTGATTACTGTGATAATCACAAGATCATCCTATTCTGCCTACCTCCACATACCAGCCACCTCCTCTAACTCTTTAATGTTGTGGTTTTTCAACCATATAAACATTATCATTCAGAGGCAGTAAAAGCTGCAACCCAGACTGACTGTGGTTAATTTGACAAATTGGAATTTCTTGATGTAATTGATTCCATCTGGCAACAAACCTTTAAGGAATCAACCATCCGGTCTGCATTTAGAGCTACAGGACTTATTCCATACAATCCTGATATAGTAGTATCCAAGTTGTCTGAGGAAGTTATTCCTTCAACCTATCCAAGTACGCCACCACGAGTCTCATCACTAACAGTTCCACTTACAATCCAAAGTCTCAAGCGAATGGGAGATGAGTTACAGCGTGATGCGCAAGATCTGTCACCTACATTTCAGTGTAGGCTTAAATTGGTGCTCCAAGGTGGATTGACACAAGCGCAGTCTGGTGCACTAGCATTAGAGTACATGGAGAATACACGAGCAGCTGAAGAAGTAAGAGCTGCCAGGCGCAAAGCTCAGAACCGAAGGCAAATACAGAAAGGAGGAGTAATTTATGCTTCTGAAGCCCGTCAAATGGCAAAAAGCTAAGAGGATGCTGAGTTAGAAAAGGCTGAGAAACAGTTGCAGCGAGCCAAGAATGCAAAGAAAAGATTGGAGTGTGCAGAGCACAAGCCTCTGCTAGATGAGATGAAATTATATTCAAAAAAGAGGCGGAATATACAAGCACATAAAAAGAAAGTATCAAAGCTTATAGTTATGGGTATTAAAAGGGAAGTAAGGTTGGGAAAAATAAATGTAAACTAGAATGTTTTGTAAGGTAGACTTATAATGAAATGTTGAGCCACAATGTTGAGTCACAAATAGTGCCATTGAGCCACAAAAGTTTACGTTGAGCCACAAGTCATGTTGAGCTGTCAAGTCATGTTGAGCTGACAGGCACTCTTTAGAGTAGCCCAGGTTGCGAGCGAGCGAGCAGCCGGGGGTTGTGGCACGATTAGATCCCAACTCCGATAGCGAATAGTGCATAAAGAAATTTGTCCAGTCCTCAGCCCCCCCCCCCCCCCCCC
>JACCEG010000160.1:241623-253456 GCA_014065205.1 Tuber brumale
TTTTTTTTTTTAAAGAAAAAAAAAAAGAAAGAAAGACAAGAAAAATATCACGGACAACTACACCCGAACTTTACCAGGCGCACTCCTCATCTGAACCAAAAACCGTCAAAACAGAGTTTGTAATGGAGCTACGCCTTCAATCGACGAAGGAGTTATATATTGTAGAGCACCTGTACTCAAGACTGTGCTCGCATGAGGTGTGTGAGGTTGTGCAGGGAGGGGGGGAGGCTTCAGTTTAGTGACGGGATTCAGGTTGGTTAGGCAAATGGATGGTATTGTGGTCGGAACGAGTGATTTGCTGGTATGGTCTCGTAAAAGAGGATCTACCTCGGCAATCTTGTGGGATGTGTTATTGCACGTGGTTGTTGTTTTTTTCTTCTTCCCTAGAGCTGGTTTGGTGAGGATGTCGGTGAGGATGGTGATAGGTTAACGGAGCGGGAGACGGGGTGGGTATACTCGTAAGTGGAATAGTGATGGATTGCCAGAAATAATACCATATCATAGTGTTATTTCATTGAGCTTCGGTTTATACGATGCTAGAAGGTATCATAATTTCCCGGCTAGCGATAAGAGGGTCTAGAAAGATGACCAAACCATGGTGTGTTCACAAAGTATAGTTCGAGTAATAGCCCCCCGTGCTCACTAGAATAGAGAACCATGGCTTTCGCCTTCTACCATCTGACCACCTACAGACCTGATACTCTTGAACTTATTGCTTATCCGCCGTGCAGAGCCAGTCTCATTCTTCCGCAACTTGGTCCCTACACCACTAGTTACTTTCATCTCTCATCTCTTCGTGATTCCTCTCTCTTCGTCATCCCTCTCTCTTCGTCATTCCTCTCTCAGCGCTAACTCTATACCCTATTCAACTATAGTATGACCCCTTTTCTTATTCCGTATTTATTCCTTTCTCATCTCTTTGTCTTCTCCTCGCCTCTCATATTACCAATACCCTGCCATTTCTGGCCTTCTGTTTTGTTTCTTGTTAGTGTTTCCTTTTGCTCCTCCTGAATTGAGGCTATAAACCTACAGGAGCCCATGTAATCAAAAATCAAGGGTCTCTTCCTTCTCCTTCAAACTCATTAATAGGTCCATCGAGTGATCCGTTATGACTTCGGTATAGGAACCTTGCTAGAATAGCTGCAAGACATCTAGGATAGATAATAGTTATCAGAGAAAGTTCTCTGAGCTGATCAGCGGGGCTACCCCGCACCTCCACTCCATGTGCGGTGGTAGAATAAAGGTGGCCCTGAGTGGGCAGGATTTGACTGCCCTCCAGCCCCTGCCTTCCCTCTCAGACGTATTGTTTTGTTCGTTTTACCCCGAGAAAAATACAGTCTCCATCTATCAATGAGAGAACTAGATCCGGGCCCTCAAGGAAATCAGAGCCGGCAGGGCACAGAACCAGCCACTACTTTATGATCCCAGCAGCGAATTACATGTCCTTTTGACTGGCCCACTTGTAAGGGTACGTGAGGAAGAACAATGAAACGAAATGCGTAGGTTGGAGGCCTTGCTCCGCGGGGATATAGTAGGATATACCAAAACTATTCCCCCTAGGAGTAGTCCACCCGCACTAATAGAGGAGACTGCAGAAGCCAAACTTGACTCCAACCCGATCATAGCGCTATGGATACTGAAGACTTGAGTGCGCCTCTCGAACCCCAACATCCGCATGGGCAGATACCAGGATTAGACTTTGTGACCCGCCCCGTGCTGCCTCTGGAAGGTTAGGTGCTCATTGACACACCGTCTTTTGAACTTTTTGTCATCTCAAAACATGTTTTGCGATGATAGTGGTTGGCACGCCGTCATTTGCAAAACATTTTTTCCAGACTGTTTTCATGTAAGGTTGTGAACTGTGCTATGATATCATACTTATGATATATTACAATATAAAATTTATAGGATGTTATTCTTATGATATGCGGTGGTTATGTATTGGTGTTGGTAAATTTTATGTTGAAGGGGATTCTAGTGTTGAAGGCCCTACCTCCCCACACAGCTTTTTAACAAAACCTAGATGATATTTTTTAAACTACACACTTTCTAGCAAGCCACTGTCGGCAAAACGTGTTAAGAGATTTTTTCCAAAACGTCTACCAAAAACGCGTTTTGAGACGACCGTCATCTCAAATGGCTGTACCAAACAGATCCTTGGTGTTTCCAATGGCTTGGGGGCAAGGAAATCTCGAGTACCCCTAATATATTTTAGCCCAGAATTCCGTAAAAAACTAAAACACCTCAGAATTCCCCTAGGATATCCAGAATCCCCACTCACGGATTTGGTAAGGGGAGATGACAGGAAAATTGCGATCCAGTCCTCTGCTTAGGTAAATAAGGAAAATCACAGCAGACCCCATTAGGGGAGGGAAACCCAATGTCCCCGGGAGATTTCCAATTGCTCTAGCTCTCACAGTATCCCCCTAACTTTACAACGGCCAAACTGACCTCACTAGGGGCTTCGGAATGTTTGATTAAAGCGGGTCAGAATTCGTCCATCTACGGATTAGCTAGTGCTCTTGCTGCCATACCTAAGAAAAATTGAAAGAATTATTTCAGCTATTGCTGTTTTCACTACTCGATTATGGTTGTTGCAACCCTGGAAAAAATCTGACGCTGTCGTTTTTTTACCTCAATAATTATTTTAAGTGCGCCATTATGTAATCTTTGAGAGCTGAGGAGGACACATCTGGCCTTTCCTCAGCAAATATCAGAGATTTTTGTGTGGGTACAGCCTTGACGCTGAGTTCGGGAAATCAATTTGAGAAAAAAATACCACCTGTCGAAAGATAAACTGCATCCTTAGCTTTCCAAATTTGCGACAACCATAGTGAAAATAGCAATAGTAGCGGGAGGGTGATTCACAATAAATTTTTCAGATTTCACTTTTCTCTATTTGATGAGTACGGCATCCACTGCTGGTAGAGAGAGGTAGGAGCTCAAGGTTCCCTTAGATCCCAGCGGTATGCCGCCTTTGGGTTGTTGGGCTATGAGGACTGCCGATATAAGCCTGTACCCGAGTACCGCCACTTGCCAAGAATACCTCCGGCAGCCGATATTTTGCTGGATATTTGGTGGGGCCTCCGGGAAAACACCGGCTGGCGGGGGCCTTCTTGGCGAAGGCGCCCGAGTATACTATATAGTGCCTGGGAATAGAGGGCATAAATTCGTTAGAAGTCGTAAGAGTGCAAACTACCATGTACGGTACATGGTGAGCTGCTACTACCTTTTGCTTAAAAGGCTCTGAGAGCTAGCCTTCAATGTGCTGTCCACGGAATGCTTCAGCACCCATTATACTCGGCCTACAGGAGCTTTCTACGCAATTCCTTCCCGCCAAAGAGATAAAATCCTGCACTGACACCCTGGGCCAGCAATGTAAGACGTTGCATGCCAGTACAGACTCCCCGCCGGAAGAGGAGAGAATTGAATATTCTCGTGACCTTTATTAGACCTTAATAAGGCTGGACATCTACTTATACATGATTGACGTTACGAAAAAAACCCTCCGCTATCAATTGTGCACTTCTGCGATTCCCCTAAACTCCCCGAGGTTCCCACTAGTCATTTTTTGTCTCTAGCCCAGCTCTCCTGTCTTTCATTTCAAGACTCTTTTGTCCCTATCGTTTTCGCTCACTTCGAGATGTTCCTTGACCCAAGAGCCTCCCGCATGTTTCATACCAGAATGAAACGCCCTGGACGGAAACCTCAGCGTTCTCACTCCTCGCCTTCACAACAATGTCTAACCCGGTCTCCCAGCTACGACGGGTTCCCAGGGACCCTGAGCAGGTCCAGAAAAGGTGAGAATTTACTCGGGTGGATTTTCTCACTCTAAGTGGTAGATTCGGAAAATCCTCCTTTCCGGATGTTATAAATAACAGAATATCCGAACCCTACTAATTTGCCCCAACTAGGAGAGCAACGAATCACAACCCCTCACTCGCCACAGAACTATCACCCCCCCCAAAAAAAACGAAACCTCCCCAAGACAAGTGCCGTCTCGCTTCACTTGACTTCACTCGACGAATCTTGCAGCAACCCCCCTCCCCCACCGGCGAATCCCGGGAAACTCCGGCCTGCACAATCCCTACCGTCTCACCTTTACGCGCCAGACAACCGGTCCGGACCAAAGCAAACCCGTACCAACGCCACCCACCCCAGCCATCAACATACCGGTATATATCCCGCAATCCGCAACGGGAGCGCGCAAACCAATACCGTGCACTTCAGCGAACCCTCTAGTTCGCGGTCCTGGCCGCCCGCCGCCGCACGTGAAGGTTTCGCATTCCCGGGTCTGAATGGTCTACGGGGTCGGTAGTTATTGGCTCGTCGGGCGGCGCCACGCGTGTTTCCGGCGGGCGCCGTTATGGACGCGTTGGTTAGGTTACACGAGTGATTTACTGTGATTTTCGTGGCGGGGTCTAGCGGGAGGGATACCAGGACCATGTTTTTGCCCCTGGCCTAGATTCTCCGTCGGCCGGGGTGTCCGACTACGTAAGGGTTATTAGTTTTAGTTTGTTTCCCGTGATTCCTTTTTCCCACCCTTTCTACGGGGGGGGAGGTGGCGGCGGTATGATACAATGGTCCATTTTGAGTCGGTTGCGGCGGTGATGGTCGTGCGCGGGGTTTCGAACAGATAGGTAGTAGGTGCGATTCCGCGGAGGTGCTGGAGGTTTTTATTGGTTTTTTGCGCTATTGTGCCGAGCTGGGTACTTGCTCTGGATGAACTTTACTTGAATCGATGGATGGGTGGATGGGTGAGCTGAGATGATATTTTATATGGCAGGCCATGTGGGTGGGGTCGAGTTGAGCTCGGGATTTTCGGGGGGGGGGTTCTGTCATGATACAATACCGATGGTAAATTGAATCTTGATCAACTGCTGGAAGCGCATGGCTAGGTTGAGGTAAAAGCGAGCGCCGTTCCGTATTGACCGGTACACTCTTCACTGGGCCGATGATGAGCGGGGGTATTTTTCGGGCGGAAATGTGAACTCGTCAAAGCATGGCGACCGAAAATTACTGGTTGGTGATCGCTGTTCCTTTAGCCATGCCTCTCGTGAAGGGAACGATGTGGTGAACGGGTGCCGCACATAGCGCAGGGGGTTCATGGTGGCTTGGTGGTGGTTAGATTGAGATTACCGAACGGGCGGACTAGACTATTGGAAGGAAGAGGTGATTGAGCGTTAGTCATGCGAGACACGGTGATGATGGTTGGTTGATTTCATGAAGGCCAGCCAGTTATGAAGATGGTATGATAGTGAGGGTATGGTATCAGAATGCCGCAGGTTGAACTATAGTACCATGGTCGTGTGCATAATGTTAGCGCAAGGGGGAACAAGGCACGTTTGGTTTAAAAGCTCATACAGCTTCGTTCAGAACCTGGTCATAGCAGGCTCCTGATTCGTCTTGTGCCATGGTCTGCTTCATTGAAATCGGCTGACGGTACTCGATGTGCTGTGCAGTACAGTACTGTAACTTCACGAGCACATAGTACCGCATTCGAATCACCACCCAGCCGATAACCACTATAGCCCAGGGATACCGGTATTCTCGTCAGAAGAATAATGTAATCGCGCATAAGCACCAGTCGTCCACAGGTCAGCAAACACTCCGAATTTGACTTGTCCTACCATTTCTACTGATAAGACCTGAGCCACCTCCGCCATGTTACTACCACCACATGCGCAGAGCCAGATCTACCATACAGCGGTCAGGCAAACCATCTACCGAGGACCTTTCTCTTAAAGACGCGAAGAAGCCCGTGACTAACTTAGCACAAATCCACCAATGATGGAACGTGTCTTGGCTGCAGCTGTCAAAAGGAAAACCGACGTTTTAGTTGGGTGGGGTGATTACCCCTTCGGGCCGCTTGCAGAATGTATCATACAGGTACGGCACTGCTTGCGGATTTATGAAACGTTTGGGTAGGGGGTGGGGGAATGGAAGAGTGGGTTTGTTGTCCGGCCCTTTTATTTTTGGTTCGCTCGGTAGTCGGAGTTCGAAGGAGTGAGGGGTATGTGAGTGAGGTGAACGGGGTTTTGGTTTGGGAATGCTAGTTTTGAAATGTTGCCCTACTCTGGGAGAGAGAGGATTCGGAGGGATCAGGAGCCGGAGAATGCGGTACCAGAGAGTGTGCTTTTACATACCTGTGAGTACGATTTTATAGGAACATGTTCATTTGAGCGATCTCATAATCTGGATCCACTTTCTTGGCTCGATATTATCGTGGAGTGGCTCGTAGTTCCAAAGTTAAAGCTGGCACTGTTAAAGACTACCGATACAATACAACTCTGACACTATGCATGGATGACCGACCTTCAATAAACCAAGTCTACTCGAGCACTACCGGTATCATAAGCCTAACTAATTAACACCATTGTAGCCGAGCACCACAGTTACATAATGATCGACAACCTCATCCTCTCGCCAAAACCTCTCATCATCACTCGTTCACAGAAGAGTACAGTACGCACTCACTCCCAACAGACACCCTACCCGGTACTTGTTCATCCATCCTGGTAAAGACTTCCTAGACTACTCGCGTGGCCGAATTGAAGCCGGACGCCCTCAGAGAGTAGTGATTGGCGGGCGAGCGAGTGGGGGGATTGGGGGGATTGGGTATGAGCCGAGAGATATTTTTAACCCTCAAGTACGGCACATGGAGATTTAGAGCATATTAACGGCCGCCTGCACAGGTATGACATATTCCCATGCCACTTGAGCTCTATGATCGCTGCTCCCTTGAGGAGAGAAGCCCTAGGCGCGCTATTCCAGCACCTCCTATGTCGTACTAGCATCCTGCTGCTCATGGGAATGGCTCTTGAGTGTAGAATTGGAGATACATCGATAGATATTGATGGAGTGGACGGAGTTGCGGGTTGGCCCGCGGCGATGAATTATTCACAAAGCCAACTTTCCCTTCGGTACATCTGCCTACACCACTCAGCCCGGCATCTTTTAGACTGCACGTTTATTGGCACGCCCATAACTAATCCATGAGGGTGTCCGGCTCCAATTCGGTCGCGCAAGTACTGTGCGGTATAGTACAGTACTCTATAAGAAACAAAGGAAGATATCCACGGTAGCCATTAACCCATAAGGAATGGAAGACGAGAAAAAGCGCAAAGTGAAATACCGGCGGACGATTTTATTCGGGTTAGCAAGCACGGGCGCTGCACGGTAGTCGAAGCACCGACCCGCCTCTGGCCTGCACTGAGCGGACTGAGCGGATGTGGCCTAAACTTGCCGTGGATGAGCCCAACTACCTATTCTACGGGAGCGCCGAAAATGCTGATAGCACGCATACATCGTGAAGTAACGTGGAGAATCAAGCTATCATAAGAACCAATCCGACCCACCATATTCCCAACGGCAAAGCTTATGCCGATAATAGACTGTAGAATAACCGTGATAGAAAAGCGGGAATAAGAATAACACACGCACAAGGGCACGTGGCGAAACGGGTTGAGCTCAATAGGACCAGAAGGTTTCTTCAACTGGTGATATTATACATTTCCTAGGTGCCGCCCAAAGCTCCCCATTCTTTTCTTCCCGATTGCACAATAGCTTTTATCGGGGGTACTGGAAATTTCGCTCCTAGGAGTCAGATATGCCGTGAATTTTCGAGTTCAGCGGCCTGTCAAGCCCAAATTAAACAGGGGACTCTGAAAGGGAGAAACTGGAGGGATTCCCAATATCTCGCCTCTCCAGGCTCTCGCCTTATACCGGAAGAACAGACGGAGGAGTGCAAGGTGACATAGGTCGTTTGAGCCATGAGTAAGAAAGTCCATTCGCTGGGAACTTTAGTCTAATTGCACCGGTTTCCGGTTTTAAAATTACCACAACTTCCCCGATATCGTATGTGAGTCGGGCCCCGCACGAAAATTTAATGAATTGAATCAGATGGCTCGAGTGATATATCGTGTCGACCCTCGCTCATTCCCACCTCCGCCAGACACGAACGCGGGTAACGAGGCGGCGACTCAGCCTGACCCTGGCTAACCTTGCCATCCCCGCCCGAGACGATACATGTCGCCTATCGTCCTATGGTACAGCTGCCGTACCCGCCACCCGGGGCGTTACTCGAGCACACCGGTACGAGCACATCCGCACACAAGGTATCGTTCAGATACAAGTGCCGTGTAGTACTGTACCTGTAGCTAACCGGGACTCAGATCTTGCTAGCTTTCCTTCCTGCTTGCTTGTTAAGTTAAGCTGTAACGTCTCGAGCCATTTTTCACGTTCCGGCCAACTTTCCGTGACAAAACCCCATTATTTCTAAAACTCATGTGTGCAACCCTAACCTAGCTTTCTTCCTCCTTGTTCCCTGTTCCACCCTCCGCTGTCTCCGGTGCTCTAATCGAATGGGTGGGAGTTCTCTCTTTTTCCCCACGAGAAAGTACTTGTAGCAAGGCAAGACAAGACCGACAGTACGGTTACCGGTGTTTGGCCAATTTCCGGCTGTTCATCCAACGAATTAGGGGGAACCCAATTCGACTAGGGTTGGGGCCTCAAACAGATGTGAGGGGCAAGGAAGAAGGTAGGAAGGAAAGAAGGAAAGAAGGAAAGAAAGAAAGCATAAGTGCTATGATAGCGACAATTATTTTTGTTTTATGCCGGGGTGCCGCGATCCCGGAACCCCCACAGGGTGGAACGGCAAGACAATACCCTGCAATACCGGTAGAATAGAACGGAGTAATTGTTTCTGGAAGAAAGTGTATGAATGGGCCTTAGCGGTGGATTTTGTGCGCCCATACTACCGTATGATAGACCATCTGCCCGGTTTTTTTCCTTCACCGTACTTGCAGACACTTCTAATACGGTATATTAGCATGAAAGACAAATAAAATGTTTACCAGCGACGCAAGGGAAAACAACCACTAACCTATCGTAGTAAAAACTCTCGAAACTAACCCTTTGAACTGCCGGAATCTATTTATCCCAAATTCTGTTTAACTGCCCTCGTCTTGTTGATAACTGGGAGGCGACAGCCCCAGAACAAGGATTTGAGACGCCCTCGAACAGACCGCTATTCCCGGCAACCGAAAGTTCGGTTTTTTCTCTGAGCTTTCCTCTCAGCGGTTAATTTCTTTCCTTTTCCCTTTATCCCTTTTAGGGAAGTTGTGGCTTTTCGGGTCTGTCCAAGCACAGCACGGTTTCGGGAATGCAATGCTCGATGACCCGCTGCGCCGGGGGCGGCGTCGATATGATATGATATGATGTGGGACAGCTGAGAAAATTCCGTACTGCATTGGTTTTCAACCCGCAAGCCGGGTCGGCGAACAAGGATAATAAAATTTATTGAATAAATCACACAGTCCCACCAGCACCGGGAAACGCAAACGCCTCTTTCTCCCTCCCATTCCTTCTCCCATAAGAGCGTTTCTGTCCTCTTCCCTGGTCCTTGGTTTGGGAGAGATTTGATCACCCGTCAAAAATAATGTGCCGTATTTAGTTAGGTGCGCGTGTGGGGGGGGAGGGGGGTGATGTCAAGCAATTCCCGGGCCGAGAAAGGAAACATTTCTTCATCCTTCTGCTATTCTCCTAAAGTTGCGAAAGGATGAAGCACACAAGATCATCAGAAACAAAAACCTCTCCTCCCCCCACGCCTTCGTGAAACATCCGTTATCCTCGAGCGCAAAACAAACGGAATTGATACTCATTACGCTGACTACCAATGATTCAAGTGCCTATACGAAAAGGGGTGCTTGGCAGTGGCGGCCTGGCACATTTGTGTCCGTTAAATAATTATTCCCCTGCACAGAAACGGTGCACTTCCACCACTCCCACTTTCCGTTACTAGGAATGGCTCCACCATACTTCATAGGAGAAAAGAAGGACTGAGATAAAGAAATTTATGTTTTGTATAAGCATGCAGATATAGGAGATGATAAAACAATAAGAGTATTGGAGTCTGCAAGGCTACTATTTAAAATGCTATTGTCAGAGTCAAATTACAAGAATAGGATACCTAGTATGTATTCAAAATACTTTGATAAAATCATTTGATAAAAATGAAAATATTAAAAAAAGAGTATTCATAGTAGAAATTCTTGTTAATTTCATAAAGAATATGGGTGCAGTTAAGTGAAAAAGACAACAATTGAATTTTTTGGACATTTTGAGTTAAAAGTAATTTTAGTTTGCATAGCAACTATGGCATTTTTGAGAAAAAGTAAAAACCATTTTTTTGACAGAAACTGAAATAATTCAATAACCAACAGAGTAAATGAGATAGAAATAGAAAAATACAATATGTCTATAGTTATCTTCATACTTTATATAATATGTTGAACTAATATTCTATTACACTTATTGACTTATAAAGCTAGTACTCTACTACTTCCCATTAGCTATTATCTTACTACTACTTATACTTCTTAACTAGTATCTAATACAACTGCTACCTATCTACCTATCAGCTAGTACTTTATTGCTACATTTTTCATCCTAGTAGCTAGTATCCCAGATACCAGCTAAACTGTAAAAGTAGTATTTGTAGTGGATTTCTGGAATTTTTAAGCTCTTTTATAAGTCTTCTATTATTTATAGTAGCCTTTTCCTCAATTTTTTATTCTATTTATTTCTATTACTAGACTTTGTACTTATTAATATATATTTATTACTTCTACTTAGTACTAACTTATTATAGACTCAAGTGACTATGAATTCTCAGAGATATAGGTTGATGGTTTTCAAATTTATAGAATTTTATTTATTTGATGTTTCTTTTTATTATATCTATTAGCTTATTACTAAAGTGAGGAATTTTTCTTGCATTACATGTTTGCTGAGATTATTGGTTTATAAGTATAGTAGTAGATATGCTTAGAGGAAGATTTTTATACTAATAGGTACTTTATACTTAAGAGTTTTTCTTCAGCCAGTATGAGCTATAATTGAACTAGAAAGATTCTATATTTACTGTAACTGATACTACATGTAGACAGTTTTTTCTTGATTTCATTCATTTAACCTCACATAAAAAATAGAGAATGACAAAATAGTATTTTAATATACTTGATGTACAGTTATCTTAAGTTTTTTTTATCATTTTATAACTTATTGATTTAAATTATAGAAGATCTTTCAAAATATAATATTTTATATTTGAATTTAATATGCTTATATTTAAGCTATATATTTTGAAAATAAATAAGTCTTATAATAATTATAATAGTTATCAGCATTAATAAAAAACTTTATGGTTTTAAATTATTTGAATAAGTAATTAATTATACTTAGTAAACTGTTAAATTTACTTTTTATTTACTGTCAAATACCTTAAATAATAGTAATAAATTATTCTTAGTAGTATTACTATATTTATAAGATAGTACTTAGTGGATTGATAAGTATTCACAAATGGTTAATATATTAGTATTACGATCCCTAACCGATATTAGTTCTCAGCAACGGGTAGACGATACTTCTCTATTTGTTCTCTCTCGATGATAGCTCTTAGGCCGATGCCTACGATAAGGTGGGAGAGACTCTCGTGTCTCTAGTCCTTATCGCCTATTGTATTCTTTCTCCAACTCTACTCGCGTAGTAGAGTTCTCGTCTTATATATAATGATTAGTAAAGAGTGTAAAAGATTTATATTCGTAAAAGCATAAAGTAATAAGTAAGGAAATAACTTAAAATGAAGCGTGAAGAGCCTATCTACTCGGCCTTTTTTCTTTTTTTTATTTTTATTTTTTTCTTTTTTTTTTATCATCATGTATTCGTTGTTATTTAGGGTACAAGAACTTGCATGCAGCGCTAGCTATGGCATAAACAATCCCCATTCCTCCTTCCGCCTGGCCCGACCGTATCTCCAAGACCCTCTGGT
>JACCEG010000160.1:255168-300265 GCA_014065205.1 Tuber brumale
AGCCGTCTGAAGCATGGGAAGCGAGCGGTCGCCGACCGTGAGGAGGGGCCTCGCTAAGCGAGGAAAGGGGCGAGAACGGGCAGCAGAAAAGCAGTACCGGAACCCAGAGGAAGGAGAGCCTCGACGCGTAAAAGAGCAGAGGAGGACAGTAGGGAGAGGAGGGAGACGGCCGTCACTCCTAGGCCGAAGCCATCGTGGGAGGAGAGGGTGGGTGGATGGTTCGTGAATACCTAGCGTTGAGGGTTGATTTCAATCGCCGGGTGTGTAGAGGAGACGGAGGATGCCTATCTACTCGGCCCTAGTGGCCTCCTTATATAGTTGCCCTTCACGCTCTTGTGACTCACTCCTCAAATCACGTATCATATATGACTCACAATTGTGAGTCATACTAAAATATCATAAACTAGTTATATGACCAAAGTGGTCACATGCGCAAAACCCATGACCTCCAAATGAGGTCATGTGCAAAATATAACATATTATTATAAACCAATCATATGACCGAAGTGGTTATATGTGCGAAACCCAGGACCTCTAAATGAGGTCATGTGCGAAACATAATATACCTATGACTCATAACTATGAGTCATGTGAAAACCTCTTCCTCGCTAAGCCACATTCATGACAATTTGGTACAAAGTTTTGAAGTCCTATTAGGGACTAATTCTGATAAAACAAGATTAGTCAAATGAGGAAATAAAAAAATAAAAATACAGTACAATCAGTAGAAAAGTGAACAAGGAAATATAGTATTAATTTTTTTTTATATTATTAAATAATGATTTGGTATAGTATAATTAATATGAGAAATGAGAGTAGAAAAATAATTAAGAAAAATTTCCAGATTTTATATAATTAAGTATATAAAGCAAACTAACTAATAATTTTTAAATACACTTTTAAATATATTAAGTCAACTTTTAAAAGGGTTTTTAAATAAAGTTTATATATGGGTAAATTGCAGGGAAAACAAGGAAACTTGCATTTTAGTTGAGTTGAGCTAAAGGCAGTTTTAGTTTGCATAGCAACCAGGAGACTTTTGAGAAAAAGGGAAAAATGTATTTTTGATACAGGAATTGAAATAGCACAACCATCTATGGTATATATAGTCTGAGACAAAAGTATAATAATTTCTTTAGCCTTTTGTTTAATTCTAAGCAAATATTTTTTAGTTTAGTCAAGCTTAATAGGTCAGATAAAGATTATAAACTAATAATATATGTTAACAGAGGTTAAACAAGCCGAGTAATAAGAATCAACAGAGGTTATAAGATCAATCTAATGCTTGGCACTTATTTTTTGAGACTGGGGGACAACCATGTCTTCGCTTTGCAGGAATTTCACTTAGTAAATCTGGTAATTTATTAGTAGAACTCTTACTTTTATCTGCTTCCTAAGCCAGTTCCCTTTGGGCCTCCTTGGCATTTAATGCTCTTGTATTCTTCTTTATACCCACTGCAGAAATTAGCTCATCCTGAGGTTTTAAGTAGTACCATTGATCTTTGTACTTAGATGGTACATAGATAAAATATTTATTCTAAAAATCATGGTGTTTCTCTAGATTCAAACCTGTATCTGGAAGGCCATCAGGTTCAATAACCAAGAAACTAGCTAAAAGAAAGTTTTTGGTTCGTAAATTATATTTAGTCCACTTATCCTGGCGTAGCCATTTTGCCTCCACTATACCAGCATTTAAGGAGATAAAGCGGAAAAACTGATAGTTTTGAATTCACTTTAAGGCTTTGAGGTATGGCTTAAGAGGTGAGTCCCAATCACGAAATAGAGTTTCAGGAGGATCATTGAAAAACTTTACTGCCTTGATCTTGCCTGCTTTATCAGTAGAATCAACAAGTACTGCATACATCTTTGGAGTGCAACTGTTAGGCATATGAAAATCTGAGACAAAGTGCACAGACCTGATGGTAGGGTAACTGTGTACAGACCCTCGATTTTCCGGAGTGCCAACACCCCCCTCCGGCTCTCTTATGGAGCCTGCACGTCATTAGCAAAATTTCGAGAGTTGCATCCCATTACTAAAATATCCCATCAATGAAGCCCACTTCATAACACTATATACATCACCGCTATCCGTCTGACCGCATGATATTTACAGAATATATGAGAGGTACCCTTTGGCCATATCTGGAAAGTAGAATGGAAGAAATCTGTCAGAGGCGCATTGAGATAGTAGGCTTCAAGGTTAGACTTCCTAAACTATGGGCCGAAGGTGACGGGACGTTTTTGGTGAAATACTACAAGAGGATGTCCCAGTAGCAGAGGCTATTAAGGACATACCGGATCTATCCAGACCCTTCTGAGATCAGCTGTAGGTTGGTTGGTCCTAGTAATAGGATCCAGCTATGGAGGTCAGTGGACTAAGGAGAAGCATGCTCAGAAAGGAAGACCTAGATAAGTCAGAGACCTTTAAGACATTGACATATTGGGCTTGGACTTATGATTGGCACTAGGTGGCCCGGCAAGAACTTGATCACTTCATGACCGAAGAGACTACTGGAACGATAGTTAACAAGACTAAAGTAATATAATAGTCTATGCGGACAACTAAGTTGGAGGCCACTGTTTGGTATAACAAATAGCACAGTTATCTCAATAGAGGAATACTATTCCATAACTGTGAAAGGGTGTGATAAGTTTCAGGGTCAAACAGGGTTCGTACTTATAAGATACTAGACATTTGCGTATTAAAACCAGAGTGGTACTTCGAGGGCATAGTAGTTGAAAGTAGTCCACGAATACTTGGACGCAGGATATAAATATCGAAGTGCCTCCTGAGCTTTACTGACATCATCAAGTAATAGGGATGAGATCTTATCAATATAAAATTGTTTTACTCTTTTAATCTTTACCTTACCTATTTATTGAGACAAGTCTTCTTCGACAAATTCTCCGATCAAAGATTTGGCCTACCTCCCTTAAAATCATACTAGGATTTGGCGTCTGCCTAACAGCAAACCTCATTTTTGTTGGCTTTTTGTTTCTGTTAGGCGGACGCCAAACTCTAGTATATAACAGAGGGACGTAGGCCCGAAATCTTTGATTGGAGAATCTGTCGAGGAAGGCTCGTCTCGATAAAAAAGTAAGGTAAAGATTTAAAGCGTAAAACAATATTATATTGATAAGATCTCTTCTCCGTTGCTTGATGATCTCTCACCAACTCGGACTGAGTCGATCTTACTTATAGTAGCTAGTCGGTACTTCTAATCCTCCTACTAACTATGTACCGCTCGCTTTCTTCACGAGTTCAACTTAAGTGCGAACACTGTTTGACCCTGAGAACGAGCACACCACTCTACGGCTTAGTCGCAGCTTCCTATTAGGAGCTTCCGATCTTTAGCTCGTATAGACTATGCCGGATACTCTAGACTTAATTGCTATCGTTCCAGTAATCTCTTCCGTTCACGAAGTGATCAAGTTCGCCACGGGCTGCCTATGCTTCATGCGAGTAAGAGTCCGACGCGCCAACATCTTATGGACTCTTCTCCAGCTATGGCCTTCTACTGAGCGTGCTTCCCCTTGGTCCGCCAGCCTCCGCAGAGGGGTCCCGTTACCGGGACCAACCAACATACAGCTGATCTCAGTAGGTAGGGTGTCATCGGTCTGTCCGTTGTATCATCAACTGCAACTTCCGTATGGGTACTGGGGTCTCCGTCTTCAGTTCTTAATTACTCAACAACCAACCGACCAATTTCTCTCAGATGACTTCCTACGTCCTAGCCAGAGTCCCTTCTGTGCTATTGGTAGAAAATCCCTCGGTCGGAGGTCTTGTGCCGTCGTGCAGGGAGCTCCGAACATGTATGTCCGGTTGGTAGAAAATATCTCATACCAAAATAACTTTGACGACGGTGTGGATTGAACACGTGACCTCTTGATAGATGTCACGTGATACTTCCATTGAGCTATGAACGTGCGGGCCCCATAAGGGGGCCGGAGGGGGGTGTTGGCACTCCGGTAAATTGAGGGTCTGTGCGCAGTTACCCTACCGTGGGTCTGTGCACATGTCTCGGATTTCCATATGCCTAACATGAGCTCCCTCCTTCCAGGCTTCGCCTCGAATGCCTTTATAACCATTTTATAATTTCTTCTAAATACATTTTAAGACTCAGTGTGGTCAGGGTAAAAAACCTTCCGCGTTTACTTGGCCACGGTAGGAAAACCTTTTCCTCACTATCTTACTTCTGCCCTTCCTGGCATGTCCGGATTTTCATTATGAAAATTCTCCACAACTTCCTCCGCATTTTCCATACCGGTGGCAGGCTCCCATGTGTTCTCATCTTCCGAACACCCTTGCCATTTAACGAAGTACCACAGTTCCCGCTTCTCTTGGTAGCGGCCGCGTACTCGTTTTCTGTAAGAACGAATCTCGCTTCTTACGATTTTTTCAACCTCCCATTGCAGATCACCGTCAATATCCTCCGGTTCTCTAGGGGGTTGCTGGCGATTACCATGAACTGACTCGCGGTAGGGTTCCAATAGTGCGACATGGAATACGGGATGAATGTTCCATCGATCGGATATGTTGAGCTTGAATGCTCTGGATCCGCGTCTTTCCATAATTTGGAAAGGGCCGTATAGCTTTGGACTTAGCTTTTTAGATTTCCGTCGGGTGCGAATGTTTTTGGCGTTTAACATTACTTTGTCCCCGATTTTGAAGTCCGGCTGTTGTCGAGCTTTCCGGTCATAATATTTCGACATCCCTTCTCGTGTCTTTTCTAGTGACCCTCTTGCTTGTTCATGTATCGTCTTAATCCAGTTTGCATAAAGTGTTGCTCCTGGATTTTGAGCTTCGCGCTCCTTCATCCACTCTGTCTGTGGATGGAATCCGTAGTTTGCATAGAATGGTGACATCCCGTGAGCGTTAGTTGCGGAGTTGTTGTAAGCGTGTTCAGCTAGCGGTAGCAGCTGATACCAATCATCCTGATCGTAATTGACAAAACTTCGAAGGTATCCTTCCAGCACTTGGTTGGTACGTTCAGTTTGTCCGTCAGTTTGAGGGTGGTATGCCGTCGACATTCTTCGCTTAATTTCCAGCGCTTTGCAAAGGGATTCCCAGAATTCTCCTGCAAACTTTGAGTCCATGTCCGAGACGATTTCGGTTGGTAGGCCGTGCAGCCTCCATACTTCTTTTAGGAAAGCGTTTGCGACATCCTTGGCCGTAGCCGAGGTTTGAAGCCCGATGAAATGTGCCATCTTTGTGAATCGATCAACTACTACCATTATCTGTGTGCATCCTTGCGACTCTGGTAGTTGTGTAATGAAGTCCACTGAGATGGACGCCCATGCTGCATAGGGTATTTGCAGTGGTTGCAATAATCCATATTTAGCATGTCTCGGCGACTTGTTATGTTGGCATTCATCGCAGGATCGTACGTAGTCGTTGACCCACGCCGCTAGTCCTTTCCAATAGAAGTCTCTCATGATTATTTCCAAGGTTTTTTCTTGACCGAAATGTCCTGCAACTTTTGCATCGTGACATCCTTCTGCTATCTTGGTATATAGAGCCTGACTATTTGGTACAAATAGTCGTTGCTTATAGTATAGTAGGTCTTCGGTTAAGGTCCAGTCCTTGGGAAAATCCTTTCCTTCGTCTCGTAACCTAATAAGTTCTTCCCTCCGTTGCCTCCACGTTGTATCTGTTCCGATAGCTGCCTGTATCTCGCTTAGGAATTCAGGATTGAATTGCTTCATTCCTTTCTGCAGGATAATAGCATTTGACATAAGAACCTTTTCGGGTACTTCTGAGATATCGTACCAATGTTCGTTGTCTTTAGCCGATGCCTGTAGATAGCTGATGCTAGGTTCCTGTTCCTTGACGATCAAGGACCTTGTCGCTATATCGGTACTTCCGAATCCCGCGGTTCCTCGTTCCGTTTCTTCCAAGTCGTCAACTTCCATCATATCGGAGGTGTTGACCTTTTCTACCACTAACTGGGCTATGCGATCGCCCGTTCTTATTTGGCAGTCCACATCTTTATGGTTGAAAAGTACGACTTTGAGTTCGCCGGTGTAATCAGCATCGATTACTCCTGCGCCGGTAGAGATTCCGCTGCGGACCGCTAATCCACTTCTTGGGGCAACTCTTCCATAAGTTCCTTCGGGTAGCCCCACGGCTATACCCGTCCTTATTAGTGCTTGTCCATATTTCGGGACAATGTCATCTTCTATGGCGTACAGGTCATGTCCTGCCGCCATTCGTGAGCCTTTTGTTGGCAAGTATGCCTTTTTGCTCAATCTCTTGACCCTAATCACGGGTTCCTTTCCACCTCTTCGAGGTTCCAAATCCAAATCCTTATCTCCATCCCAGTCTTCCCCTTCATCGCCTACCCTCGCTACTAACGATACCAAGAAATTTTCTTCTTTTAAAATTTTCTGTTCGCGATGCGTAGCTCCCTCCTCAGGACGGTACTCCGGCCGTCGGCTTAATGCGTCAGGCTTTCCGCCCTTCGTGCCTGGTCGGTATACAATACGGAAATTGTATTCTACCAACTTCTGAGCCCATCGAATTTGACGGCCACTCCAGACTTTTGAGGTGAGGAAGTATTGTAGGTTCTGATGGTCGGTAAAGACTGTGATTGGTTTTTCCGTTCCGATCAAGTAGTGTCTCCATTCCTTAAAGGCTTCGAGGATTGCGAGAAGTTCTTTATCATGGATCTCGTAATTGCGCTCTGCCGAATTTAATTTTCTGGAATGGAAAGCCACTGGGTGTAGCCTTTTCTCAAAGTACTGAGAAAGGACGCAGCCGAGTGCAAAATCGCTAGCGTCTGTTTCTACCACCGTTTCTCTTTCTGGGAAAAAGTGGTGGAGTATGGGGGCTGTGGTGAACCGGTGCTTTAACTCTTCGAAAGCAGTGTCTTGTTCAATTCCCCATTTAAAATTCTTCGGATTTCCTTGTAATGTCTCGGTTATTGGCTTGCAAATAGCCGAGAAGTTTTTTATAAATCGTCGGTAGAAGTTAGCAAACCCCATAAAGACTTGTACTTCTCTGACCGACTTAGGTGCTTTCCAGACCATTATGGATTCCACCTTTCGGGTGCTCATAGACACCCCATCGACCGCTACCATATAGCCGAGGAATTCCACCTCCGTGGCATGGAAGGTCGATTTCTTTAGCGATACCGCTAACTGAAAGTCTGATAGACTTTGTAAGACTTTCTTAACAGCTTCGATGTGCTCCTTTTCATCCTTTGAGTAGATGAGAATATCATCAAGGTAGCACACAACTCCGACGTCCAAGTATTCATGTAAAACTTGGTTCATCATATCTTGGAAGGTTGCCGGAGCGTTGACCAATCCAAAAGGCATAACCTTATATTCGTAGTGTCCGTATCTCGTACGGAACGCTGTCTTCCATTCATCTCCTTCTTTTATCCTAATCAGGTGGTAGCCGTCCTTAAGGTCTAACTTGGTGAAGATCTTAGCGCCGGCTACTCTATCTCTGAGTTCGGACATTAGTGGAAGGGGATGTTTGTTGAGGATAGTAATCTTATTTAGATTTCGATAGTCCACAACTAGACGTAGTCTACCATCTGGTTTAGGTACGAATAATATCGGTGCGCCTGCTGGTGATTGACTCCGTGTGATTTTTCCTTGTTTGATCATTGTTTCCAAGTATTCTCGTAACGCCTTAAGCTGTTTTTCGGACAGTGGATATATCGGCCCCCAGGGGGGGGTTGATCCTGGAATTAGTTTGATTTCGTGATCGAAGGTTCGTCTTGGTGCTAGTTTTTCTGCCGTCTGGGCTTCAAACAAATGTTTGTAACTCCAGTATTCTTTCGGTAATGATTCGAGTTCCACCGTATTTTCGATGGCTCCGATTCTTCCGATTCGGCAGGCATTAGGATCCCAAGCGACTGATTCGTCATATTCGAACATATCCGCTATTCCTTCATCTTCTTCCACACAGTTTTCACAACTTTTTGCGGAGAAGGTCCAATTTTCTGCATCTTCTATGTGAGACACTGGGTGTTCACGATGCCACCAACCAAAAGGAATTATCATTCCGTAGTGACCTGCTTTAGCCACTTCACACGACACTTCAGAGATGTGTCGGTTTTTTCCTATTTCCATTTTTATTGGGAGAGTGTAACACTTCCCTCCAGAAGCGGCTGACGATCCGTCAAAACCTAAGATATCAACTGCATGGTCGCGTTCTACCGAGGGAACGCGAAGGTCTTCAACTAGGTCCTTGTTTATAAGGAATACGTTGGATCCCGAGTCTAATAAGACTTTAACTTTGTATCGCTTATCGTGTATATGGAGGTAAGCGATCCCCTCCGGACAGTTATATCGTTTTGGTTTTGGAGCGTCTAGTTCGACGCGCTTGGCGCGGATAAGACTTTCTTGGTTTTTTCGTTTAGGCATCGTTGGTGTTGGGTGTAGGTAACAAGATGTTTGTTACTACGCCCGCGTAGTTTCGACCATTGAGGTCTCCTCAGACAAACTAGTAACTCTTTAGCTCTAACAATCTGGGTCTACATACTAAAGCGGCGTTTCACCGATACGCAATTGCGCACGACCAGTTTTCAGGCTGGATGCCTTCTCCCGACACACCAGACCTAGGCTCATAGCAGATTTTCGGGCGGTTATTAGCCATTTTACTCCCCTAGTGTGGGGTTCCCGCTGTCACCGAGTCCTTTCCCTTAGGATTTCGGTTATCCGTCCAGCTCCCTCAGAGGGGCCTTGCGCACCAAAGCGGTACATCCCTATCCCACACTCTGGCCAGAAGGCAAGATAGTACATACGTATAATACGACTCAGACTCGTGTGGTAGGTGGAACGGCCCGCGTCGGTTGTCCTCCTGTCGTGTATTGTTATCAGGTAGATCTTGCATTGCTATGTCCTAACTTCTTCGGTATAGTAACTTGCTTGCACACGGGTAGCAGGCGACCACCAGGTGACTCCAGGAACTTGGTACTGTTGGCTCCCGGGCCATGTGGGCATGTTAACTATCCTCTCTTTCGTTCAAGACTCTCCATATATTGATTCTTGTGTTCGAGCTCATAAGTCCCTCGTGGGGTCCCTTCACTTAGAGCCTACTTGCGTTGATCCTGAAAGGAGAGACTTGCTTCGCGCCGCTTTGATCATTTTGCGTTTCGATTCCCGTAGTTGCACACGGACTACCCGATCCCCGTCGTGGTCGGTACCCAATACACCCCAGCCAAAGGGGGTTCCCATTTCGATTCCAGCTCCATCAGGACGCTGAATACCCAATCGCCGTCGCAGTTGGTGCCAATGAACTGACCTAGGTCAGTTCCTCGTCGTCCGCTAGTTCCCAGATCTGATTTACCCGGGCTGGGTTCTGAGCGGTTGCAACTCTGCGAGCTAATTTAGGCTTTATAATAGCCGATCTTGCTCGTCGGATTCCCATTTTTATTGGTCTTGAGCTGACCGTTGCCGCCGATATATGGGCATCTCCCCAACACGTCTGATAGCTGTGGTTTTTCTTTCCACAACGTGTGCAATCTCCTTCTTTCCTCCGAGTGTCTATTACACTCTGCGGGATACCGGTATGGGCCTGGGCAAAGTTGGTATGGGTGGTCTTTGTCGCACCTCATAATCTTTTCCTGGGCTTTTCCGGTTCATCATCCCTTTTTCGTTTCCGTGGTGGGGCTCCACCTCCCTTGACATAAGGTTTAGTGTCCCTTTATCGCTTTGGTTTCGAGTCACGTCGGTCTTCTCTTTTGACCTCAGGGACTATTTTGGGCTTCGACGGTTGGTCTCGCCCAATCCTTTTTCTGGCTAGCAGTGCTTCTTCAGACCGCCCGCATAGCCTTAGTGCCTCCTCCCATTCTTGATCCGTCGTGTATTGCAGGGCCGATAGCCTGCGGACAATCTGTTCCGGAAGTTTGTCCTCGACTACTTCTCTCCAAGATTCCCCGGTCATGCGTGCACGAATGTTATGGTTGTGCATGAGGGTCAAATAGCGTTCAATACTGCCGTCATACGTGACTAGTTTCATTGCGCGAAGGGCTAGTCTTTCGGCTTCCACGGGGGCAAATCGCTTGATCATATCATGTTCAAAGCGAGTCCATGTCGCCAGCTCTGGTTGCTGGGTTTCCCCGTGAATTCCATCCATGGCCTTTCGATACCATACCGTATAAGGAAGGACCATCTCTCCTCTCGTACGACTGAGCGCGTATATGATCCGTTCTCTTGCATCATCCCAGATTCGCGGGTTTCTCTCAAAGTAATCTGTGCATTGCAAGATCCACACGCAGATATCTTGTCCGGGCTTGTCTTCAAAGAATGGGGGTGGTTCTGATGGTCGCTTAATGTTTAGCGCCATCGCATTGGCAAGTGTTTCTGCCATACCAGACTGTTCTGGTGTTTGTCCTTGCCTGCCTCGGCTAGGACCTCCTCCCCGTCGTCCTCTCTCATCGTCATCATCGTCATCGTCACTAGGATCCCCTGGGTTACCTCCCTGGGCACCTGAGGGGGATGCATCAGCGGCTTCTCTGCCTTTCCCCTTTTCCCGACGTGTAGGTGGAGCATAATACTCCTCGTCGTCCGTCTCTTGGACTGCGGGTAAAGGTGCGGGTCCTGCAGCTTCGGGACTTGGTACCGCGGCTAGTATCTTATTTATTGCCGCTGTTAACCCCTTAAGGGTTTGGTTTGTCTCGATATTCTGCAGTTGTTGCTGGTCAAAAGACCTGCGAACTTCCGCTTGGCGCGCGTTCTGATCCGTACGCATTTGTCCTAAAGTGCGATTGACTTCTCTCTCGCGAGTGCCACTTTGGGTCTGGAATTCAGTGAATTCCGCCCGTAGACTGAGGACCATTTGTTCCAAAGTCTGATCCCGGGCTAATGCCGCTTGGCTTTCTTCCCCGAGTGTCCCATGTAACCTCGTGGTTACTTCTTCATGTTCCTGTTGACGCCGTTCCTGGGCGTCAATCTTCTTTGCCACTTCCCGTATCATTTCCTCCTGGATCCCCTTTATTTCGCTTTCCACGCCGGATAGCTGCATCAACAAAATTGCGATATCATTGTCGTGGATGTCCTGTCCGTCGATGATTTGCTGTTGAACCTTAAGTAGCTTTAAGGTATTGTCTTGGGTAGCCCCTTTCAAATGGTTGAAGGCGATATTGGCTTGGTCAAGCGAGGTATTTATGTCTCGTCTTATTTGACCCAATGTAACTCCAAGACGCGCAGCCAACCTGGCTAGGTTTGCAGCGTGTTCTCCTGGCTTCGGGGTCGACGCTCTTGAGATCCTATGAGTGCTTGCGACACTAGAGGATCGGTGAGAGGGGAGTATCCCTCTTCTGAATGCAGGATCCTGAGGTGTCGTTGGGAAGGGACTATGAATTGCGGAATCATCCGCCTTATCGGTGGTGTCGGGTCGGGTGTCCATAGGTTCACCCGCCGTTATTCTCTTTCTTGGATCCTGGGGTATCTCAGCCATTGTGATGCTTTCCAGGTATGCTAACTGTTTTAATAGCCCTGGATGAGTAATTACTGGTACTTCGTACCAGAGTTCTCGATATCCTCTAAAGAATTTGAGGAATCGTATATAAGGTACCCAACGCTTGACACACTCTAGAGGGGTAGGTATAAAGGGATTCGGTTGGTCCGACTCTGGACTCAAAACCTGAATCTCCTTCTTTTCGAGGTTTAGGATGTACTTATAGTACATATAAGTGTGTATTAGGCCCAGGCCGAGGGGATGTCTGGCCCTCGGAGAACTGTGCCTGGGGTTTCCTTTTCTTTTTCTTTCGTCTTCAAAGAGCACTGGGTGCTCCAGTCGACGAAGTTTTCTGACTCGGTCGAATTCCACTCGAAGTCCGAACCGTGCCAGGTACGATATATGCTATTGAATTGATCCCTCGTTGGGATCCCAAAAGGTACTGTGAACCACGAGGGTTCCTGCGTATATTCTTCTTCGATTTCGAACAGCTCGGTTTCAAATATTTCTTCGAAGGAATGGATATAGATTGGACAGTGAGGTGCTTCGAAAATGTAATCGAAGTCTGAGGTGAGGGTGGAGTTTGAGGTGAACTCGTAGTTCATATAGTGAGCCTTGGTAACAGGAGAACTATCAATATACTGTTAGGCGGACGCCAAACTCTAGTATATAACTGAGGGACGTAGGCCCGAAATCTTTGATTGGAGAATCTGTCGAGGAAGGCTCGTCTCGATAAAATAAGTAAGGTAAAGATTTAAAGCGTAAAACAATATTATATTGATAAGATCTCTTCTCCGTTGCTTGATGATCTCTCACCAACTCGGACTGAGTCGATCTTACTTATAGTAGCTAGTCGGTACTTCTAATCCTCCTACTAACTATGTACCGCTCGTTTTCTCTACGAGTTCAACTTAAGTGCGAACACTGTTTGACCCTGAGAACGAGCACACCACTCTACGGCTTAGTCGCAGCTTCCTATTAGGAGCTTCCGATCTTTAGCTCGTATAGACTATGCCGGATACTCTAGACTTAATTGCTATCGTTCCAGTAATCTCTTCCGTTCACGAAGTGATCAAGTTCGCCACGGGCTGCCTATGCTTCATGCGAGTAAGAGTCCGACGCGCCAACATCTTATGGACTCTTCTCCAGCTATGGCCTTCTACTGAGCGTGCTTCCCCTTGGTCCGCCAGCCTCCGCAGAGGGGTCCCGTTACCGGGACCAACCAACATACAGCTGATCTCAGTAGGTAGGGTGTCATCGGTCTGTCCGTTGTATCATCAACTGCAACTTCCGTATGGGTACTGGGGTCTCCGTCTTCAGTTCTTAATTACTCAACAACCAACCGACCAATTTCTCTCAGATGACTTCCTACGTTCTAGCCAGAGTCCCTTCTGTGCTATTGGTAGAAAATCCCTCGGTCGGAGGTCTTGTGCCGTCGTGCAGGGAGCTCCGAACATGTATGTCTGGTTGGTAGAAAATATCTCATACCAAAATAACTTTGACGACGGTGTGGATTGAACACGTGACCTCTTGATAGATGTCACGTGATACTTCCATTGAGCTATGAACGTGCGGGCCCCATAAGGGGGCCGGAGGGGGGTGTTGGCACTCCGGTAAATTGAGGGTCTGCGCGCAGTTACCCTACCGTGGGTCTGTGCACATGTCTCGGATTTCCATATGCCTAACAGTTTCACAGTTCCGAAGCCATGATCAACACTGTTTCTTATATGACCCTTTATCTGGAATCCTAAGATGATTTCCTGCATGTTTTGAGTGAGAGCAAGCCAACTGAGATACCATAGTATTGTTCCATTCTTATTTCGTCCTCCATAGTTATTTGCCCAAAGGCGTAAATTTACTATATGTTTTGGAAGCGTAGTCAAGAAACAATGACAATATAAAATTGTGACAACTTCAAGTTGGTTAACTTCTTTACCTTGTTATGCCTCCGTAAACATTGCATGATAATGCTGATCAATTGCATCATCAACAATACCAAATACATAGAGCTTAAAAGAAAATCAATAGTACCATTGAGATAGCTGTTGTGGTACTCTGAGTATTTCCACAACTTGTTGACAATCAAAGGAAAAGGCACCTGTTTCAGACTTAATACTCTTTACTACCTGAATGTCTAGCTTATAAGCTCTACGACAAGCTCGATTCTCCAGTTAATGAAGTTGCAGCTGCTGTTCTTCCTCACTCCACTCCAATGCTTTTACCCCCCTAAGCTCTGATTCATTCACATTACTAGCTCCTTCAACTCGCTGGCTCTGCGTACTCTTAGGTAGATTTTGCAGTATGGTATACTCATTACAGACATTTTTAGAGGATTTTCCAATTTTCATAAACCGCAAATTCTCTGAGCTTATCCATATCCTAAAAAAATTAGTAAATGATATAGCAGTATTATCTTCCTTACACTTTATAGATATAAGATACATCTTGTAAATTGTATCATAGGAAAGATGTGAAGGTAGATAAACTATTTGCTCGACTTCCATATAGTGAACAAGCTTTTCATCAGTAAGCTTTCGCTTATTGCTTCTTGTTGCAATAGCTTCGCCTTCTTCCTTTTTCATTCTCCAGAGGAAACCTTCTACCTTAACTATTGCTCTCTGAGGTATTTTGTTAGAAGGTGTACGATTATGATTCCTATGAGGCTTTAGAATTGGCATTTGAGTTTAATGTAAGTGGTAAATTAAATCGTAAAGCCCCTGCAATGATATATTCCAATGATATATTCCAAAAGGTAGTAGAAACCTTTTGACATACAATATCTATGAAGGGAAGAATATACTTAATCTGTCTGTATTCATGCTTACTCAAATGATAATTACTCTACTGTTTCTTCCACTGCTCATACTGTGCTTTATTATTTGAGAAGTGGGGGCTTAGCAGGTATGTAATCATTACCTTCTTTACCTTTCTTGACAGCTTGTCATGATATGACAGCTATTTCATCTATATTTCTGGATCTCCTCTTTCAACACATTTGTGTTTACAAGTGCAAGCACAAAGAAGCTTTATTAAGTACTTAGTATCTTGGTTAACTTGCTTCTCATTCTCACTGTCTGCTTTTAATCTTTATTTTAGTATTCTATTATTTAGAATAATCTATGTTTGAAATTTAAACTTACTAGTATCAAATAAACTTTTTTTATCAATCGTACAATCATCAGAATCAGAGACTGAGCCTAGATTATAACTATCAGTATCTGATGAGAAATTCTCTCAATTAGTCTCTATAGTTTTTACTAAAGTGATAATGTTGAATAGATATCAGAAAAAGTTGAGATTGTGATAAAAGAATAATTTCTAACTAGAGAGTACAGACAATATTATTCAAGTATTCTTTGTTACTAGGTTTATCTACAAGACTTAATTTACTCTTTTGAGCCCTTATTCCACTATAATAATTATACAACTCTCTTAAAATCACCAGATATCACCAAATATCTTCTTACAATCTTTCTTCCTATACGCTTATCTTCACTTATGGTGCATTTATTATTCTTCATACAGGTTTATAATGTCTGTTAAATCATGGAGCTATAGAGACATTGAATAAACTATACAATAACTCCAGATTCTATTCTCAAAAATGTTTGAAAATTAAATGACTGATAGATTTCGAAGTAGGCTATTATTGTATGCAAGAAAAAATATTAGGCAGATCTCTAAAATAATCTTTGCAGGCCAAATATTACTCGAATCTTTACATTAAATATATTTCAAGATGCTCAAAAGGTGCTCTATATAGTGCTTAAGGCTCAGGACCATAGAACCTTTTTTGTTGTTATTTGAAAGTTTTACCATTTTCATTGAAATGCACTTATATGTACTTATAATATAAGATTGTACAAGTTAAAATTTGACTCTAATACTTCAATATTAAAATATTCAATTTCTCTTAACTGTCGGACTAGAGAGGTATTAGATGAAAGCTAATTCTAATCTGTATTGAGCAACTTGCTAGTGAGCCAGAATCTTTATTGGAAATTTTTTCAACAAAGACTTATCTTAATAAGTATAAATAAAAGTAAATATTTAAATAGTAAACAATTTTATATTGAGAAGATCTTTTCTCTACTATTATATAATGTTTGTAAAGCTTAAAAGATGCCTCAATATTTATATCTCATATTTACTAATGAGTATTTGCAGACTATATCTAACTACTATGCAACTAAAGTACCACCCTAATTTGAAAATACAAATGTCTACAATCTTATAAGTATGACCACTATTTGATCCTAAAACTTCTTACAATTTTTTTCAATCTTAAAGTATTATTTCTATGCTTGGATACTTATACTATTTGTCTTTTAAAAATATGCTTTTGAAGCTTAAACTATATGAACTATCTTCAATACTCTATTTACTATGACTATCATTCTAGTATTTAGAATCTTGTATATATATACAATTAATTCAAATACTATGAGCAGTTATATATATTCTGGAATTTAATTGATTTTCCTATTTCTTATAGGATTTCAAGTTTGTAGAATATGTAATATAAAAACCAATAACCTAATAAGTGTCTTGTAATATGAGTATAGTTTTATTGGAATTTATATATGGGCTATCTGTCAACCTTTCAAAATTAATTTTATTATATTACCACTTAGGTATATCTTTAAGAAGTACTTCTAGTAACTTAAGTAATATTTTATAGGTTTTGATGAACTCTGTAGCATGTTTTATTTATAAATATTTCAAATATTTCAGAAACGAATTTTTTATATCAAAAAATACTTAATCTTTCTAACTATATATATAGAATTTATTTTTATATCAATTGACTAAATCTTTCAAATACTATAAGGTATTAAAGTCATGCTACTTTTTTTGTCTAATAGTATTGTACAAGATACTTCTTAAATTCAAATAATATGAAAAATTAATATCTTATATTACAAAAACTTATTTTAAATCTCTAATAATATAATTATAATATATATAGAACTTAGATTTTCTTTTTAGTATACTCTTAATTTAGTATTACTATTACTATATATAAATTATATGACTTTTCTCATAGTTATTCAAGAACTAAAAATACTAGCTTATATATCATATTTTATAATATACTAAGTACAAGCAATAGTAATAGGAAGTAATATTAAAAACCAACTTCTCAAACTAGTAAAAATAATACTTTAATGATAAGTCTAGAAGAAGTTATTAATATAAGTATGATAATAGATAAATTTATAAATACGGAATCAATTAGTGAAAGGTTATTAAAATTCAAAAACTATGAAAGACTATTAGAATTCAAGAATAAACATATATTATATATCAAATAAAATTTTAATGAAATTATCTTATTTTTAAACCTTTTTATTATAGTAGAGAAATCATTTTCCTATACTAAAAAAGAAAAAAACATTTATTTCAAGAATGTTTTTCTTTAGTTGTCATTATTTAAACATGTTTTTCCAGTAATAACTAAAAAGGCCTATAGGTGAGTTCTACTAAAATTACACTTATATAATAAACTTGATTTAAAATGACTATAGAATTAAATATCAACTCTTCTGCTTCTTTCTCACTTGGAGTTTACTCTCTTGAAATACCATATCTTTTTCTTCCAGTACCAAACTTAATTCTAAGAGAAAATTTAGTTAATTCCTAGACTATATTCCAGAATACTTACTTCATAGTATTCTATATTGGCAAATATATAAACTTATTTAAATATAAATTATTTTCAAGTACTATTAACTAATCTAATATGATTTATTAATTATAACATTTACTATAAAATAATATATTGTAATACTTTATTTGTCTTGAAAAAAAAACTTCAATACAAGTGACTTAATAATTATTGCTTGAGTTAGTAAATAATTTTCCTTATTAATTTAATCTCTAACCAGGAAATGAGTATAATTTTTTATATAAAACTTTTTATACAATAAGGAAAAAACTAAGAATAAGTAAAGATTAGAAAAGTATTTGAAAACTCTAAAAAAAACTAAGAAAAAAAGCTAGTAGTATATATATAATACTATTCATATTAATTAGTACTAGTATTTAGATTACATAATTTATTTCATATATCTTGAGGTTTACATTATCTGTAGTAAGTACTAGAATATAAAGTATGTTCTTATTTATAAGTTATATTGTGAAATACCATATTTATTCAAATACGTGGGATCTGTCTAGGACTCTGTGGTTCACTCTCCTAGCAGATCACTCTTAAATCCAATTTATTTGAGCACTGTATTTTGGGCGTTTAATATAGTCCAGTGGAAAAGCTGAATTTCTATGTTGTTCCGCAATTCTCTTGTATTCAATTGAATACGGTGTTGCCACTCCATGCTCATTTTGTTGTCCTTTTTTGTTATCGTTGTTTCCTACTCCAGCCTGTGCGTTCGCTAAACCCTTGACCCTTGTGCCATAGCAACAATTACCACAGTTGCAATTTATCTTCAATGTTTCGTTTCGTAATTATTCCTTGCTCACTCATTCACTGACTCGGCCTGTTTTTTTTTTCACTTGCCCCGCATGCCTCTCTGGATGGGGAAGGCGCTAGAGTAGAAAATAGAGAAGGACACCAAATAAAGTGAAAAAAAGGAGAGAACCTGGTCGCACTGACGGTACTTTTGATGATGATGATGGCACTTGTAGTGATGATGATGTCGGACAGTCTAGGGCGTATACCGGTACTCTACCTCTCGCAGCCAACAAGTACTCTATACAGACACAGACTATCACGATACGACCCCTTCCACCGCTTTCGTGGGTGGAGCAACCGTAGAACAAAGGCAAGGGGTCGCTGCCACTGTATTGTATTATACGCGTGCGCATAGCAATGTGCGATCAGGTTTGAAGAGAAAACAAAACAAAACAAAACAAAAACAAACGGGTGACCAACCGAAAACAAAAAAGGAATCATAAATGTCAAAGCGCGAGAAGGTGAAAACAAAAAAAATAAAATAAGAAAACCGAACCAACAGGTTGGGTTTGGTATTGTCATGCTTTCGCACTAGTCTTTGTTAGGGCCTTTCGCCTCTGTTTTTCCCGGTAGCTTGGTTAGCTAAGGATGGGAAAGGATCAAAGTAGAATAACTACGAGACCTTTATGTCACAGGTAGAGAAAGCCGCTCGATTCGATTCGACTTCAGCTCTCTTATTTTATTTTTTTAGCACCCCACCTTTGTCCTCTTTGGGGCTCCTGTTACAAAGGGAATGGAACGAAATGAAATGACAGATTTCCGGGCTGGACAAAGTGAGAGAGTGAGAGATGGTTACATCCAGCAGGGATTTGGAGCTTTGCAGGGTTTATGGGGAGATAGATATGGAAATGCTGAGGAAGAAGTGGGAGAAAACCCAAAGAGGCCTGCTTGTGGATGTTCCCCGAGTTTCTGGACCTGAACAAATCGGACACCCCTAGATTTGGACAGGGAAGTGATGCTTAGTTTACAAGGAGGAGATGATTTCTAGTTTGGGGAACAGAAGCTTTTTTCTTCTTCTTTCTCCATGCTGAGGGTTTTCCTTCGGGATCTTGTGCCTCTCTGCTTCCAATTATTTTTCAATGGGGGAGAGACTACTGGCCTGTATGTACCGCAACTGTATCTATGCTTTCTTAGTATGGCAGATCGATGGATCGATACAGTTACATGGGGTCACTTGATGTATTGTAGTGGGGAAACGAAAAGCGGCTGTGGGCGTCTTCTCTGCGAGTGAATGAATGAATGACTGGATGAATGAGTTCACCGTATCATATTGTCACCGCTGCTCTGTTCCGTCCATCTCACCCCAACCGCAAGGTAGATCCATTCTATGTAGCTTTGCTTGCCTTCTTGTGGGTTTCTTTGGTATGTATCGCTCTCGAAAAGGACTGTTTGCTTGCTAAGGTTGCCGTCTGACGTATCATATCAGCTGGGCGATCTGATTCCAAGAAAACCAGAGGGACAAGGACGTACTGTAATTTCGGTACGTAGAAGCAATCATAGAGCCGCAAATCTACAAATTCAGCGATTGGGGCTTGGTAAAGGAATCAAGCAAGCAAAAGTGTCAGCTTCGAAGGGAGGGGAGGGGAGGGGAGGGAGGGAGGGAGGGAGGGTTAGTGGAGGGGTGTGGGTCCTCGGACCCTCCTTCGAACCATCACCCCTTCCTATTGCTCTTGGTATGCGCGGACTTTGGGATATGGCTCCAAGAGTCAGAGCCTACCTAAGGTACGCAAACCCCCAAAGGTATAATAAGTAGCCCACCCTCCGGATATTGAGATTTTTCGCTTCAACAACGTTCACTACCTCCTTCGTCTAGATAAACTACTTCAGCAATCACCTTCCTTCCATCACATAAATCATCTCTCTCTTACCCTCTGCTTCCACAGACAAGTACCAATCCTAACCTCTACTTTAACTTCTATCTTGCATTGCTTCCAAGAAAGCCATATCCAACCTATAAAATCCCCCTTGCATTCCTTCTTCCTCCACAAATAAGAGACAATGGCAATCCCCGGATACTGTCACCATAGCTTCAAGATCATCAAGAGCGAAAACACCCTTCTACTCTGGAATTGCGGAATGTGTGCATCAGGCCCTCACTGGTTTATCTTCGAGTGCAAGTTTTGTAGACTCAAAACCTGCCGTCCATGCACCTATAACGCATGAAAACGAACAGGGTCCGGGGGGACACACGGCGAGGTTGAGAGTGACGAGGACGAGGGCGAGCAAACTAGACAGGGGGGAAAGTGAAGCTGAGGAGAGCACAAGGGATTGGGCGCGGTGAGCTTATGGGCGGTCTGGGGGTTGCAGGTGGAGAGTTGGTGAGGCATCAACTGGCAACGATGGTTGAAGCGGTGGTGGGGATGTCAGCGGTGGAGCGAATATCTGCCTTGCTCCTGGCACAAGGACGGTGTACGAGAGCAAAAACGACCCTTACAATCACCTCATTTAATACCTCTTACACATTTTACACATGGGACGGCTTTCGGAAAACCGGTTTTCTGCTCTTTTGTATTATTATCTGGGGCGTTCACATTCCTTTTCTCTTTCTTTCTCTTTCCTTATCACTCCTTTCTCTTTCCTTTTCCACTTTTAAGGAAGGGACGATGGGTTATTATTATAGATTTGGTCATGTCTAACGGCGCTGGGAGGATTAATCTTACTTTATCTGTTTGCTCGCACATTTTGCTTTGTCTGTGGGAGGTATCTTATTAGAGGCTTTTTTCTTTTCTTTTTTCTTTGTTTTAAAGGAAAATCCTGGTCACGTCTTAATGGGGGGGGTTTGGAGGGTGTTGAATGGTTTTTTTTGTGAAAAGGAAGAAAAAAAGAATATTATTACTCACCTCATTTGTTCCCCCTGTTAAACCTATTAAAGAGAAAGTACTATGATCGGGCTAGAGAGAAGATGGGCACCTGGTGAGCCTGCTTTGCTAGCACTTCCGCTTTTGGGGTCTAGAAAGACTACGGTAGGCCATTTATTGGTGTTACTAAGGTACCATGCAGACTCCCAACGCGAAATTCCGTAGCGTATTACAAACCGCTCTATTCTCCTGTATATGGCGAGTGACGGTAAATAACGTTCTGATAGTGGCGGCTTGAAAATGAAGCAAATAGGAAACTTACGATACGCTGATAGTCTAACGCATTGGCCATGCTACTACTTTATGCACAAGGTTGAATAATCCCAGTCTGTCACTTTTGTGCTTTTCTTATTTTTCACCTTTTTTCCTTTTCCTTCTTCCATTCATTCACTCCTTCTTCCTTCCTGTGGTGCTCCCTTGGTCCCTGTCATGCCCCCAGTTAAACATGCAGGCCCCATATGCAACGCCATCTTCGCATCCGAGCATTCGGTATTCAAGTTTAGAGATCATCTGCAGCCCGAGGGCCTTCCGCCCTTTCGCTCCTAGTCTCCGCACTGCACTTCTTTTTGCTTGGCCAGGCTCTGTTAGCACAGATGCTTTTCTAACCGGATGGCCACAGAAAAAGGGAATTTACGCCCCAGTATTGCACGGTACCTACCGGTACCAAACTACCCGTGCTTTACAGTGCCAATAGTGTGAACGCGATTAAATCTTGTGCCTCAGCGTTGTCATATTATTGTAGTGCTCTACTCGAGCAGGGCGCATGAGCGTGAGTAGCCTCCCCCCGGGGCAGCACTGTACAGTACTTGTACGTTTATCTGCCCGCCCCGCCCGCCCTGCTGCTCGTGTGCGATACAATACTGCAGGTCTCCTTCTCGGCCGCCTGGTCTCGAACACCATTGGAAAACAAAAGGCTATGGAATACTGAGGAGGAGTAGAAACAACATTCACTTTCCACCAGCACCGGCACCGGCACCGGCGCCATCTCATCACCATCGCAATGTGCTACATTCTAGGAATTACACTTAACTTATTCGTTGGACCGAGGCTTTCCCGTGAGACACTGTTGCCCACCGAGGCTCTGGGCAAAAATCCACCTTCCCGGCAGTAATTCATAGCGGACCTTTTCACTCACTCGCCCCCTCAATAAATAGGGAAAAGCCTTGAAAATAACGAATCCGTCCTTCCACATGAGGGTGCCATACTCGTTTCTGAATGAATATGCCTCTCGAAGGATTTGGATTTCTTTTCTGACCAGGAAAAGCAGTAACCCTAGCTTTCTCTGACAACTCAGCGACGACCGCATCTTCGTGCAACCGCTGTGACAACACACAAGCAAACCTCTGACCGGCTACATGACAATTTTTTCGTGCCCTGTCATTACTCGGTCCAATCCCCCTTCGCTAAGCACGATGAAGAAGAGGAAGAGGAAGAGGAATGAAGTGAAATGAAAAAATTCCAAAAGCGAAAACAGCGGTTGATATCTCTAGTCTTTTTTATTTATTTTTTATCTCCGGTCGGGAGTTCTCCAGCCAAATATTTCCTCCTTTTGAGGCCGTTTCAAGTCGGCAGCATACGTCACTTTTTCGTCTCTTTGTGTGTTTGTATGTATGCAAAATAAATGTTGACACGTCGTTATTTTTCGTCTCCAGAATATTTCACCGCCTCCTTCCTCCCTCCCTCATTCCAATTTTCATAATAAATCTGATTATTATTATAGAGGAGCGATTCCGATTCCCGAACCCTTGGTTAGGTTACAAGATCTGTGCTCATCACCTGCGAGCCTGTATGACACGTCTTTGGCATTTGCTGCGTTCTTCCAGAGTTAGGAGCCTCGAACACCTGTTCATCCCGGATATTGCATCAACTGCATCGATTCGCGCCTGGTTGATTGGCCCCCTTCCTTCCTGTGGGAGGAGTGCCCTTCACAATGAGCATTTTCCGATCTTTTTTGTGTCACTCTTTTCGAGAAAAGTAGCTGTAACGGTACAAAAGATACCCATTGCTTCCCTACTGCTTCTATTCGTCGGATATGGTTTTTCGATGGGTCAGTACAACCTTCACGCTAAGTCAAATAAGTACCCCCCGTTGTGCAAAACAACTTCATACTGCACGGCATCCTGCAGACTATGCTGAAATTCTGGGGACCCCACCTTGTCTGGATATCTTGTTTTGAGACGTCCTTAGATGCTGAGTCTGTAGGTTTTCACTAAATAGGCTTTCCGGGACACCTCTTCGGCACTAAGTGGTTCAACTATAAAAACATGCCTGACCCTTAAATTTCGCTTTGGTGGCTCTTTCTGTTTGAAAATTAGTTAATAATATTAATATTATGAAGTGAGTGGAAAAGGAAAAAGGAAAAAAGGGAAGAATGAAATCGCGCCTATCTAACCTGTTTACCTATTCATGAGTTCATAGATGCCTTTACGTTCCAATCGTGGAGTTAGCCCATTCAAGCTCCAAGGGCTACTAGTTGAGGACCTACCAACCCGCTCTTGACACGAGAACACCGTATATATAGCGAAGTGGCGGTCCACAGCATTGCTCTCCTAGCCTCCCGGCGGCCATTACAATTAATCTTTGCCTGAGATAACCTCCGGCATGTGCGTGAGTGAGAGAGGAAAAGAAGACAATGCACCCCGCAAATGTTTTGTATTGGTATCAAGCTGATGAAGATCCGTGCACTTTGAAATTCAGCTGCTGCAAGCGTCGAGTAATGGAACCCATAGATCAATGAGCGCACCATGCCTTCTCACCGGCCACACCCTCTCACGAGACACCGATCCTCCGTGCATGTCGTGACTCGAGTACGCTCGGATGGTCCTTGCTTTCGCCGGATTGGCAACCTCGGTGCGATGTGCAAGGATATCAGTTCCGGATCACGGGGAGGATATGCTTGCTCAACGGGGCACTCGAGTATTAATGGCATGGTGGAGTACTGCGTCTGACCAATTAGTGTGCTGGGGTATGGTTCCGGAGTCTCTTGGGCCTGGCATCGTCGTCCTGCCATCTTGATCTTGACTGCAGCTCTAGCAAGAGTTTAGGTCGAATCATACGCCGTCACTCGGAAGATCTTGTTTAAGGATTTATTAGTGGAACCGTGATGTCCCAGACCGCGGTAGCACTCAGGCGGGGTCCAAGCGGGTAGATACATCACTTCGCCACGATAAACGGGCAGGTTCAAATTACCACAGGTAGTATCAAAGTCCAGAAGATCGAACGGGGCCTGGGCCCCTCAAGAAACAGGGAAAGCAGAGTATAGGGAATGAAGGCTTAGTGCAGCGGGACCTAACATACACCAATAGGTTATCCCAGCTCGAAACTTTTGCATACGGATAGCAGTTTGCCATCATAGGAATCCAGCGAGTCGCCTCCGTTTCCAGAGCATAGCATCGGGCCTGGGTCGCAGCCTTGCTGCCCCTTTCTGTTTCATGAGATTTGATTTGGTTGGCTGATCCTCCCCAGGGACCGAGTGCCCTCCTGGGAATAATCGCCGAACTGTGGGATAAAGTGCCCGAGAGCCTTGTTTTTCGCGAAGATGGGTCGAAATGGGACAAATTCCTCGGACTTACCTGACAGCTAGGCACCTCCAGCGATTGTCTACCCTGATTTGTCTCCGCGGATTCGCCTAGTGGTTTACCTGTATTGAATGCAATAATCTAGCTGCAAGTGGAACTTATCAGGTATGTACATAATCCTGTTGCATCCTACATGTGGTGGGGGGGTTAAGTGTGAATATGTCATGGATTATCACTCGTGATTTGCGTGCTTGTGGTCCCTGACATTCTGTTGGCTGATTATCTTGAGCGCCTATTGGAGGTGGAGGCCACATATATGTGTTTGGTGGGGTTGTAGAGAATTCCCTCTGTTCTCGATATTACGATAGGCTGTCATGTGTGCTTTTTTTGTCCACAAGTTGTGAGGTTAGAGCTCGGTGGTGGAAGGTCGATTACTTATTTGATTGATAGCTGGCGGCAAAATATTTAATCCTCCAGTGGGTTCGGTACTTTTTGACATCCGACCGGCAAACTGCCCTGAGTTAGGTGACCAGGCCTCCCGCACAGGGCACAGTATTTCCTGTCTGGAAATGATTCATCTTGTGGTTTTATTGCGTAGGCAGGGTTTATTGGTGGTCTAGCCGGTGCTGAACCAAGAAGACCTTAGTGTTCGGGAACATGACGCCTTTCTGAAACGGCATTTTTGCAGTGATAGAAGACTGCGACCGAGGTCTTGATAGAAACTAGGTCCTTGTTGTGATGTCCCTGGGGTCTATCCGAGAACTGAGGTCGGCCGTCCTTGTCTCAGGATAGGAGAACTTTTTTCGATTGGTAGGGGCGGTGCCTACGCCTGGGGGGCTTGTTGTCAGATCAGAAGGGCTCGACCGATCGTTCACAGGCATGTAAACTCTACACTAAATTAGGTCCCTCCGTCTACAGGGCATCTTCTTAGGGTACTGGTGCGGGACTCTGTTGCTGTGTCGTCTTATGTGACGGTCGATGCGCTGGTATCTCCGTCGCTATTCGTGCATTGTATGTGATTTCAATTACTGTCGTCGGGGAAGCTTCCATGACATTCCACTAGAAGGTGTCTTAACTGTAATGAAAAAGTGCGGGGTGGCCACAGTAGCGCGAGTGTATGGGCTACAAATAGCACCGACCCCTTTACTCATCCCGGACAAGAAGTGGGTCTCATGATATCTCACTCGAACCTTTCTCTTCATTCTTTCTCAGCCCTTCTACGCCCTTCCGCTGCCGATGCACAGTTGGGGGGATTTGATGCGAATGGTCTTCAGCGTGCTTGATGCATTAGTAGGGTTGAATATCCGAGGCACCGAAGTGCTTTTTTGGGAGGGGCTGCTATTGCATAGCACAAAATTGTGGCTTTTTTTCTTGCATCGGGATGGTATGCGATGGAAGTTCTTTTTAGAGCGAATAGGCCCTTATTACCGGTATGGCCCGTGGAGGTGTTAACATTTCGGAACTACTCTCAATCCACCCGCGATTGGGGCCAGCCAGGTTTGTCTTGGCGGAATTGGCGTGCATATCGCCACTTTTGTTGGTCTTCGTTAACTTACTTGGGAGTTCTCTTTCTCTTTGCATGCAGGGCTTCCGATCACGGAGTTGTGCAATTGGTGGGGAGTGGTGCTCCGGGCGGGACGGCCTCGGTTGATTGGGGCTTTATCCCGCTTGGGAAGGGTTGAGTCTGTGATTTTTCGTGAATATTACTGGTGCAGTGGGCCGGGGGTGGAGTGTTTGGGATATTGGTCCGTGGGCTCTTTAAACCTATTTCACGATTTAGCGCACTGCGCGGGGCGAATAGGATGGATGTGTGAAAGAAGATTTTGGGGAACTATACTTTTGGGATTCTGGAGGCATAGATTTGGTATTAAAGTCATATGGTATTCTCTATCATACCATACCATGGAGTCTATGTTTCGCATTTCTGTAGCAGGGTCCAAACCACTTTCTTACACGCAATAGCTCTTATACTTGTTCTGATAGCGTTCATGTTAGAGCTTAGGTATTTTGTCAAGGAATATTCCAAGTAACTTTAGGGCTTTAAGGTGTGAGTTTGCTCGAGTATTGAAGGTCCCATTTGCTATCCTATGAGAGCACCAGATACCCTAAGGCTGGTATAGTACGACCCATGGTTCAGATTTTGGTGAATCAGGAAAAATTGTGGCACTGTGGGTGTCAGTGGGTCGTTGTTAGTGGAGAGTTATCTTCAGGATCTTTGAGAATACCTTTGCAGCGCCCGCGCCCTGCCGCACTGTTCATTCCTTGGTCCGAGAGTTCAGGATCTTATGCTGGCCCTTTGGTGCTTTTCCCGAATCGGGTTGGTAGCAGGGGGTTTACATAAGGGGGATCATTTAAGTGGCTGGCTACTCTGGGTGTGTCGTCTGGAGAGAAGCTCGGCCGCATTCCGATCCGCATTCCGATGGGTGAATACTTGTAAGAAATTTCAATGTGATATGAACTAGATAACAGCAGGTACAGTACTGTATAATGGTTGAGTAGGATGTAAGTACCCGGGTACAAGCAAAAAGGGCCGCAATAGGGAGGGCGGAATATAAAGAGAGCGTTTACGATACAGCATTGTACCGGTATTAATTATGGCGGAGTGATTATGGTACAATAGTAACTTTTCCTATCCTACCGTATGGTGGCGAGCAGGTAGTACTGTAGGGAGTTCCAAGGAACTGAGACCCAAAGAACAAGAATCCCTTTTTATGATAGAATGTTCGTCATAATCTCTAGGGAGCTCACATTCCTATCGAGAATTCCGTGCTCTACCATCCAACCAAAGGCGAGTATATTTTTTCTCGGAAAGTCTACCTGTCGTAGATTGTGAACGAATCGATTTAAGAGATGCCTTAGATAGTTATTATGATTGATGGATGATGGTTCGCAAACTGCAGCTCTCCGTGTCAAGACCGGGAAGGGTTGACAGGGGAGTCAGCTGACGAATCTTGGCATCCACAAGAAACTGAAAATCCCCCTCTCATTGCCAACTCTATCCCTCCCCCAAAACACCACATCCTCTTTTCTTCCCCACATCCTCCTCTCATCACCTACATTATTTCAGAATAACCTCCCACTGCTGACCCTGGGCATTTTTGTTTCCTCAATTCGTCTGAGCGGTTAATAGATATAAATTCTCTGACATCAAATTATTTCCTCCCTCTCTCGTCATGCGCCGGGTCAAAATTTTCTCTGGCACGAGCCATCCCAGTCTAACAGAGGCCATTTGCGAGCGTCTCGGGACAACGCCGGGGAAGTGTGATCTCAAGAAGTTCTCCAATGGTGAGACAAGTGTCGATATTGGTTGCTCAATTCGAGACCAGGATGTCTTTATTGTTCAGAGCGGGAGTGCAAAGTGAGTTTTCCGTCATTTTTTCCCGTCGTTAGTTCTTTACCAGAACACTGATTGTCGGGAGGAACCCTTTGAAAGCAGGGCCAATGATAGCATTATGGAGCTGTTGATTCTTATATCTGCTTGCAAGGGCGGATCGGCTAATAAAATAACGGGTATGCCTGCTCTCTTCCATGTAACCTATCAGTCTTGCTGACTTTATTTTTAGCTGTGATGCCTTATTTCCCCTATTCTAAGCAGTCTAAGAAGAAATCTCATCGAGGAGCTATCACTGCTAGAAGTTTGTTCCCCCATCCGTTTTTGAGTTTTTATCGGATAGTTATTGGGAGGGAGTCTGACGATACTGGTCGATAGTGCTAGCGAATTTGCTTACGGTTGCCGGGGTCGATCATGTCATCACTGTGGACCTCCATGCTTCCCAAATGCAAGGCTTTTTTACTAAGCCTGTGGATAACCTATATGCGGAGCCGCTTCTTGCGAGGTGGATTAGACATACCGTTCCTAATTGGCGCGATTCAGTTGTTGTATCGAAGAATCCGGGCGGGACTAAGAGAGTGACTCAGTTGGCAGATGTCTTGAAGCTAAATTTTGCCTTGATTACAACGGATCGAAGGCGCAAAGAGGGTTGGGCAAGCTCTCGTTTCCAGAGCCATAGGCATTCCCCAGTTGAAAGTGTCAACGGCGAGGCTGAAGAGAAAGATAGGCAACAGTTTACTGCGGCAGAGGTTGATGGGGCTGTTGCGATCTCCAATATGCGGATTCGCGAGGCCCCTGAGGATGTGGCCGTTGATTTTGGTGCTACTCCGCGTGCAGTTGCTCCTATATCTGGCCTAGGTATTAGCGCTGCGCCCACTTCACCGCCTTCTCGTCCTACAAGTTCCAACCACTCAAATTCTCTACCCCCTCATCCACAGGACGATTTTGATGATGATTATACTGATGATCATGCTCAATCTGTCACTTATGGACGTCTCATCCAAGGCCATATTGTTGATGATGATTATCCATCTCCTTCCCCTTCGATCATTGCATCTACTACCCATGGTGATACTGATCACATGATGTCCTCAATTCATTCTCTTGCTTCATTGCACGGTGATGGAGCCCTTGGTGGTTCTATCGATGCTAATGACACGGACGAAGAGGAAGATGCTGACCAGATTCCGGGAAACGAGAAGATGATAACACTTGTCGGTGAGGTCCGCAGAAAAACAGTTCTCATTGTCGATGATATGATTGATCGTGCTGGATCGTGGATCTCTGCGGCAGAACATGTTAAACTGAGGGGTGGTGCTAAGAAAGTTATTTGTATCGCAACGCATGGTGTATTCGGCGGGAATTGCCTTAAGGAAATGGAGGACTGCAGTTGCATCGATCAAATAGTCGTCACTAACAGTTTTCCCATTCCGGAGGACAAGAGGAAAGGGGGTAAAAAGCTTGTCACTATTGATTTGAGCCAGCTTCTTAGTGAAGCGATTCGCAGAAATCACCATGGTAAGTTTATCGTCCATTACTGGCAGAGTGAGAAGCACTAACTGACACGCCGCTTTCAGGTGAGAGTATCTCTGCCCTTTTTCAACATTATTCAGATTAATTTTTCGTTTTGCTTAAACACTTTCTCTTATTGGTGTATCCAAAGATGTGGGTTTTAGGCGGGAGTTTTCATGGCGTGATTTCTTTCCGTTTTTCATTGACTCCAATTATTAGCGATCCGAATCTCTTAAAGCACAAGTGGTGGGGGGACTGTTTTTCATTCCTGAATATTATTTTTAAGCGTGGTGTTTGAATAACGGGGTCTATACCATTTTCTTTTCCTTTCGTTTGGGCTAGGGTTGGTGGGTTTATCATGTTCAGAATCTGCAATGTCAAGGTCCGTAGCTTCTACCCCCGAGACGGTGTGCTCCTTCCAGGCCACGATATTGACTACGTCTTGTCAATTAATAGAAACAAGGGAAATTCTGTCAAGGCAACTCTGCCATGAAGTGGCTCTTTGGTTTTTGGTTTTTCACGTGAGTTACAAGCCTAGCGATACAGACTTATGGCTGTAGGAATCTAGCTTTTCTATACATAGACCTGCGGTGTTTATTATTTTGTGAATATCAAGCTGTAGGATAGGGTATCCCATGGACCGATGAGACATGCAGATTCTCGACCTTCTAATCTAGGTACTCGTGCCACGGTTGTGGCTACTCGTAATGTCGTGACGTTTGCGAACACGACCGGGCTTGCATTAGTGCACATTAGCGTATATTCAAGGGGGAAACTAATAGGAAATGAGCATATTGTATATTAGTTGGTAAATAGGGGTATATGAAGTTCCTGCTCTATTGTATCAATTCAGTAATTTGAGTAGACTAAAAATGCCAACTCCATGAAGTGTTAGGCATATGGAAATCTGAGACAATAAGTGCACAGACCTCACGGTAGGGTAACTGTGCACAGACCCTCAATTTTCCGGGAAAGCCAACACCGCCCTCCAGCCCCCTCATGGGGCCCGCATATCATTAGCGAGATTTTGAGAGTTGCGTCCTATAACTAAAATGTCACATCAATGAAGCCCACTTCATAATACCATATACGTTGCCACCGTCCATCCAACTGCATGCTCTTTGCAGGATATACGAGAGGGGTCCTTTGGTAACATTGGGGAAGTAGGATGGGGGAATTCCATCAGAGGCGCATTGAGATAATAAGCTTCAAAGTAAGGCTTCCTAAAGTATGGGCCGAAGGTGACAGGACGTTTCTGGTGAAATACTCTAAGAGGATGTCCCAGTCATGGAGGCTATTGAGGACATACCAAATCCACCAATATCTTTCTGAGATCAGTTGTAGGTTAGTTGGTCCTAGTAATAGGACCTCTCTACGGAGGCAGGTGGACCAAGGGGAAGCACAAACAGATAGGAAGACCTAGATAAGTCGAAGACCTGTAAGATGCTGACATGTCGGACTAGAACTTGCGATTGGTACTAGGTAGCCCAGGATGAAACTGATCATTTCATGACCAAAGAGACAACTGGAATGATAGTTAACAAGACTAAAGTAATATACTAGTCTATACAGATAACTAAGTTGAAGGCCACTGTTTAGTATAACAAATAGCACAGTCATCTCAAAGGAGGAATACTATTCTGTAACTGTGAAAGTCCATGAGAAGTTGTAGGATCAAATAGTGCTTGCACTTATAAGATTCTGCACATTTGCGTATTAAAACCAGAGTAGTAGTTCAGAGGCATTGTAGTTAGAAGTAGTCAACGAACACTCAGACATGGGATATAAATGTTGAAGTGCCTCCCGAGCTTTACAGACATTATCAAGCAGTGGAGAAGAGATCTTATCCATATAAATATTGTTTACATTTTAAATCATTACCTTACCTATTTATCGAGATGAGCCTTTCTTAATAGATTCTCTGATCAAAGATTTGACCTACGTCTCTCAGTTTTACTAGAGTTTGGCATCCACCTAACATGAGATCCCACAACTTCATTGACCAAGTATGGTCAAATTCTAGACCATACAATGGTGGACAAACCACATGGGATAATATTAAAGTAGATATTTGGGAAGACAACAGTACTGCAAGGTGTCTTCTCAAATATTATTTGGACAGCATGAGAATGAGTATGTGAAAATAGTATTGAAGATCTCTGCATCACATAAAATTTGATACCTTTATCCATATCTCTTAAGAGATTGAATGAAGCTCTTACCAATACAGAAAAGAGCCATCTTGTGGAAACAGTACTGAAGGATACTGAGTATTGTTGAATAACTTATACATAAATTTCAGAAGCTTGTATGTATTTTATATTTTTATATTTTTATATCTAATATTTCTATAGTATATAATATTATGTAACTAAAATAAAAATTGAAATAAAGACAGTTTAGATATTAGTTGACAAACAGTATCCAAAGTGCTTGCTGAGAATCAAATTCATTGTTGAAAGCCTACAATAAAGCCTATTCTCAATTATACTCAACAGACTATTCAACTTGCCTTCTGCTATGAGCATCATAACTATGATTGGCTGTCCGGAATATTTACAGACAAGTAATATTTGGAGACTGACTATATATATTGCTACCATACTTATGGCGTTTCATATTGAGCTGGTAAGGCCTACAGGCCTTAAAATATTCAGAGAAAGTTTGTTTAAGAAGCAACAAAAATGTTTTAGGAAGCTATTTTATATGATAAATCTGATATGATACTTCTATTATTATTTTAATTTATATATTATTCTTATTATTTATTGATTATTATTATTATTATTATTATTATTATTATTTTAATGAATATAAAAGCTAATAAAGTATATCAATAAAGGAAATAAGTTTCTCTATTATCTACGCTCCGCTTATACTATTTTCGCTCCTCTACATTCTCAACTCACCCTCAACGCCATTATCATCTAGTATGCTCCAGTCTCTTACGATACTCTCCTCTCTCCTATGAGCAATCACATCTACAATGATGACTATGAACCTCCCTCCCCACCACTAATTGGTTTCCAACATCCTCTTCCACATCACGTGTCTTGTAACCTACTCTTAAGTATTTCGACCATCTCAGAGAGAGTCTCAGACACTATTAGGATAGGGAGGAAAGTATCAGTAGCAGTTCTTCAAAAATAGTAGAGCTGAGGGAAAGATAGAGTGACTGTTCAACTTGTAGTATATTCAGAAGAGTGTTCCTGTGAGGCTTGAGAGACTAAATCCTTAAGGGATTGTAGGCTCTTTAAATATAAAAGATTGTAGCTAGGAAATATAACAATACTGTCCTATCCAAGAAAATAATACAACATAGCTATCATAGTAGTAAAAGGTAAAGCAAGTTAAGTCCTAAAGCAGAGGACTTAAAGTGACAGGATAAAACTAATAAAACAAGTAATAAAATCCAAACAAGGCAAAACTAGTGATCACTACTAGTATACTAATCCAGTAGTAATAGTAATGCAAAGAGATATCCAATTGGATAGTGATATAACAAGTAGGAAAGATAAGTACCATCAGGTAAGTCCTAAGTAGGCGAAACTAATATCAAGCTAGTTATAGTAGTAAGAGAGCAAAAGGGATTTCTTTACATTTCCACTAATAGAAAAAACAATAGGATAAATGTTCATTCAGTCCAGCTCTTCCATTTCTGTTCATTCAATAAGTATTAGAGGGAGAGTATCCTTAGTCTCAGAGTAGTCAGAATCTAGGATAGGTGCCCAGAATGCTTCAGGGTCAAGCCCTAGCGAGAGTGGGAGGTATTCTGGCTGTTAGATTGTCCAAGCAGACTATGTTTCATTGTGGGTTCAGGGGAGCATGAAGGAGATTGCTGAGCTGTAGGTGTCAAACAAGAAAGAACATATTAGCTTACTAGTACCTTTGAGGCAGTCCAGTGGTTCTTGTATTACTTTAATTTCATCATAGCCTTTTCAATAGACTAAGAACTGTCTTTTCTAATAGAATATCTAGTCTTTTAATATCCTTTCAACTTTCAATTCCTCATGGCTATTAGTATTGATAGTGACAGGTTCTTAAGAGGTAGGAGATTTGAGGTCAAGAAAGGCATTGATGTCTGGTCTGAGGTAGATTGGGAGGTGACTGCAATGTATCCAAGGATGAATTGTGGCCATAATGGGTAGTAGGTTGAGTTTGTAGTTGTCATATTTGCCAGGACCTTCATTGACAGAGAAGGGTCCTAGCCATAGTCCAACAAGTTTGTGATTTCATTCTATCTTATAAATATATGGTGCTGATTTGAGGATAACCTCAGTTTTGCCAGAGGTGATAGGGGGTCCTTCTTTGTGCCAGTTTTCGGGGGTGGTAGTTTGGCAGGTTCTGGCTTTCTTTAGAGAGGTTCTAGCCAATTGTTGGTTCTTCATAATCTGTGTTGCAATCTCATCATATGAGAGGACTGTGGTAGAGAGGACTTTAATACGTGAGAGTAGTCTGATAGTCCTTCCAAAAGTAATCTTGAAAGGAGAGAGTTCAGTACTATTTCCAGGAGTGGTATTGATTGCTGTTTGAATATGAGGAAGGTGGCGGATCTATTTAGAGCCTTTGGGTCCAACATAGTTCTGGAGATATTGGCAGATAGTTCTGATCCTTCTTTCTGTTTGTCTATTTTTTTAGTGGTAGTAGGAGGTAGCCATATTGAGGTAGATCATGATGTTTGCCATGAGGTGAGTCTAAAAGTGTGATGTGAACTGGGGGTCTCTATCAGAGACAATCGAGGTAGGGAAACTGTGAATTGAGAACATGTGCTTAATGAGCTAGAGGGCTGTCAAGAGTGCTGTAATGTTCTTGGACACTGGGATGAGGTATGTGATTCTGGTAAAGTGATCCAATACAACTGGTATGAGTTCCATTTTCGTATCGCTAGAGATGGGTTCTGCAAAGTCAATTGCGAGAGAGGAAAAGAGTTCTTTTAGGACAGGTAGAGGAGTAACTGATCCTTTGAGTACCGTGGTAGACTGCTTGTTAAGTGGACACAAGTGGCATCTGTGGACTTAGTCCTTCAAATATCTTTGCATTGAGTATCAAAGAAAGTGGGTACTGACATAATTGAAGCATTTCTGCCATCCTATGTGTGTCATTTGTTCATGGATAATGTAGACTATCTCACTACGGATATTAATTCCATCCTGGTTAGCAGTATAGAGAATAAAGAGACAGTCAAGTCTATCTTCCTCCCCCTTTTTGACAATGACTCTGTCATATAAGGTTCAGTCAGGGTGGTCAGGATTTCCACGGACTGCATTGAATAGGAGGTCTCTGATCATCTCTTTCTTAATATAAGTATACCATTTTCCTTTAATGTAGAAGGTGAGATGGAATGCGTGAACATCGAGAGCTTTTGATAGTTGAGCAAGGAAGAAGTCATTGTAGTCACTAGGTGCATTGGGTGTAGGTAAACTGGTAGTTTGAGTGTTCCAGACTTTATTGTACCTGTGAGTGATAGTCTTCTTAGCCACAATTGTGCTGACTACTGGGTGTCTACTATCATCTTTAAGGAGCAGAAGGATAGCCCAAGAGTTGGTAGTGCTTTGCTCCGGTAGGCTAGGTATAAGGTAGCATGATTCTGAGTATCAGGTAGGTGGCTTGGAAATTTCTCGATGTCCAGAAAGGTAGTAGCCTGAGTCCTTGCTTGTCATATGTACTCAAGATTTGTCCTAGTTGCAGTTGGTCCAGTGCATGCTCTTGTGCCTATGGCAGTCAACAAATTGTGCAAGTTCATCAGAGAAGTACGATGCAAAGAAGGATAGAGTAGTATCCACATGTTCAGAAAAGTGAAGGACAGAAGATTCCGATCATCCAATAGAGTCTTAAATCTTTCTGAATGAGTTATAGATAGTATCGATATGCAGTAGCTGGTACAGAGGTTCTGAAGTGTTTTGAATTCTTGAACTAAGGCCTATAAGTTGTACTTTAGCATGAGAGGAGAGGGCTTACATCTTGTCATGGTTTTGTTGGATTTTAGGGGTATGGACTTCTTCTTCTGCAGTTTTGATTTCAAAATCGTGTATCACATTAGGGGACTCTTAAAGGATGTCTGCACATTCTTCCATTGCTGATTTAAAAGAACCAGAGTCATTATTTTCTTGCTTGTTCTGGAAGAGGTTCTGGAAGACTTCAATGTTGTTAATATCTGAGTTCCAGATAGAGTTCTGAGGAGGGGAGGAGGAGGGGGCAGGTGGTATATCTTTATTGAAGTAAATGTCCTAGAGAGTATCTGTATCAGTGGAAGAGTCTTTGAGAGTATTGCTAAGGTAAAGGTAGTGTAGTGTGGTTCTTGACATGGTGGATCTTATGTGACTTATAGTTTCTGTTTCAGTAGGATCCACTAAGATGTAATCTTTCTCGGAGAGTATGTCATCGTAGAGTCTAGATAGAGCATCGTCGAGTTTGGTGTCTTTTCCTCGTCGATGCATAATATCGAAATCAGTAGATTGTAAAAACATGAGCCATCTTGTCTGCCAGTCAAGAAGGTTGGTCTGTGGGAGGAAGTATGCAAGGGATTTGTTGTTCGTTACAACAGAAAATCGTATTCCATGAAGTATTAGGTGAAATGCCTGAATATCATTCACAATAGCCAACAATTGCAACTCATAGATAGGATAGTGCAGCTAAGATGTAGCAAAATTTCTGTAGTAAAATACTGTGGAGTATGATGTCTTATGTATTTCTTCTTGTGTCACAATTCTAGTTTATCTAGAGTGAACAGAGATGTTTGTATTATAATATGGATATTCGTCAGGGGGTTTCATTTGTTATATTATGATTTCATGCACATGACCTATTCAGAGGTCATGGGAGTTGTGCACGAGGCCAAGGGGGCGGTGCTGTATAGTTTACTTTCACACACCTGACCTATTAAAAGGTCGCGGGTACTATGCACAAGACGAAGGGGGTTGTGCAGAAAAATATGTTATTTCGTGCACATGACCTATTAAGAGGTCATGTGGCATATGTACATGACCAATGTTGAAGTCATATGACTTTTATATTATGCGAATATATGAGTCATGATTGTGACTCATAGTTGTTTTAATTTGTAAGTGGATTAGGTGAAGAACTATATAAGGATACCGCTGGGAATTGATAGTTAGTGGCCCTGATGTTTTTTTCCTTCGATGCTACTCAAAGGCCCTTAGTACTTGACCTGGCATTTTCCAATGAGACTCTAGTCTCCAACATTGAGAGTTGGTCCATCCCCCTTCCTCCCAGAGGCGCAGACCATGTACCTATCCATATTGTCCTCTCGAACCCGCTGAAGAAACCTCATCCTCCATCTCTCTCCTGATTCAAACTGGACTGGGAGTAAATCTCCCCTAAACTACAATCGATGAAATTCCTCCCACTCCCCCCCCTCCAAACCCTATCAGGCATGGCGGCTTGGTTCGACCTTACTCTGGCCAGGCTCACCGTGTTACTTCGCACATGCGCTCCACCAAAAAGACCTTCCCACTGATTCAAACCTTGGTGGTCACCTAACCTGACAGCATGGAGGGCAGCCTTCTATATAACTGTCAGGACTGCCTGCAGGTTCACCATCTTTTCCTCCTTGGCTGACATCCGCACTGCGAGGAGGGTCTACTTCAAAGCGATCAAGAAGGCAAACAATGACTACTGGAAGAAATCTTTTGAGACTACTAACCCGCAAATCATTTGGACAGAGAAAAGATTCTCCTTTAGTAGACCTCTTGACAAATTCCCCTACTTTCTCCATGCGAGCATACCATCCGAGATAAACTCAGTCCTACTCACCCACCTCTTCTGAACCAAGTCCTCCTCCCAAGGCCCCTGTGCCATTCTCAGAGAACTCAAGGATGTCACCCCGCTCTCAGCCGATGAGATTGCAACTATACTAGGAATGTCCAGCACCTCTGCAGCCCCAAGAGCTGACACTATCCCCTACTCAGTGTTGAAGGGGGTCCACCATCATGACCCCTATCTTCTCACCTCCCTCCTTAGCCTACTAGTTTTGTTCAGGTTCTATCCACTGTCTCTCAAGAAGGCAAATGGTATAGTTTTGGACAAATCTGTAAAAGAGCCCTACGATATCCCTGCCTTCCTCAGGATCATAGTCCTTCTCAAGACAGTCTCCAAAATCCCGGAAAGGGTGATGGCTAACAGACTGTCTGCTCTAGCCCATTGCCTGGGGCCTCTTCTCACTGCACTGGTGTGACTTACTCCCTGGCCTCAGCGCCTTTAATGCATGTACAATGCTCGCTCATGAGGTTCAAACCTTCATCATGTTCAAGATACAAGTCTCAATCCTCTTCCTGGACATTAAGAGTGACTTCAATAATGTCTCTTTTGACTCCCTATATGAAAGACTGGCTACCAAGACTATCAACCCCTCTATGATATCCTGGATAAGCTCATTCCTCTATGAGAGGATGTGCTAGGTAGTATTTTGAGGCTCCTCTAACAAGTTTATGCCAGTCTCAGTGGGGACCCCCCAAGGGTCTCCCATGTCCCAACTTCTCTTCATTATTTATGTCTCGACACTCCACTTTCCTATTCCCAGGATCCTGATATTGTGCTACGTGGATGACTTCACTGTGACCGTAGCCTCCAAAACTCACTGACAGAATGTCCAAAAACCTCAAGGCCTAGTAAACTGTTTACAACACAAGGAAAGAAGGATAGGAGTATCCTTGTCTATTTCGAAAACCAGGCTCATGCACTGGTCGACCTTTTCTCAGAAGATGCTCCCTCCCAAGATACTGGTACTGCTAAATGCCCAGTTCTTCTACCTATCGAGTCTCCTCTGCTGGCTTGGATATTAGTTTGAACCTACCACTACCTCCTAGACTAAAGACACAACCTCTCACTTCTCCTGATATCTAGCCCTAGCACAAGGTACCTTAGGCATGATAAGGAAGCTTTCCAGGCTGGGCAAGGGGCTCTCTCACTACCTCTACTACTGCTTCACTATCTCCTTGGTAGCCCCCATCCACCATTGCGGCTCAGAGCTTTTCTCCGCTCGTCTCTGACCATGCTTGACTGTTAGGGATATGGAAATCCGAGACATGTGCACAGACCAACGGTAGGGTAACTGCACACAGACCCTGGATTTACCGGAGTGCCAACACCCCCCTCCGGCCCCCTTATGGGGACCGCACATCATTAGCGAGATTTCGAGAGTTGCGTCCCATAACTAAAATGTGACATTAGTGAAGCCCACTTTATAACACTACATAAGTCGCTGCCGTCCGTCCGACCGCATGCTGTTCGCAGGGTTTATGAGAGGGGACCTTTGGCGACATCTGGGAAGTGGAACGGAAGATATCCAGGGAGGGCGCATTGAGAGAGTAGGCTTCAAGGTCAGGCTTCGTAAACTTTAGGCCGAAGGTGACAGGACGTTTTTGGCGAAATACTCCAAGAGGATATCCCAATAGCAGAGGCTATTAGGGGTATACCGAATCCACCCATACCCTTCTGAGATCTGCTGTAGATTGGTTGATCCTAGTAATAGCACCCCTCTATGGAGGCTGGCGGACCAAGGGGAAGCATGCTCAGAAATGAAGACCTAGATAAGTCAGAGTCCCTTGAGATGTTGACACGTCGGGCTCGGACTTGCGATTGGCATTAGGTGGCCCGGCATAAACTTGATCACTTCATGACCAAGAGACTACTGGAACGATAGTCAAACAGACTAGAGCAATATGATAGTCCATGCGGATATCTCAGTTGGGGGCTGCTATTTGGCATAACAAAAAGCGCAGTCATCTCAACGGAGGAATACTATTCCGGGTCCACAACAGGGTGTGATAAGTTTCAGGGTCAAGCGGTGTTCGTACTTATAAGATTCTGGACGTTTGCGTATTAAAACCAGGGTGGTACTTGGGGGGCATAGTAGTTAGAAGTAGTCTGCGAACACTCAGACGTAGGATATAAATATCGAAGTGCCTCCTGAGCATTACAGACATCATCAACCAACGGAGAAGAGATCTTATCAATATTAAATTGTTTACCTCATAAATCTTTACTTTACCTGTACCTTAACCAGACGAGCCTTCCTCGACAGATTCTCCCCAAAAGGATTTTGGCCTATGTCCCTCAGTTACATTAGAGATTGGCGTTGGCCTAACAGTATATTGATGGTTCTCCTATTACCAAGGCTCACTATATGAACTACGAGTTCACTTCAAACTCCAAACTCACCTCGGACTTCGACTACATTTTCGAAGCACCTCACTGTCCTATCTATATTCAGACATTCGAAGAAGTCTTCGACAGCGAGTTATTCGAAATTGAAGAAAAGTTTATCACAAAACCCTTCGTGGTTCACAATTCCTTTCTGGATCCTAACGAGAGATCAATTCAATTGCATATATTGTACCTAGTACGGTCTGGACTTCGAGTGGAGTACCACCAAGTCAGAAAACTTTGTTGAGTGGAGTACCCAGTACTCCAATAACAAAAACCCAGGCACAGTCATCCGAGGACCAGATATCCCCTCGGCCTGGACCAGACATCCCCTCGGCCTGGGCCTGACAAATCCTTATATATACTACAAGTACATTTTAAACCTCGAGAAAAGGGAAATTCAGATTCTGAGTCCAGAATCAGATTGACCAAACCATTTCATACCTTCACCTCTAGAGTATCACAAATGTTGGATACCTTACATACGATTCCTTAAACAATTTAAAGGATATTAAGAACTCTGGTACGAAGTACCAGAAATTACGCATCCAGGACTATTAGAGCAATTAGCCTACCTGAAAAGTATCACAATGGCTGAGATACCTCAAGACCTGAGGAAGAGGATAACGGTGGGAGAACCTAAGGACACCCGCTCAGATACGACGGATAAAACCAATGACACGGCAATATGGAGTCCCTCCCCGTCAACACTTCATGAACCCTCATTTCGGAGAGGAAATTTACCCTCTCACCGATCCTCTATAGTTGCAAGTACACATAGGATATCACAATCCTCTACGCCAAAACTAGGAGGAGACCATGCTGCAAACTTAGCAAGGCTGGCTGCCCGTCTTAGGATAACCTTGGGTCGAATTAGGCAGGATATGGATACCTCGCTCGACCAAGCTAATATCGCCTTCAAACATTTGAAGGGAGCCACCCAAGATAATACCTTGAAATTAATTAAGGTTCAATACCAAATCAGGGATGGGCAAGATGTCCACAATAATGATATTGCAATCTTGCTGATGCAGCTGGCAGGCGTGTAAAGCGAAATCAAGGGGATACAAGAGGGGATGCTACGGGAAGTGGCAAGGAAAATAGATGCTCAAGATAGGCGTCAACAGGAACATGAAGAGGTAACTACGAGGTTACATGGAACACTAGGGGAAGAGAGCCAGCGGGCATTAGCCCGAGATCAAACGTTGGAACAAATGGTCATAAACCTAAGGGCAGAATTCCTAGAATTCTGGAATCCATGCACCACGCGGGAAAGAGAAGTTAACCGCGCCCTAGGACAAATGCGCCTAGACCAGGCTACTCGCCAAGCGGAGATTCGCAGGTCAGAAGACCAGCAATAGCAGCAGAATAATGAGACGAATAATACCCTAAAAGTATTAACGGTGTCAATAGGCAGGATGTTGGCCACCATACCAAGTCCTGAAGCTGCAGGACCCGCACCCTTAACCGCTGTCTAGGAAACTGATGACGAAGACTACTACGTTCTGCCTACACAGAGAGCTAAGGGAACAGGCAATGAAGCCGCTGATGCATCCCCCTCGAGTGCCCAGGGAGGTGACCCAGGAGATCTCAGGGACGATGATAACGAGGATGATGAGAGAGGACGAAGGAGAGCAAGTCTGAGCTGGAGGAGGCAAGGACAAACACTAGAACAGCCTGGCATGGCAGAAACCCTTGCCAACACAATGGCGCTAAACATCAGGCGACCATCAGAGCCATCACCATTCTTTGAGGATAAACCCGCACAAGATATATATGTTTGGATTTTACAATGCACGGACTACTTGGAACGAAATCCAAGGATCGGGGACAATGCACGATAACGAGTCATATATGCCCTCAGCCGTACGAGAGGAGACATAGTACTTGCTTACACTATTTGGTACCAGAACGCTATGGACGGACTCCAAGAGGAAACCCAGCAGCTAGAGCTGGCGACATGGACTCACTTTGAACATGATATGATAAAGCGATTCATCACGTTGGAGGCCGAAAGACTAGCGCTTCGAGCGATAAAACTAGTCGAGTACAATGGCAGTATTGAATGATATCTAATGGTCATGCATAACCATAACATTCATGCAAGCATGACTGGAGAGTCCTGGAGGCAAGAAGTAGAAGATAAACTACGTAAACAAATTGTTCGCAGGTTGTTGGCCCTGCAATATGCGACGGATCAAGAATTGGAAGAAGCGTTAAGGCTGTGTGGTCAGTCAGAAGAAGGGCTTCTGGCCTGAGAAAAAATCTGGTGAGACAAACCATCCTAGCCCAAAGTAGTCCAGGAGGTCAAAAGAGAAGACCGATGGGACTCTAAACCCAAGCAGCAAAGGGAGACTAAACCTTATGTCAAGGGAGGTGGAGCCCCACCACGAAAGCAGAAAAGAGAAAATGAACCAGAGAAACTCAGGAAAAGGTTGGGAGGTGCAACCAAGACCACCCATACAAACCTTGACCAGGCCCATACTGGTATCCCGCAAAGTGTGATAGAAACTTGGAGGGGGGACGGAGATTGTACATGTTGTGGCAAGAAAAACCACACCTACCAAACGTGTTGGGGAGACGTCCAGATATTGGCAGCAGCAGTCAGCTCAAGAGCGATGAAAATGGGAATGCGTCATGCACGGTCGGCTATTGTAAAGCCGAAATTAGCGCGCAGAGTCGCTTCCACCCAGCAACCAGCCCGTGTGAATAAGATCTGGGAACTGGCGGGCGACGAAGAACTGACCTAGGTCAGTTCACTGGCACTAACAGCTACAGCGATTGGGTATTCAGAGTCTATATAGAGCTGGAATCGAAATGGGAACCCCCTTTTGATGTGGTGTATTGGGTACCAACCACGACAGGGATCGGGTAGTCCATGTGCAACTGCGGGAATTGAAAGTCAAAATGATCAAAGTGGTGCGAAGCGAGTCTCTCCTTTCAGGATCAATGCAAGTAGGCTCTAAGTGAAGGAACCCCACAAGGGACTTATGAGCTCGAACACAAGAATCAATATATGGAGAGTCTTGATCGAAAGAGAGGATAGTCAACATGCCCACATGGCCCGGGAGCCAACAGTACCAAGTTCCTTGAGTCACCTGGTGGTTACCTGCTACCTGTGTGCAAACAAGTTACTATACCGAAGAGGTTGGGACTTAGCAATGCAAGATCTACCTGATAACAAATACATGATAGCAGGACAACTGATGCGGGCCGTTCCACCTACCACACGAGTCTGAGTCGTATTATACGTATGTACTATTTTGCCTTCTGACCAGAGTGTGGGATAGGGATGTACCCCTGTGGTGCGCAAGGCCCCTCAGAGGAAGCTGGACGGATAACTGAAAACCTAAGGGAAAGGATAGTTGAAAGTGGGAACCCCACACCAGGGCAGTAAAATGGCTAATAACGGCGCGGAAATTGGCTATGAGCCTAGGTTTGGCGTGTTGGGAGGCGGCATCCAGCCTGAAAACTGGTCGTGCGCAATTGCATATCGGTAAAATGCCGACTAAGTATGTAGACCCACATTGTTAGAGCTAAAGAGTTATTAGTTTGTCTGAGGAGACCTCAATGTTCGAAACTACGCGGGCGTAGTAACAAACATCTTCTTACCTACACCCAATACCAACAATGCCTAAATGAAAGAACCAAGAAAATCTAATCCGCGCTAAGCGCGTGGAGTTAGATGCTCCAAAACCAAGGCGATACAACTGTCCGGAGGGGATCACTTACCTCCGCATATGCGATAAGCGATACAAAGTTAAAGTCTTATTAGACTCGGGATCCAATGTATTCCTTATAAATAAGGACCTAGTTGAAGACCTTCGCGTTCCGACAGTGGAACGCAATAATGCAGTTGATATCTTACGCTTTGACGGATCGTCAGCCACCTCAGGAGGGAAGTGTTACACTCTCCCTATTAAACTGGAAATAGGAAAAAATTTACACATCTCTGCAGTGCCGTGTGAAGTGGCTAAGGCTGGTCACTCGGGAGTGATAATTCCATTTGGTTGGTGGCATCGTGAACACCCAGTGTCTCACATAGAAGATGCAGAAAATTGCACCTTCTCCAGGAAAAATTGTGAAAACTGTATGGAAGAAGATAAAGGAATAGCGGATATGTTCGAATATGATGAATCCATTGGCTGGGACCCTAATGCTTGCCGTATCGGTAGAATTGGAGTCATAGAAAATACGGTAGAACTTGAATCATTACTGAAGGAATACTGGCATTACAAATATTTGTTTGAAGCCCAGACAGCAGAAAAATTAGCCCCAAGATGGACATTCGATCACAAGATCAAGTTGATCCCTGGATCAACTCCCCGTTAGGGGCTGATATATCCACTATCTGAAAAACAGTTTAACGCTTTACGGGAATACTTGGAAACAATGATTAAGCAGGGAAAGATTACTTGAAGTCAATCTCCGCCAGGAGCACCTATACTATTCGTACCCAAACCTGATGGAAGGCTACCCTTGGTTGTGGATTACCGAAATCTAAATAAGATTACTATCCTCAACAAACATCCCCTTCCACTTATGTCCGAACTCAGGGATAGAGTAGCCAGCGTAAAGATCTTCACCAAGCTAGACCTTAAAGACGGTTACCACTTGATTAGGATAAAGGAGGATGAGGAATGGAAAACAGCATTCCGTACAAGATACAGACATTACGAATATAAGGTCATGCCTTTTGGATTAGTTAACGCTCTGGCTACTTTCCAAGATATGATGAACTAAGTATTGAAAGAATACCTAGATGTTAGAGTCGTGTGTTATCTTGACGATATTCTCTTCTACTCAAAGGATGAACAAGAACACGTCATAGCTGTCAAAAGAGTTTTACAAAATCTGTCGGACTTTCAATTAGCGGTATCGCTAAAGAAATCGACTTTCCATGCCACAGAGGTAGAATTCCTCGGCTATATGGTAGCAGTAGATAGGGTGTCTATGAGCACCTGCAAGGTGGAGTTCATAATGGTTCGGAAAGCACCTAAGTCAGTTAGAGAAGTACAAGTTTTTATTGTTTTCGCTAACTTCTACCGACGATTTATCAAAAACCTCCCGGCTATTTGCAAACCCATAACCGAGACATTACCAGGAAATCCTAAGAATTTCAAATGGGGTGTTGAGCAGGATACGGCTTTCGAGGAGCTAAAATACTGGTTCACAACTGCCCCCATACAACATCACTTCTTCCCAGAAAGAGAGACTGGGGTGGAAACAGATGCAAGCAACTTCGCGCTCGCTTGCGTTTTTCTCAATATTTTGAGAAAAGGTTATATCCAGTAGCTTTCCATTCCAGAAAATTAAACACGGCGGAGCGCAATTATGAGATTCATGATAAAGAACTCCTTGCAATCCTTGAAGCATTTAAAGAATGGAGACACTACTTGATCGGAACGGAAAAACCAATTGCAGTCTTTACCGACCATCAAAACCTACAATACTTCCTCACCTTGAAAGTTAGGAGCGCCCGTCAAATTCGATGGGCACAGAACCTAGTGGAATACAATTTCCGAATCGTTTACTGACCAGGCACTAAAGGCGGAAAGCCTGTTGCAATAAGCAGACGGCTGGAGTACAGTCCTGAGGAGGGAGCCACGCATCGCAAATAAAAAACTTTGAAAGAAGAAAATTTCTTGGTATCACTGGTAGCGAGGCTAGGCGATGAAGGAGAAGACTGGGATGGAGATAAGGATTTGGATTTGGAACCTTGTATTGAATTTGTATGTAGCGGCACAATCTTAATAGCTTGAGTACGAGAATACGATACAGTATTAAAGGTATACTGTAGGCACACTTAGGCGAGGAGGGTAGGAG